>PVIA01001100.1:173447-315204 GCA_004024845.1 Tonatia bakeri | reverse complement strand
TGTCCACCAGGACTGTGACGCAGACCTCGCTGGGGGTGCCAGGCCTCCATGGGCCACCAGACAGTAGAGAAGTCCACTGAGGAGCTGACCAAGCAGGATCCTCCAGGATCTCTCTGGGGTGTTTGGGTCAGCTGTCCACGAGGCAGCAGTGAGACTAGGGGTCTGGTTCTATGAACCTTCAAGGTTTCCTCCAGCTTCTGTAGTGGGAGAAGAGGCACCTGAATATATATTGATGACCAGAGATAATTCCTAAAAAAAAAAAGAAATTGATTTGGTTGCCCAACTACCTTCCAATGTCCTCTACAACAATGTTTCTCAAAAAAGGGACAATGTTGCCCCCAGAGGACATTCGGCAATGATTGGAGACGTGCTTGGTGCACCAAAAGTGGGGGCGGGGCACTACTGGTGTCTATTGGGTGGGGACCAGGGATGCTGCTCAGCATCCTCCAATGCACAGGACAGGCCTCTGGACCCAAAACTTATCCCATCCGAAACGTCGGCAGTGGTGAGGCTGAGAAACCTCTGCAGATATACACTGGAAGATAGAGAGAGAAGTTCCCTTGACTAGAAGCATTTACCACATTAAGGCAACGCTTCCATGGTGGGAATGGCTTTTTTGTTTGCTTTTCGTTTCGTTTCGTTTTGTTTTTTTAACACCGGGAAACTCAATTCCCCCAACGCAGAACACAGAAGCTGGTCAGGTGGCATTTCTCTGCTTAAATGACTATTCATTTTTTTTATCTCTGTTTACATTTATCTTTGGATTCTTCCATAGCGAGGGTGGGAGTATATTACAAATCACTCACAAGCTCATCTTCGAAATGAAGTTTGCTTTAGGGTAAGATTTCTAAATCCCATAATATATCTGACTAACACTTTATCTATGGCCAAGTGTTGGGTTGATAAATATTGGAATAAGATAATTTTGAGCTACTTAGAGTTTCTCCCAACAGCTTATCTAGGCGGAGAAAACAATTGAAAACAGAATACAGATACCAAAGGCCCTCTGAATGGCTATTTCTACAAGCAAATAAAAAAACCCATGATGCTCAGATTCTAATCTGGATAATTAAACATATTTTTACTCTGTTATATTGATAGTTTGGACAAATCTGTGAATAGTTTTGGGCAGGTAACTATCCTGTATGTGCGCTTTTTCATGTGTCTACGAGAAGACTGTTCTTGAGTCGTTCCGAGTATGACATTTTAAAACTGTGTGAAGAGCAGAGAGGTGGAGGGGTTTTCACATTTACCAAAGCTTTGGGGTTTTTTGTTCTTTGAGTTCATTTTGTGCAGAAGTTGGTCTAAAGGGGTATTTTTGAAACTCCAGCAGTCTGCATGGCCATCTTTGTGACCAGGGAACTCCCGGGTCTCTGATCTCCCGTGGAGATGAAAAGGCCCTCCTGTCTCTGCTGGCCTTCGCGTCATCAGTGAAGTTGGCTGAACTTGTCCCTGAGACAGAAACAAGTGAGAGGGAAAATTCCCGTAAGAAATACACACAGATCCCGGACACAGGAGACAGAAATTCATTTCCCACAAACATACATTTATGTTTGATCATTATGTGCCTATTGTAACGTGCCCATTGTCGGCACCCTAGTCCAAGCTGGGTCTCAGTTTTCCTGTCTTCAAATCCACCAAATGAGTGTTAAAAACACTGAGGTCGGATCTTGTTAGTTACCCCTTTGGAACTCACTGATGACTTCCTGATGCACTACGTGCAATAGGCAAATTCTTCCCCGAGCTAGAAGGTTAGAAGGTCTACGTGATGGAACTCCTGTCAATTGCTCCAAACTCATGGAGTCTCTTTCTGTGCCCCTCTCTCCTCCTGCTTCCTCTGGCGACACTTTTCAGTTCCTGGAATTTGCTGAACCCTTCATTGCCCTAAGCCCTCTTCTCCAGACATTTCCTTTGTCTAGCAAGTACTCTCCTGTGGCCCCACTCACCTGATTTCCCCTGGTCAGCTTCGATCTGTCCTTCAAGTCTCATCTCCAGCTCCTGACCTGCAGGTGGGATCCTCCCACTGTCCACAGGGTGCTGGGAACCTGTGCTGACTCAGCCTGCTCAGTCTTTGGGGTGGACGATGAAAAATGTCCTAGCCCAGCACAGCCAAGCTTCTGTCAGTGCTAATCAAATCATCATTTTCATTAGTCAGGGCTCTTCAGAGAACCAGAGCTATGTAGATATACGTGTATTCCTGACTGCATGAGAGGGTGGCACCCCAATATCCCACCTTGTTCAAGGGTCAACTGTAATAGGATGGTAGATATTCAGTCATGGGCTGCTTAACAATGGGGACATGTTCTGACCAATGCATAGTAACATAAACCAGTAACATCATCAATGGTCATCATTATCGAGTCAATTGCTGTCATTATCAGAGTGCGCACCCACACACACCTAGAGGTATGGCCTACTCCACACTAGGCTGGCTTTGTGTTATATGGCCCACTGCTTCTGGGCGGCTATAAACCTGTACAGCACGTTACTCTACTGAATACTTGGAGCAATTGTAGCTCAATGGTAAGCATTTGTGTAGTCAACATACCTAACACGGAACAGGTACAGTAACAACAGAGTGTGGAAGGTAAAAATGAAACACCCGCATGGAGCGTGAATGTAGCCTGCAGGACTGGAGGCCGCCCCAGGTGAGCCGGGGAGTGAGCGGGAGTGAGTGTGAAGGCCTGGGATGTGACTGCCCACCACTGTGGACTTCATGACCCCCTCACACTTGGGCTACGCCAGGTTTGTAACATGACACAAGGCTACACCGATCACTAGAGAAAAGATGCGATCGAGAGACACACCAAACACAAGATGTGAGGCTGCTGCCGGCACAGCACGGCACGCCGCCTCACAGCAAACTGTTGTTTAAGGAGTAAAGAGAGTACTCTCTAAACTAACGGCAGAAAAGCACAGCATCGTAAATGCATAACGCAGTGACACGGCCAATGATCATCATTATCGAGTGTTATGTGTTGTGCCAAAGTGCAGGTGCTGTGCTTTTATATGGCTAGTGGCACAGTAGGTTTGTTCACACCCGCGTCACCACACACACGAGTGATGTGTTGTGCTGTGACACTGCAGCGGGTACAGCGTCAGCTCTGATATAATCTTATAGGACCACTGTCATATACGTGGTCTGTCATTGGCCAAGACGTCATTATGCCATTATGCCGCACATGACTGCAGACACGCAGAAAGACGTATCATGAGGGACTGGCTCGTGGTTATGAAGGCTGAGTCATCCCATTGTCTGCCATCTGCAAGCGGGAGGTCTAAGGAAGCTGATGGTGCGGGTCCCGCCTAACCCTGAGAGACTGGAAATTGGGTGAGGGGTATGGCACAAGTCCCAGTCTGAGTCTGAAGGCCTGACAACCAGGGGCACCAGCGTCCACAGGCAGGGGAAGACGGGTATCTCAGATAAGGCAGAGCGCCAGCCCGCCCTCCCATGGTCTGGCCTTTCTGCACCATTCAGACACTCGGTAGACTGGGCGAGGCCCACCTGCACAGGTGAGGATTTCTTCTTCACTCAGTCTACCCGCTCCAATGCCAATCTCCTCCAAAGACATGCCCCCAGACACTCCCAGCAACAATGTCACCGACCACACGGGCATCCCTCCGCCCAGTCAAGGTGAAACAAAAACCAGCGATTACAGCGGGAAATGGAAGCTCTGAACCCATTCAGTTTTTCATCTGGGAAGAAATTATGAGTCAGCAGTGGAGTCTAATCTTGGAGCTCTTATCTCATGGAGGACCCTGACAGAACTCGAGTTTCCATGTAATCTTTAATAGATTAGCACAGAGATCGATATCTTGGCAATGAGGAGTTTGTAGATACTATCATTGCTTTTTCTTTCTTTCTACTCTGAGTTCGTTTTCTGAGAAAGACCACAAAGATCTTTATAAAAAATAGGAATCAGATTGATTTCCCATAAGAAGAAAAAAAATGCATGCTTTGCTCAGGCCCCCTCAAGGGGATTTTCCTGTGGTTCCTTGCCACATTTTCCCAGAGAGGGGATTCGCTTATGTGGGGGATCCTCCATGTCACCGTACCCTAACCACTAGGGGACCTTCTACCTTAGCATCCCTGTATCTGAAGGTGGTTCTGTCTTAGGACATCCTTCAGGTGAGAGACCTGGAATCTTAGGACCTGGCACCTTAGTGTTCCTATCTGTTCAAACCATAGCATAGGGACCTGAACCTTAGTGGTCCTGCTCCATGCTAAAACACAGGTTTTGCTGTTTTTCCCCCTGAATCTTATAAAATTTTTTGGAAGTTAGGTGATTTTTGTGAGCAGGAACTGCAGAAGAGGAAGATGAGAGTCCCAGCACCGAGACACCATGGAAGACACACGATTTGATGTAAGCCCTGAAACCCGAAGGGGTGTTTTAGGAGAGTGGGTTTGGCAGACCCCTGTGGTCGTCTTCCCCTTCTGTTATCCGGGGCTGGTATTCTAATACATAGCCCTTCCCTCTTGTCCGCGGTTTTCATTTCTATGGTTTCGGTTCTTGTTCAACCTCGATCCGAAAACATGAACCAGGAAAGTCCAGAAAGAAGCAGTTCATCATGTGTGCGACAGAATCCCGAGACCTCCCACTCGATCCGGCTAGGGACACGAATCACCCTCCTTCCAGCGTCTCCACGGCAGTTAGTCCCGTAGTCGCTGTCACTGTCTCAGTGATCAGATGGGCTGTTCCTATGCCACTGTGCTGCTGTTTTAGTAGCCCTGATTTTGCTTAAGCATGCCACATTCACACCGTTTTATTACAGTCTACTGTTATAGGTGTCCTAGTCTATTATTAGTTATGTTGTTAATCCCTTACTGTGCCTGATTTATAGATGAAACTCACAGATATGTACGTACAGGGAAAAGCAGTATATGGAAGGTCCACAGTTTCAGGCATCCACAGGGGTCTTTGAACGTGCCCCCCGTGGATGACAAGGGACGACTGTGGTCTGGGGAGTCTGAGTCAGGAAGTGAGCTTAGAGGGCAGAGCCTCCTCTTATGCTGGACCCTCACGCCAGTGCCACAGTGTCTGGGCCAGGCCAGTGCCCGGCGTGGGTGGCTCACCTCCTGGGAGTCTGCAGGCAGCAGGGCTAAGGGATGAAGGGGGTGGGGGCAGCCCCTTTTGACCTCTAGGTCCTGAGGGGGAGACCCTGGAAATGGCTAATGACCTTGGATGCCAGCTGGGCTACTGGCATCATCTAATTAACAAAGTTTAAATCTTTAGATGTATGCTCTATGTACTGCATTTGTATTCCCGCCTTGGGCCCTGAAAACGTCAGAGGCAGGCCTCCTCTGCTTATGGATTTCATCTCTTCAGATGAAATGGATTTCTTCACGTGGTGAAAGGAGTGGCTGCTGAACCTTTAGGATCACATCTTCTAAGTCTGGGACTAGGCTGAGGCCAGCAAGGCAGGTGCCCAGGTTACACAGTTTAAGGAGGCACTCACATTCAAGTATCGCCTCTGCATTTGCATGACTCTGAGAGTGAGAGCTTCCTTAAATTCTGTGCCCAAAGCACCTAACTTGTCTCACCCATGTCTCCACACCTATGTGTTATCAACAGCACAACCAAGAAAGGGGAAAGGGCCTCCTCCTCTTACCTTCAAATCATGTCCAGCCCTTCCAGGAAGGGCTTGGACTGTCATGGCTTGGGTCACGTGCCCACCCCTTGTTCCTTCACTATGGCTGTGAGGACGAGGCACTAGTATTGGGCTCATCTGGGTCACAGGCTCGCCACCATGGCCAGGAGGGGCACGGGTGTGCAGGCGAAGTCTCTAGAATAAGGGGGACTGCAGAACAAATAACAGCACCCTCTGCAGTGGCCAACATCGGCCTGCGCATCTGAGGAGCATTTAGAGAGAACCTACGGTGTGCATGAGCTGAGACCACGGGACCATAGGCCCATGTCATGGATTATCACCAAGGTTATATAGAGGTGAGGGTGAAGAAATGAAACTAGTTCTAAATACTCCATAGTGCTACTTACGAGCTTGGTATAAATTTCAGGGTAGCCAAACAATAGGATCTGGCTTTTGGAGGGGTTCAGCGTTGAATTTGGGTGAGAAATGGAAAGATAAACTAATAAGCAACCTATGGAGGAGAGAGGATGCCCCTCCTTTCTCGTGAAGGCTCCGTGGGCCAGCCTTCCGAGCGCACTGCTAGTTTATAAGAGCAATAATGAGGTCGAATTCTGCTAATAAATGGGAGGCAGAGATTAGTTATCCGGCTTTGCTTTGGAGCCAGAATGTAAGTCCATGGCACATTAATCTGACACAGAGCGCAGCTTTTTATAGTAAATCACCATAAGGTCCACATGGCCGAGCCGCAGCGGTGTGTTAACCTGAACGGCCCGGCCTCCGGCTCGCACGTTATGCACGCATCATTTAGCGCCGCCCGCCATTCCTGATGAAGAGGCAGAAGCAGTGTCAGGGCTACGTGCCTGTAAATTAGCTCTACGTCCAAGGAAGCGCACGGTATAAGGTTACTAAATCCAGAATGGCAAGGGCCAAAGGCATCGTCGGGGAGCAACTACAAGGTACAAATGCGTGATCGGGAACTTGAGCAGAGGCCTGTGGGATTCCTGCCTAAAACCGAAGAAGGCATCTCAGAGTTTTCAGAACAGGGTGTTTTCCTGGTGAAGGTCTCTTAACAATCTTCATTTCATCCCACTGGACACTGAGAAGGTTGATTTTCTGAAGTCCACCCAAGCCCAGGAAATCATTATAGGCAGAGCTTTGGCCTGCCTACCCACGTCCAAATGAGACAGAGAAAGGCATAAATATTGTGGCAATACTTGGATTTAAAAAATTGAACATTCTTCTTTGGACAGGTTGCCTATCCTTATAAACTCCACTGAATGGGTGTGAGCCAGAGAGCACAGAGTGGGGAGGGAAGGAGAGTGGGATTTGGAGCTGAAATGCCCATGGCCAGGAACAAGGCGATGAATGATAACCAACCCACAGCCGCCATATTGAAAACACAACAGAAGATTGTGGGGACTGTGGGAACTGGATGGCCCATGACCAGCGTCAGAGGGGTGGCCACCGACCACGACCTTTTCTTACTTCACAGAAATCATTGTTCCACATCTGTAAGAGAACTTAGAAATGTAGATTTTTATTGAAAACTACTGAGTCAAATCTTGGCAACCAACTTACATTTTAAAAACTGTGTGGGCTTAAAACAAACAAACAAACAGAAAAACCCAATCTCTAAAATCCAAGATATCACTGCTTTTCCATTCTGGCCTGTGGCGTAGGGGGATGGGAGAGTCAGGCGTTGCGGTGGGCATGATAATGGGTCCCCTAAAATGTCCAGGTCTCCATTCCTGAAACCTCTGAATCTGTTGTTACCTCACAGGGGTGTTCAAACTTTTGGTGTTTCTGGCACACCCTGGAAGAAGAAGAGTTGTCTTGGGCTGCACATTAAATACACAAACACTAACAGAAACTGATGAGCAAAAGAAAGGTTTTACGTAAATTTACAATTTTGTGTTGGGCCACATCCATAGCCATCTTGGGCTGCATGTGGCCTGCGGTGGGCCACAGGTTGGACACCCCTGTATGGCAAAAGGGACTCTGCAGATAGGACTAAACTAAGCATCTTGAGCTGGGAAGTTCATCCTGTATTATCCAAGGGGTCCAATGTAATCACAATGGTGTTTAAAAGAGAGAGACAGGGCTTTCGAACTCGGAGAGAGAGGGAGGGCAGGAGGGAGCAGGGAGGGAGAGCAGGAAGTCGCTACCCTTCCAACTTTCAAGTGGAGAAAAGGGCTGTGAGCGAAGGGGATGTGGGCACCTCTAGAGGGCCTCTCCTCTGTCCCCAGGAGGAATAGTTCCCTGCCAACTCCTTGATTTTAGCCCAGTAACACCCTTTTTGTCCTGATCTCCAGAACTGTAGGATGATAAATTTGTGTCACTTTAAGCCACTGAGTTTGCAGGGGTTTGTTCGAGCGGCAATAGGAAATAATATAGGTGTGACCCCCGGCATCGCTGACACTGAGTTGGTCCTCAAGGAAAATGTGGCTGCAGCCCCCGCAGTTGTGACTTCCTGGAGCGTGCACTCACAGCTGGCCCAGTGAATGCTGCCAGGAGGATTCGAAGAGAAATGAATAAAAAATGCTTCATAGAGAGCTCAGCACTAGGTATCGCCAGTAGTAGGACAGTGTGCTGGTTACTGTGGGATTTTCTGGCACGATTCTAACACCAAATGTGTGGGGGTGGTTTTCCAGCACTAATCAGTTCTCTGACACTAACTGGATGTCCCATAATTCAGTTCAGCTCCGATATGAACTAGCTGAGGAGAGTGCAGACCCCACCAGTCAAAGACTCAGTCTCTCGTGAGACTGTCCCCACTTCAGACACCAGCTGCAAACCGGGTGCCCAGGACACCCGCAATTCTGCTGGAACAATTGCAAACGTGTAGGTTCTGATGACCCCACCCCCTTAGGTTTGGTACTTCACCAGTGTGACTCAAGAACTCAGGTGAACATGTATATTGACCAGCTCATTCTAAAGACTGTATCTTGGGAAGAGCCCATGGAGGAGAGGCACAGGGCAGGGTGTGGGGGCGGGGCATGGAGATTCCATGCCCTCTCAGGCCGTGCCCCCGCCCCCGCCAGCACCTTGATGTGTTTACTAAGCCAGAAGCTCTCCAAACCCCTTCATTTACATTTTTTGTGCGGTTCCACTATGCAGGCATGATTGGTTACATCATTGGCCATTGGTGATGAACTGAAACCCTAGCCCCTCACCTCTCCCTTGAGGTTGGGCAGGGGGATCTGCAAGTTACTCTCTGATCTTGCCTAGATCTTTCTGGCCATCAGCTCCCATCCTGAAGCCACTAGGGACCCCCATCAGCAGAGTACAGAAGATGTTCTCATCACAAGGAGAGTCCGAGCACTCTGTGCTGGGAGCTCAGGGCAAAGATCGAGTATTTATTTTTTATCATACCACAGTCATTCTCACCTTGTCCCCATCCCAAACTCTCCTCTGTGCTTCTCTGACCCATCTTATCACCCTGAGAACCCCGGCCCCTGGGCTGCGGCCCCCAGGCTCCCTGGCTGGCCAGCTTCCAGCTGGGTTGCCAAAAGAAGGTGCTGGAAGGAGGGGAAAGAGGCCAGGAGACGTCTTTCCCAATTTCTCACTGCCCCGTGTCAACGGTTTCTTCATTACAGTCTCCTGACTTCTCTGGGTTTCCCACAGGCAAGCGAGCTATGTAATTTGCAGAATTCAGTGCAAAATGAAAACATGGGGCTCCTTTTTCATAAAGCCAGAAAATGAATGTGGCTAAAGGTCCTGAAATATAAAGCTTTTTCCTCTCTTTGTGGTGTCTCTCTTGAGTTTGCATAGTGGGCTTTTTTTTAATTTAATGTCACTCTAAGCAAAAATAAAAAATAATAAAATAAAAATTTACTGACTGGTGTACATTTTATTGTTCTTTTTATATTATGTAATGCCAATCTTAGATGCAAATAAATGAGCATTTGACTCACACACAGAATTACCAGAATTACACAATGGGTATTTTGTAGTTCAGATTGTCTATACATGCGTATTTTGTTTTCACCAGGTCGACTGAAGCCCCTGCCCTGAGGAGGGCGATCTCTCCACTCTTTCCAAGGGATCAAGTGCTAATTAATCTCTTCCAGAAACACCTTCAGAGACTCTCCCACAAATAACGATTCTCCAGGTTCTCGGGCATCCCTGAGGCCCATCAAACTGACACAGAAAAGCACCGGACCTGCCTAGCATCTGCTGAGTGAATACACGTTAAGTAGGAGTAAGTGGCACTGCCGGCTGCTGTACGCATGCTCGAAATCACCTTGTTGGGTAAGGCTCGGGGTGGATGACTTTTATTCTCTTTGTGTTGATTTCTGAAAGAAGCTAAGGACTCAGGGAATGAAAACCAAAAGTCCAGGCTAAAAGTCATAAAGTGATCTCTCGAGAGAGTCAAACAAAGTTAAAATTGAGGATGATGTGTTGGAAGGGATGGGATTCCTGGTCACAAGAAGGCTTACAAAGGCCTTCTTGCTCCCCTGTGACCTGTGACCGGCAGGAAGAGTGACCCACAGGTCATCAGAGTGAGGATCATACAGTCCATATACCATTCCTCATGGCTTTTCAAAGGACAGAACTACTCACGAAAGCTATATACCCATTGGGTCCCCTGTTTCTGACTTATAAGGTGAAGAGTTAGTGCGACTTTGTTGTTAGAAAATTTCTGAATTATTTACTATATCACAGGTTCACTAATGAGAATAAATTGATGTGCTAATTAAATATGCAATTGCAAGCTGGACAGGAGCCAGCTGGTGAAAGCTCGGCATTGGCAAGCAGCAGATAATTACCTCTGATGGGACCACAAACACGTTTAGAGTTTGGCTTTGGTGGGTAAGGTATCAAATGGCTCCCACCCTCCTGTGTCCACTCCCCATGCCTATGAACACCTACAGAGGCAGGGCAGAGGACTGGGTGAAAAATGGGCTAATATTTACATCATCTTTTTATCACTAGCATTCTAAGAAGTAAGATAAAATATTTTGAAATTTAGCATTGCTGCCCTTTAGTCTTAAGAGACTTCATTTGTATCACAATGGAAACATAAGCTTGTATACATATTGTAAAACAGAAATCAGCATAAAGAAAATAATCTATGATATCACTGCTCAAAGATAACTACTTTTTAAAAAGGTGTGTATCTTTTACGCTTGGTTCTGCTTGCATTTTCAAAAAAAAAAAGGAATCGTATTTCACAAGAAGCTTCATAACCTGAAATGTGGCTTTATAACCAACATAGTATAAACACTTCTCATTTCACCACATGTTATTCTACGGCTCTTTGGTGGCTCACTTATTATTACATAACGTGAATATGCATTTTCTTAAAGTTAATTCTTCATGTGGTTTGCATGCTTCCATAATTTTCTATTATAAATAATACTGTAAATCAAATGTAGGAGAGGACCTTCAAGATCTTGGGGGGGGCGATGGTTTTTAAAACCAGGCAGTAGTCTTGAATAAAGTCTTCCTTGCTAGTTTCACCTTGTGCAATTTTTCTTTGGAAGTTCATCTCAATGGAAATTGAGGTCCCACTTCCCCGGGGTGACGTGGGAAGGAGAGTCATGTGGGAGTGTAGGGAAGGGTGACTCCTGCTTCAGGGGGAACCGTAGGGGTGTAGAGAAGGGGGAGGTAGAAGGGTGGGCAGGGTGGGGGTGTAGAGAAGGGGGAGGGGTGAGTAGCAAGAAGAAATACAAGGAACTCATTTAGAATGGATTGTTCTAGAGCCTCTCCAAGTGGACGCTGGCCAGTGGACGCTGGCCAGTGGCGCTGACCTCCAAGGTAAGAGGAGGTCCCCACTGTCTCAGCATCTGGTGGGCAGAAGGTCAGGACAGAGGTCCAAGATACAGGAATGTGAACAGGGACAAAGACTGAAGAACTGAAAATCGCAGTGCCGGAAGAAGAGAAAGGCATGGGGCAGCAGCAGCGGCAGCATGTCTTTCCTACCTGAGCCTAATCCTCCCGTGGGCGGCAGGGGTCTTGATTCAGAGGCATGGGACAGCACCAGGTCCACCTGGGCAACCGGCAGAAGTGGAGAAGAGGACATGGGGTGGCCAGTCATTCAACGTAAGAGGTTAACTTTGGTTTTTCCCGCACTATTCCTGGACAGCGGGAATTTGCCACTGAGCAAGCGCAGCAGAAACCCAACCCAGGGAAGTGACACGTTGGTCTCCACTCCCCTTTACTGCACACACGTTTCATCCGGTTACAGCGCCTCCTGTCGCATGTGGTGTGAAGTGCTCTGACTGGCCGTTAGGTTTTCTCTTTGAGGCTAATGCTTTCTTCTCTGAACTCATTATTTTTAATTGCTCCTTTCCGGATTCAGAAATCCTTTCCTTGGGAAGTTCAGAAACTCCTCGTTATTCTCAACGTACAATCTGCTTTGCCATGTTCCAGTGTTTTTGTTGCTGATGTTCTGTTTTGTTTTGTTTCTTTTTAAAGATCCTGGGCCCCATCATTGTAAGATCAGGTTCTTCTCCAAAGGCTGCTGTGTGTGCAACGCCCAGCAGGCTTCACACTGATCACAGGAGGGGGCTGTGTGGGGTTGGACAAAAGCGAGCTGACCGCCCCCAGCAGGCTCTGGACGGGGAGGCAGAATCCTCACCCCTGGCGGGCGGCAGTGCTAACGTGAATGGAAGCAGGAGTCACACGGTCCCCTACAGGCCACATCTTGGCAGTTTCTGGCTTCCTGCCCATAGTCACAGCTGACTTAATGACCTTCAAGATGGGAAAGGACCTGCAGAAGCAGGACTGGATGGAGTTGGAGAGATTTCTAGGGGAATGTATGAAGTTTAACCTGGGAAGTCTAGGGGTGTTAAGAGAGAGAGACAGAAGCTCACAGGGAGGCTGGAGATTTACAGAGGCAAGTAGTTATCAACTGAGGGGCGTATGGCCCTCCTCCCCTGCCAGGGACATGTGTCCAGGTCCAGATATATTTTTGGCTGTCACTATGGCAACTGTGGGTCCAGGAAGGGGGTGTTACAGGCATCTAGTAAGTGGGGGCCAGAGATGCCACTAAACACCTTCCAGAGCACAGCACAGGTCCTCCCCATGGTAAAGAATCATCTGGCCTCACATGCTAAGATTACTGAGACTGAGAAGACCTGATTTAGATGAGGCTCTCACTTAATTTCCCCCACATTTAAGAAACTGCACAAATATTTGCACTCCCAAATGGACTAAGACATCTGGTGGAAATAAGAACCAATACCATAACCACAGTAATATCTGTTAACACTGAGGAAGTACTTATTAGGGGGCAAGCATTTCACCCTTATTAGTGTATCTCCTGTGCATGGAAAAAAGGATGCTTGATCTCTATTTAATACTTTGGAAGTAAGATAACTAAAAAACCTTCAAATTCAGATTCCTCCAGGTATGCACACTGCATCGCATTGCAGAAAGGGCATCCCCGCCCGGTCCTGCACTGCGCCATTCTTTTTCCAAAGCCGGCGATTCCCACCGTTCTGCTGTGACTAGAGAACAGGGAATGATGGGAACTGGCAGGGGCCGTAGACATGCTCTGTAATGTATGAAGAGTTGGACAAGTTTGCTGCATATGATGTCTCCATAAAAATTCCTGTACAGCAGCAACACCCAAAAATAAAACGGAAGGTCACATTTAAAATAACGAAATTATAAATTCCTAAGGAAACTTCTCACGAGAGTCCAGAATGTTTTTGTCATATTGTAAATTCTCAACAAGTTAGGGAGCAAACCTAAAGGGATGGAGAGACAGACACTGTTTGTGGGTAGAAAGGCTAATGAGCACGGAGATGCCCAGTATCTGCAAACAAATAAAGATCCAGCTCCATTGTGTTACAAACCAATGCAATTTCAACACAACTTCCAACAGGGTTTTGTTGTAATTTGGCCAATGGATTACGGGATTTGTATGGGAGGACTAATTACCAAAATAGCCAAAACAACCCGGAAGTCCAAGAAGGTAACACGGGTTTTTTTCTGACCACGTGCCCGGCTATGGGGATTAAGAGTGCATTTCCGGCGGGGAAGAGACAGATGGTCAGTGGGGCAGGAAAGGAAGCCTCTAGACACAGAGGAGTGTATTCTGAAGTTCAGCGTCTGGGACTGAATTGTGCTTGGACCATTTATCATCATAAAAATACACATACAATTGAATAAACACACACTCACATACCACACGCAGGAATTGAAGACTAAGGTGTGGAAAAAAAAACTTTTGAAGAAAATATTAAAAGCTGTATTTATAATTTAGGAGCAGAGAATAATTTTTAAAATAAAATGTAATGAAACACAAATTATAATAAATTTTGATTATTTGAGCAAACTAAAAATAAGACAGACTATAGAATAGAAGGATATATTTTCATGTACTAACAAAGGACAGAAAATTAATATCCAGAATTTTAAAATCTTCTAATAATCAATAAGAAAAAATAAAAACAATCAAAAACAAAAGTGGATTATATGTATATTAAATTAATGGAGAAACTATATAAATGAATAATGGACATATATATAAAAGATGGCTTAAGCTCCTTGTAATCAGAAAAAAGGCAAAGTAAATGAGACCAAATACTATTTTATATCCCAAACACGGGCAAAAATCTGAATAAATCTAGATACCACTTACAGGCACAAAGGGGATTCTTATACACTGCTCTTGAGGCTCTGAATTGGTACAGCCACTCGGGAAATCAATTTAGTTAGAAGTAGTAAAAACAATGATGTGAATACCCACGAGTCATCACTTGTCCTCTGAGTTGTTACCCTGGATGAGGAGACACACCGAAGAATGTTTGTAGCCACATTTGCACGATGGGAAAGATGAGGAGAAATGAATAGCCTGGCATCGGAAGAGCAGATAAATAAATGGGGGTTGTCACACGATGGAATATTATATGGGAGTTAAAAATAAAGAAGCCTGGGCTAAATGTATCAACAGTGTACCTTTCATAACACCAAATGAAAAAAAACTGCAAGTTGCCAAAGAATATATACAAATGATGCCATCTATGTTTTAAAATATGCCAGCCTGTCTTATTCATGGCTGAGGAAGCCGACTCACCTTTAGCAGAAGTCTAATAGCAAATGCAGATCCTCGACGATGGTTATCTCTCGATGTGGGAGAAGGGACTGATGAACACAGAGGCTTCCAAATGGGGGTTATAATTTACAAGTTGGGTAGACACATAGGTGTTATTATTTACATCTTAATAAAGCATTTGAAATGTAAATGATGACAGCTTCTAAAACGTAAGCACTCCCCACTTCCGCCCACCTGGTGGATCACTGAGTGTCTGTGGTTGTTGAGGTGTGCTGTGCCAAGATTTTAGAGGGAGAGCCTCAGGAAGAAGGAAACTCTCATTCCCACTCCTTCTGTTTTAGGAAAACTGGCTGCTGTAAGCAATGGATGAGGGCCCTTTCAGGGGATGAAGCTGGCCGAGCAGAAGCCTTCTCACTCCAAGCCCAGATCAGGTCCTTGGCTTGGACCCTGAGCGATGAGGTTCGATGAAACTGACTGTCCTTTGCTTCTTATAACATGACATCTAATGAATACTTCCAAGGACAGTGCCCTGCTGGAATCAAATGCAAAGAAACAATGTGCACCTCTATGTACACTTACAAGGCCTAGACTTAATAGAAGGTCTGCAATAAAAAAAGCACCATCACCGACAAAGCCCCATATTGGCTAATCTGTTCATGCACCCTGTCAAGCCGCATAAGCCCACCCAGTGGGGTGACAGTGACCACGCAGGCCCAGGAACCCCTGTGGGCTGGTGCGAAATGACCGCTCCCAGTGCACAACAACACGGGGGTGGTGGTGGTGAAACAACAATGCCTGCCTTTATTTAAAATTTTAATCATTTGTTTGCCATGAATTTTTTATTTACTTTGATTTTATAAACTACGGCACCAAGTATCATTTATCTTGAATCCTGAGTGTGTGGCGCCCCTTAAATTTTGTGCTCCAGATCTAACCCGTGGCTCACCCTAACCCTGGCCTCTCTAAGGCTCCCCATTACACTGTTTGTTTTCAGAAGAAAGCATCTCCAGCAGCATCTGAAAAGTCAAAGGCATGCTACCTTGTTCTGACCTAAAACACGTTCTCTCTGAGCCCAGTGGCTAAAGTCACCTCTGTTGCCAATGATTCAGGCTAAACTTGCAAAGGGCATAGCAGAGCATATTATTGGGTGGATATAAAATTCAAACAAATCAAATTCAATTAAAGTTGCATTTATAGAGTGCCTTCCATGTATAAGACACAGGAGTGAGATCTTTGGGCAGGAGGGAGGGCATGCAAGGATATGACAGGACATAGTGGCACTGTCCCCTCTGGCCCCAAGGCACTCATATACTTACATTGTGGTGGGAATAATTCTGTGGATATATAGAAAAAAATCCCGTATAATTATGGTCTTTCACTCTCTGCCTTCCACCAAGCAGAGTCTCTGTTTGAAAGCCCATTTATTTGCACCAGAGATCATGTACAATTTGTCTGATAGGAAAATAAAGCAAAGAAAAACCAAGCAAGAGTCACTCAAGATATATTTGTGGAGCACCCAATATTTTGCAGAAGTAGTTCTGGACATAAGATAAATAGTGAAGACCACAGAGCTGTTATACCAGTGAGGGACAGGGATCAATCAGTATGAAATTACAATGTACTCTGATAATCAGTGCTTTGATGGGGGAGAAAGCAGGTTTAAGACTGGGCCCTTAACCCCAAATTATATGTGGGTGTCAGAAAAAAAGCTTCCTACAGGAGAGGAAGTCCAAAACAAAAATATGTAGCAGTTAATCACTGTAATGGATGCTGGGCAGGGAAATGATAAAAAGCTGAAAAAAGGGGCAATCAAATGCCAACATCAATGGCAGGTGTTAGAATTATTTCACTAAGGCAGGAAAGCAGTCATCATAAAAATGCTTCAGTGAGCAATTACTAACACATTAGAAACCTTCTTAAAATAGGAAGTCTCATCAATGAAATAAATGTATAAGCAAAGAAATAGAATATAGTGAATCAAATGGAAGTTTTTGAATTAAAAAATTCAATAGCCAAAAATCTTTAAAACTCAATAAATGAACTCAACATCAGGATGGAAAGAGAAGAGAAAAGAATTTCTAAACTTGAAGAAAGGACAATAGAAATTACCCAATCTGAACAACAGAGAGTAGACTGGGGTGAAAAAAGAGGCTCGGTGTTCTGTGATACCAAGTTAAATATCCAAAATACAGGCCACTTGAGTGTCAGAAAGAGAGAAGGAGATGGGTGGGGATCCAGAGATACTTGAAGAAATGATGGCTGAAAAATTTCCAAATTTGGCAAAAGACATACAAGCTTATGACTGCAAACAGCAGAGTTCATTCTGAACAGGATAAACCCCAAGCGATCCATGCCAGGACATATCACAGTAGAACTTCTGAAAACTAAAAGCCAAAAAAAAAAAATCTTAAAAGCAGTGAAGGAGAAACAACACTTCCATGTAGATAGAATGACAGTGGATTTCTCACGATAACTCGTGGATGTCAGAGGGGAAATGGCACCATGCTCTTCAAGTGCTGGAAGAAAATAACTGACAATACAGAATCCTTTACCCAACAAAATCATCCTTTAGGGATAAAAGGAGAAATCAGACATTCTCAAAAGAAGAACAACTGAGAGGATTTGCCACCAGCAGACCTACTCCAAAAGAAGAGCTAAAGGAAATCTTCTAATCAGAAAGAAAATGATGAAATGGACCTTGGAATATGAGGATGGAAGAAAGAGCCTAGTAAGCAAGAAGAATGGGTAAATGGAATACGGTATACTTCTCTAGAATTTTCTAAATTATGTTTGACAGTGGAAGCAAAAATTATACCTGTCTGATGTGGCTCCAAGCAGTGTGGTGACTGCCTGAGGGAAAGGGGACGGGGGAGGCAGTAGAGCAGAGAGAAGGGGATATAGGAAGGAGACTTGACTTGGGGTGGTGAACAAACAATAGACTACACAGGTGATATGTTATAGAATTGTATATCTTCAATTATATACAATTGTTGTAGAATTTTAAACAATTTTATTTATTTTTAGAGAGATGGGAAGGGAAGGAGAAAGAGGGAGAAACATCACGTTCATCAGCTGCCTCTCGCACACCCCCAGCTGGGATCCTGGCTGGCAGCCCAGGCATGTGCCCCGACTGGGAACTGAACTAGCGACCTTCCGCTTTGTGGGATGACACCCAAACTACTGAGCCACAACAGTCAGGGCTGAAACCTATATAATTTGATTAACCAATGTTACCCCAGTAAATTCAATATAAGAAGACATAAATGCAAAAGAATAAAAAAACAAATGTCCGTAGAGAAAACATTCAAAGTGACATTATAAATGGCGGGGAGAGGGAACTTAATGGCGATAAGGGTTCATGCTGCCCTTGAACTGGTGAAATGATAAGACCAGTAGGATGTGGAATTACAGCTGATTTTCCTTCTGAAGCTAATTGAAAAGGACTCCCACACTGGGCCGCCATTACCTCTGATTGTCATCGCCTAAGGACTAATACGTTGGATGAAGAGGTTCTACCTCTCTACCGCTTCCTTATCTTACACAACTAATAAATCATGACGGATCAGTGTAGCGGTTTTCTCTGTTGGTTGTGTTGTGTGTCTTTCCCTACTTCAGATTATCTCCTACTTTTCTCTCCTCTCCAACACAGACCTAGCTATTATATTTGCCACTGACCTTTTTGAATGAAACGGGGCTTGAGAGGTAATATTCTTCTCTTGGTGAATTGCAGAGCCCTAAATCCTGGAATTACAGGTCAGATGGGCCGAGGCAGTATTTGATGCCTTCCTCCCTCTCCCACTGAGAGGACAATTGGCTCCGAAAGGAAACAAGAATGTTTTCTCCTGCCTGGATTCCCTAGGCTAACTTAACGGTACCCATCCCTCATGTCAGAATCCCAACTGCTTCTTCATTGCTTCAACTGTGAATGTTGTTTTAGGTCAATTACATTAGGAAGGTTAATAAGTTCCAGGCTGGAGGTTCTGAGTTGCCAAATCTACATTAATCATAGCTCAAAAAAAGTTCAAAGTCCAGGCAGGAGGGCACATGTGACATGTCGGCTCCCCCACACAGAAGGGCACAACAATACGGTAACAATGATGACGATGATGATGGTGAAGATAGTGATAACCCCTTCTATTTACATTGTTCTTTATGTTTTTTCTAATGCTCTCAAATGCATCATCTCATTAATATTGCACTATCACTCATCTATAATTCTCTGCTTCCTTTCAGGGGAGTCATGATCAAGAGGCTGTAAAAAAAAATTACCATTTCCAAACTCACCCGATGCTTTCTTCCTGAGCCCATTGAGCCTAAAGGGATGAAATTTACTCCATGTAGATAAGGCAAATCACTGGTGACGAACCAAACCCTCAAAAAAGCACAGTCACTGAATTCTTCCCCTGCAGTCCCAACCTGCACAGAAAGCAAGCATATGACTTTCGTCTTAGTCCCTCTTTTCATCAATTCGCTGTGCAAGCACTAAAGCACTCTGACCTGGGGCGGTGCCCCAAGTGCATGTGAAGGTCAGCTATTCTGGGAATATTCAAAAATACCTTCAGGGCGGCTCAGATCTTTAGTCCGAGCTTCCTGCAAGGGTTGGCAGATGCTGCTGACTCCATAGTCTACAGGCCAAAGATATTTATAGTTTTTTCTTGTCATATACATAGTAGTTACAATATATATTAAACCCAACCTTCAGCAAAGCACTGTATCAGCCCTCAGAGATGAAGCTCACATACAGACGGGGGGGGGGGGGGGGGAGATGGGATTCCCCTGGCGGCTGGAGCAGAGGACAGAGTCTAGGAGTTACTGAAGCAAAAACCCAAGGAAGTGGAGCAGAAAAGAAAACGTGACATGGATTCTGGAGAGCAGAACCCTGGTGTGCCAAACCAAATCAAGTTCTCAATTTTTGTTTACATGAGTCAATAAAATTCTTCTTCCGTCCTGCTTGATCTTATTGGAATTGCCTTTTCCCAATAACTAGTATACTGTCCACCCACCATTGCTGCCCTTCAATGCCAAATTCTCCTGTACTACACTAGTCCATGGAAAACCAAGCTGAAATCTTTTTTTTTAAGTATTGCCCAGTAAGTTTTATTTTGAAAATTGAGCCAAGAAATCACAGAAAAAAATAGTTACACACACTATTATTTTATCCAGAACTAGGTTTACAGTTTCTGACGCTATCCAGGTGTATGGAGTGTGGGCAGAAAGAAAACTTAAATTAAGGTGATTTTGGGAAACTGCTCTGTGGAATATCTTTGAGAGTTTGCTAATTCACTTGGCTCTGGCCCAAACGGTAGACTTAAAATGAAGTTCCATTACCATCTCAGTTGAGATACTTTGCAAGACTACGAGATGCATTCATAATTACAAGATGAGCTCCAGAAAGGAACACTTAGTGACCTCTCTGTATGTGAAACTGAAATTGCCACAAAATGAGAAGCCAGAGCTCATACTAAGTAGTTCTTATCACTATAAGAAAAACTCTTACCACCTAGGTGAATTTCTCTGATAATCAATAAAACTACTTCTTAGCCTAAAGTATATTGATAAGTGTAACTGTGATTCTTTCAAGCAGTCGACTCACCAAGGACCTGGTCAGATCAGTGGGTTAGAGCTGGTCTCTGTCTTGGTTTTGTTTTATTCCTTTTGTTCCCCTGGGCACAGATGAGTGCACACAGTTCCTGCGAGTTTCTCCTCAACTCCCCCTTTTTAAGTGAAAAAAACATTTGAATACAAGGAAGACCCGTGTTATTAGAGAGGCAACTTCGAATTTTCTTGCTCTGTATCCCCTTTCGAACCTCCTGTAAAGTGATTCATTCTTCATTTCATGCCAAACAATTACCATGGGTCCTTTCAAATCCCTTTCTTATGTATTCACTCCCTTTATTCATAGGCATCACTCCAATTCTTCATCTATCCTCCAACAGGCAATTTGTCTAATGTGTTTACGGGTATCTTTTGCTTGTGTGTGCTCCTGTGTAAATGACAATGAATAGTTTAAATGCATGTATTAATTTTTTTATGGGAAATGTAAAACATACTCAAAGTAGAAAGAAAGGTAGGATGAACCCCTGTGGATCCATCATCCATCTACAGCAGTCATCAAATCATGAACATCCTCGTGTTACCTACACTCCCACAGAACTTACCTTAGTACCAGCTAATTTTAAAGCGAATCCCAGACACCATAGAATTTTATCCACAAATTCTTCAGTATACATCTTTGAAAGATAAGGGCTCTTATTGAAGACATAACCATAATATCATTATCATTCCAAGAATTAACAGTGATTCCTAATGCCATAAAATGTCTGGTCAGTGTTGAAATCTGACAAAAAATACATATTTAGAGTTGGTTTGTCTAATGTAAATCCAAACAAGGTCCACACATTCCATTGTGATATGTCCATTAATTCTCCTTCAATCAAGAATGTCTCCATTCCCCGCCCCCTGTAATTAATTTCTTTGAAGTTGGGTTGTTTATCCAGCAGAATCCCCACGTTCTGGATTTGGCATTTGCTTCCCCATGGTGCCATTGGCTACATTCCTCTGTTCAGAGACCTGCATTTCTTTTGGCAACAAAAATGGGTGAGTGCAATTGCACGCTTCCACTGAGAGGCACCTCATCAGTGGCGGTCTCTCCGTTTAGCGTATTAGTGGCCATAGATGATCATTGTTCATACGCACTATTTTGTTAAGGATATATAAACTGTTACTATTTTAGTTCTGTAATTCCATCTTCTTTTATTAGCGGGACTTGTTTACAGAGAGAAGCATTTCTTTATCAATGGCAGGGTCACTGCAAGATGATATTTAAACAGGAAAGGCAGGTTAAATGCTTGATTTTTCCCTGACCTATCTGTAGAATAATTAGTTCACTTCCAAATATTCTCTAAAGCAAATCAATGAGTGTTTTAAAGTATCATTATGAATCCACAGGCTTTTAACACATGCAACATGTCTGAATTGATCACATTTATTATTCATACTGATACGGCATTCTGCTCATAGCCTCTTAAGTTGGCTTCCAATGACTTTCTTTTTATTCTTTTAGTGCAGTTTGATTTTTTAATGAAATGAATGCCGTTTTATTGTGATATAATTCACATGCCATATATTTCACCATGGAAATGTACAATTATATGGGCTTTAGTATATTTACAGACTGGTGCAACCATCACATAACCTAATTTTGGACCATAGCAGTCATCCGCAAAGCAACCGCGTGCCATGTACCAGCCTCCCTGCATTCTCCCACCCCCAGAGCCCCAGGCACCTGCTAATATGCTTTCTGTGTCTGAAGGTTTGCTTTTTCTAGACATTTCATATGCATGAAATCATACAGTCGGTGGTCTTTTGCAACTGGTTTCTTTCACTTAATATATTTTCAAAGTTAGCATGTACCTGTCCTTCATTCCTTTTTTATTGTCAATTGCTATTCTATTACAAGGCTATATTACATTTTATTCATCAGTTACTGGAGATTTGGGTTGTTTCCACTCTGGGAACAGTGAATATTATGAATAATGAAGCTAATGAACTTTGGTGTAGATGTTTTTATGTTAACATATGTTTTTATTTCTCTTGGGCATATATACAGTGGTGGAATTGCTGATAACTGCCAGACTGTTTTCCAAAGTAACTCACTGTTTTATATCCCTACGAACGGTGTACAAAGGTTCCTGTTTCTCTACATCTTTATCAACACTTGTGATAAATTTTTTGACTACCATCATTGAACTGGGTATGAAGTGGTGTTTCATTGTGGTTTAGAAGATCATATTTCTTTGCTCATGTGCATCAGTAAGTAAATGTTTACTGATTAACTCTCAGACATCAGAGACTGCCCTAAAACCACACTTATTATTTGCAAACTAGAAATATGAGACCTCTCCACTACTTCTTGCTGCACAGTCAAATTTCTGAGTATTTTTATTTTTTATTACGTTAATACTTTCATTTTTTTTTCCATTGGCATTTAGTCCTCTTAAACCCTTCCCCCCAGCAGTCACCACACTATCCTAAGTTATAATAGAAGAGATATAAAAATCATCTTTGTTTTAATCTAGGCTTTGATTACTTTGAAATCTTGGAAATTTTTATACTTCCATATATATGTAGCTATTTAATAAGGCATTAACTATAGCAATTCTTATAATTTAAAAGACACTTATATCAGGTAGTAAAGATACAGTATTAAAAAGTTCCATTAGGTCTAAGGTTTTATAGACCGTGAATTAATGGCATCTGGGGCCCTACAAAGCTAATTAATTGGCTTGAGATAGTTAAACAAGAATACGTTCACACCAGAACTCCCTTTGAAATGATCAAAGATGCCCATGTGACTGATCAATGTGATGATAGGACCAACACGCCCAGAATGTAACTGTCAGGACCAGGTCTTGGTCTCACCTCGTACTGGCCGATGCCGGAACAGAACAAAGCAAATGAGAAAGCAAGCGTGTCTGGTTTAAGGTCAGTGATAGAGGCATAGCTGGTGCTTCCACTCCATGAACTTTTATTGAAAAGGCATTCGTGCTACTGGTTAATATTTTCTACCAATTATTTTGAGCGAGATCCAACAGTCTGCACATGTCATTGTCACAACAACCGTGTTGCGGAGGCGCTAGCTCTGTTTTACGGTTTGAAGACTGGGTGCCTTAAAGGAGTTCAGTTGTTTTTTGAAAGCTCACACAACTAAAATAAGAGCCAGAATTGAAATCCAGACCCAGCCTTCCTCGAGCTTGATTCTTCCTCACCATGGCCGCATACAGAACATCCACATGTGTGTCTAGGAACCCCTGTACCACTGGCAAGTGGGCACAGGAGCGTGCCTAAGCCCTTGCCCATCGCCTGGCCCACCAACTCAGCTCTATGAGAAAGAATACCAGGCTTGGGATCAATGAGTGTGAAAAGTAAAGTCTGCTGTTTGTCTGAAACAGGTCTTCTCCCCTCAAGACCAGGATGTTTTTCACTGTGCATTGGCACTGTGTTAAGTACTTTATGTAAAGAATTCACTAAATCTTTGCTGTTAGGTAGGTGCTCTTGGCATTTCTATTTTAGAGATAAGTACACGGAAGCTCAAAGGTAAGGTGAAACCCAAAATGCCCCCAGGTACTAACTTAAGGTCAACACCATTACTAGGACGGGTGCCTGCTTCTCTTTGACCCCTCCCCTATCTTTCTCATCTGGGTATAAATTCAACCCTCACAAATAACCGAATTGTAAACCAGCATGATGACACACAGCTTTCTGAGGATTCTCGGTCCCTCCTCTGCAAACGGGAGGAGGATAACAACTGACTCTATCAGAAATCTTGGGAAGGTTAAATGTTATAATGTATGTTATAATGCAAAACAATGAACATATCATCCAACCAGACTTCCTGACCCAGAAGTCAACGTCCTGTTCTTTATGAATGCATGCCATCATGACCATTTATTCATACATTAGCAAATATTCATTGTGTGCCTATAGCTAAGCAGACCACAGTTCATGGGGTTAGAGAATGAATGCTATGTGCATAATTGAAAACACATATTCCAGTACCCTTCTCTCTTACCTGGGCAGAGAAGGTTAGACTAAAGAGCATTCTCAGTTTTGCTCAAATAAAAACACGGATGATGCTTTAAAAGTTACAGCTTGGGAGGCAGTACAGTGTTGAGATTGAGAACAAGGAACGAGGATATTGAGGTCAGAAGATGAAACTTTCTCCCTCATATTCCTCACTTGTGAAACAAGAATTTAATACTTGGGTTGTAGGGTGAATTAAGTGAATCAATATATCCCAAGCACCATTCTAAGGAACAGTGAGAGGCACAAAATTGAACTCTGCAAACGTAACTGATTAGAGTTAATTCGTGGGTTCCAGACCCAGCTCTGCTGTTTCCATGGTGTGTGATCTGTTGTTTTGTTTTTTTTTTTTTTCATTTTTGTTCATTGCTGTTAGAAACAGAGGAAGGAAACCTTCATGCAAGAAAGAAGCATGGATTGGTTGCCTCATGCACATGCACCCGGACAGGGGATTGAACCTGCAACCTTTCAGTTATGGGACAATGCTCCAACCAACCGAGCCACACCTGCTGGGGTGTGTGTGATCTTAAGCAAGTGACTTCTCCTTTCAGAGCATCAGCATCTCTAGCTAAAACCCTATTGACTAACTTGAAATAGTACTTCCTAGTAAGTGTTCTTTGCCAGAAATACTTCTGAGCTCTGGAGATAAAGAAGTGAATGGGATACACAGGAGCCCTGCCTCAGCGGGAACCCCAGGAAATCTGTACTGCACCAGATGATGAGGTGAAGCCAGTTATGTGAAAACTGGGCAAAGGCCACTCCAACCAGGGAACAGCAGGTGCAAAGCACAAGCAAGCAGGTATTTCGAAAAGAGAGCCAGCTTTTGAGGCAAGTTTCAACTTTCCTTCTTTCCACCGCCCCCCACTTTTCACTGTTCACATTTTAACAAGTGCACAATTGTAACTCCCTGGCAGTATTTGTTAAGATAAGTGGAGACAACAGGAGTTAAACACCCAGTGTGAAGTTTCGGATATAGTAAGAACTTGGTAATATGTCTGTTCCTTTCCCTTATCTTGGGCCAGTGGCCGTAACTCATCATCTGACCCTGAAATGAAACCCCATACACACATCTCACAGAGAACAGGCAGGGTGACATACTTTTTATTTTGTGAACACCACTTATTAACATGCCAGGAGGGACGTTAAATGACTGAAGTCACTGTGACTTGCCTTTCCAGGGCCGTTCTGATTTAAAGGTGTAATTCCCGACCCTGTCATCATCTAGTTTTTAAAGCTTCGTGCTTACGCCGGCACAACGTCGAGAAACACTCCTGAAAAATGAAGAGGCACTGGAGATAATAAAACCAGATGTCAGCGCTCTGGCCCTCTTTCTCCCCACAGCTGGTCATCACAAAACATCATAAAACCTGTCATAATAAAGGGCACACCTAATAAATGAGCTGATGAGGCATGAAAGGATGTGGGTGACTTATAGTCGATCAGCCAATGACAGGGGCGAGTGGTTCCTTTGCGGAAACCCAACTTTTTATTGTTTGTAGATGGCGACGTGGAACGTAGGTGGAAACAACCTGGGGGACGAAAGCCCAACAGGAGTTCACTGACTATATAAGCAATTATCCCAAACTGCCCTGTGACTCAGGAAGAATTAATGCTTTCATCTGCTGGGATGCGAAAAAGTCATACACTGCCATGTCCATTCATCTTCAGACATTCCAGCCTCCCTTAAAAAGTCAGCAGATGGAGCACTCCTAATTATAGTATCAGTTTGAAATGCCCAATAATAGGCGATAAAATTCTGTTAATGCCTTGATTACTATTGGGCTGATCATTGTAATAGCAACTATTAATTGAGTGGAAACTGAATCAGGCATCTAATGAAAGGCCTTCATATTCGTGACAGAGAACTGGTAATCACCCAGTTCCTTCCTTCCTTCCTTCCTTCCTTCCTTCCTTCCTTCCTTCCTTCCTTCCTTCCTCCCTTCCTTCTTTCTCTCTTTCTCTCTTTCTCTCTTTCTTTCTGCATTTTCTAGCGCCCACACAGCTGGGCAAAGCCATGAAACTCCAGCTGACCAATCACTGCAGCATGGGTTACATTCGGATTATGCAGTGAAGACTTGCAACTCTCCCATGGCCCCGCCCTTCTCCCACAGGGCAGGTGACCCTTCAACTGTTAGAGCTCCCGTTAGCCTGGGCACATGAGTCACCATCTGGTGCAGAAGTCCTATGAACCGCATGGGGCGAGAGGCATCGTGACAAGAAAATCTTTGTAGTCTGAAGCCACACAGGTGTGGAAGTTAAGCTGTCAGTGAATCAGAACCCAGCCTGTCCCAACTAATATGAACAATATCATCTCATTAAATTCCTCCCATCGGCCGGGACAGAAGTGCTGCTGAGAAAACAGTGCACAACCACTCATGTGTTCAGGGTTAAAGAGCTGCTAAGTGCAGAAGCTCAGGAACAGTCACCAAATCTGAGGTTGAAGAAAGCCAGCACCTTGTGAAGTGATGAGAACGCACATGTGGTCCTGGATGGCCACGGTTCCAGCTCTGGCTTTAGGCCACAAGGAAGATACCTCGCACAGGTCCCTTACCCTATCCGTGTCACACATTTTCTCGGCCAGAACCAAAGATCACATTAGCATAGGTCTAACCAGGTTTGCTGTGAGGCTAAAGTGTGCCTGGCACATTAGATATATTCATTGTGATTCCTGTTACCCTGACAGAACCAGAAAAAAAAATAAATTTATGAAGAAGAACATTCTTATACACTGGGGAGTCCAAACCTCCCTCATTTTATAAGCCAGGTGACTGAGGCCCAAGAGGCTTATGAGCTTGTCCAAAGCACAGAACAGAAGGAACCCAGACACATTCCAGCGGGTTTCCACTTCCTTTGCTGACTCCAGTTCTAATGAGGTCAATGCTGCCGAGGAAGAAAGGAGGAAAATTCTTTGTCACTTTCATACCAATCTGTCTATGCTTGGTTTCTCCCCCTTCCAAAAGTGCTGATGAAAAACTCGCTCACTGTCCCAAAGAATGCAGTTCTTAGGAAATAGAGCAGGTAAGTTGAGAGCCACACTCAATCTAATAAAAGAATTAATGGCTGCTGATAGCACTCTCCTCCATCTGTCTTCAACGTGGCATTTCTGACATCGGTGCTGTTGTGAGGTGTCCTAAGATAGTGATAAGGCGGAGAGAGGCAGCTTAGCGTCCCCAAACAAGCAAATTGTTCTTCTTCATAAAAAGAAAAGCAAGGAAGGAGGAAGGGGAGTAAAGTAGGAGGAAACGAAGGATTGAGAAGAAGGAAAAGGAAGGAAGAGGGGAGGAGAGAAGGAAGGGAGGAAGGAAGAGAGGAAGGAAGGAAGGAAAAAAGGAAGGAAGGAAGGAGAAAAAGAGAGAGAAGAAAAGAATGTAGCTATCTCTGTTGTTCTTCGAGAGTGATAATGTATCTCCTAATCTGATATCGGAGACACTTCTCTAACTGAAGATATTGAATTGCTGTTGTGGGCATTTGGACACTTCAAAAATATGTTAAATCTTTGCCATACCTGTAGTTACAAAAGCGATTTAAATCAGACATAAATTTGCAGTGCAAATGCTGTGATGCTGTGTGCTGCCTGCTTTAATGTTTCCCCTTTCCCAGCATTAGCTCCTCAACAGACTATAACGCATTTCTATAGTAATGTGGCGTCTGACCACTTCCCTACCCTCAAAACTTTGGCTACTACCTGTGTTATCACCTAGATACCCTGTTTGTCCACCTCTGGGGTGTGCCCTAAGACACTCACTGCACTGGTGGGGTTTAGGTCCCTGTAAACACGCCGACAGCTGTTTGACGCCCTGAATGATGGGAACCAGGCTGCACCCCACCCAGCCTCTGCTTTCCTTCTTCCAGCTGCTGTCTTTGGGAAAGGAAAACACTTCACTCCAAAATCAGTGGTAACATCTCCACTGAAAAACATGATATATCCTAGGGCCTATTTGGGGAAGATATTTGAAAAATGATGGAAAAGTTCAAAATAAGTCCACACGAGACTTGAACATCACTAAAACAATCACAAAAGCAGCTGCTTAGTGCTTTAACGAGCCTTTTCACTTTCCTCCCGAGTGCCCGACTGTGGTGTGAATGCAAACAATCCCCCGACTCAAACGTGGCGATCCATTCGTTCGCCCAGCGTCCGCGGACCTCCTGCTAGGAGCTCAGGCGCTGAACTAGTCTCCTCGGATACAGAAGATGGACAGACCTGGTCTGACCACGTGAAGCTTCCATTCTAGAGGAGAACAGTTAGACAAATACAAAAATGCATCTAGACAGTTCAACAAGTGGAAAATATGATGGGGAAAATCAAGTAAGGTGGGCTAACGGAGAAGGATGAGCGTGGTCGGGGAGGGGTCAGGGAAGGCCTCTGTATGAAGACGGTTTACATGGAAACCACAACCCGGGAAAAGCCCAGGGAAGGGCTCAGCAGTAAGGGTTTCCCCCTACAGCAGTTTTTCTCACAATGGTTGGTATGAACTCTTATGGGATGTTTGAAAATGAAGATTCTGGACCTGCTGAGGGCAGAGGAGCCCCACCTTTGCAGGTGGAACTTGGGGACTGAAATTTTTTACAGAGATGCCCGTATTCCAGGTGACTCACCCAGAAGTCTGGGAGCTTCCAGGCTATAATACATATTTTCTTTCTTTCTTTTGGATGTTGCCTTAATAATTTAATTAAGTTAATAATTAATAATTTTGGTAAGGTTGTGTGAATAATAGAGCACCTTGTATTAAATCCTTGCAGTGTGTCAGGCATCCTGCATGCATTGATTCCCTTAATCCTTACAACCACACCAGGAGGCAGGGTTTCTGACCTTCTACTGTCTCATTGGTTCACAATTAAAACTGATTCTAGTTTGTTTCAGCCTGAAAAGTCACTTACTGAAAAAGTCCTTATTAACCCCCAGCACTGAGGGCAAAGCTGGGAGACCAGGCCTCTGTTAGTCAAGGATTCCTTATCCGTCTCTTCTGCACTGAAGGGACCTGATCTGATCTGTTGTCCTCATCTGTGTTTCTGAGCTTCAGTCTCAGATTCCTCGGAGGATGAGTCTTAGTGGTTTAGCCTGGATTCCAAGCCCACAGCCCACCTTGGAATAGGCGCAGGAGTTAACCCCCTTCCTGAGCCCTCTTATAAGAGTTAGGGGAGTCACCTCCCCCAAAAAGCAGAAAGACAATTACACAAAGGAAAGTGATGAGCTGTGTCTCAGGTGGAGAAGCTGGCATCTAGGTTATTTCATTTGGCCAATATCACGCAGGTGGTAGGCAGCTGCGACAGAAGTGAAACTTGCCTCTGGTTTTAAAAACAACTGTGTATTGTTATGTACACACACACAGACATGCATGATTCATCCCACATGCTCTTCCCCTTGAACTTGCTCAGGGGCTGTGACTGCTCTGACCAATAGAGTAGGGTGGGTATGACAGCATGGGACTTCTGAGGCTAGGCCATAAAAAGGACAGAGGTCCTGTCTCTCTCATTCACTGTCTCCCTCTCTCGCTCTCTTTCCCCCACGCCCTCCCTGGGAACCCGGCCACTGTGTGATATGGCACCTTGGACCCAGATCCTGACAATTCCAGGTAAAGTTTCAGCCAAGGGTCAGCATCCCCACCAGGTGTGTGAGTGAGCAAGCCTTCTGGTGGCTCCAGGCCAGGCCTCGGCTTCTCCCCTGCTGGTGCCGAGTGGAGCGGAGATACACTCCCAGGGCTGAGTCCTACTGAAAATGCAGAGCCGTGGGCAAAATAAGCATCATTTATTATTTAGACATAGTAAGACAGGGGTTCTGCTCATACCAGCATTACTTCACTGTACCCAAAGTGAATATTTATCAGAACACAGAAAGTAGTTAGTTAAGTCATAAAGGGTTCTCAAGACATCTCCTTATGAATGCCCTAAAATTGCTTGATTTCAGAGTCTAAGTTACCTATAGTCTTAGGTAGACTTAATCACTCTCCCTTTCCATAAACATACACACACACACACACACACACATACTGCTCTTGTAGCACCTATCACCTTGTATCTTACTTGGTACTTACATTTCTGTTTATTCCCATTTGAATGCACTCTTCAAGGATAACTGGTTAATTTTTAATTCTATGCCCACCGTCAAGCATATAACATCTGGCATGTATTAAGTGAACTGCTGAGCCCTCAAAGCCTCAGTTTACTCTTCTATTAAATGGGGTTAATAATAATACCTACTGTTATAAATTGGCCATGAGTATAATGAGACATAGCATGCATAACTCTGCATAAATTGACCAAGCCCTATCAAGGCGAGCACTTGTCACCCCCTAGAGCACCAACATTTATGTAAAAGTGATGATTATGAGTCCCAACGATTTCATAGGGTTGACAATGATGTCGTTGGAAAGATGAAATGATCTGGTTCATGCAAGTCTTCGTGGCACAATGCCCGACACGTGGTAAGAACTCTGTTCTTGTTCATTATCGACGTCATTATTTTTACGTGGCGGATACTGGATTTGCCTCTCCAGCCTTCAATCTTGCCTTTGTTCTCAGTCACAGAATCCCGATTTTTGCACGTGAAAACAATGTGACCAGATGAAAGGATATTTCCCATCTGCTTTACTGTGGATGATAATTCAGCTGTCCCCAATGCTAATGCCTTCGAAGGGCCTTTGGAAAAGTGAGGTGAGGCCGTAGTTTGCTTGGGAAAGCAACGTAGCCTGCTATCGGCCTCACTTGTAGTTAACAGTGGCCTTGAAACACAATCCTGTCAATCAGAACACATCCCATTTCTCCAGGGTCTTTGAGCTAAGGTCTAGCCTTCCCTAATACAGGTACCCTTTCTTTCCTAGAAGCAAGTCAACACTGGGGTTACTTGGCCAGCACATTCTGAGGCAGAGATTAGCAAGCAGGAGTATCATTAGGAATTACCCCAGGAACAAACTTGGAGAAGGGTTGAGAGGAAGCAGGGCTGGGTACAGGAGGAACAGTAGTTGCAACAGAAGCTCAGACATAGCTATGAGGTGCTCTGAACACGAGGCGACTCTTCAGAATCATTCTGCGCTGCTATACCTCAGTCAGTCATTTGATAACCGCCACCTCCAGTGAGGCATGACCTTGAGCTGTTCTCACCTGTCAGCCCAGGGCTCTGCCCTCCAGTCCTCCGTTCCTGAAGGGGAGGGAGGCAGGGCCACACAATTGAAAGATGAGGCTGGCAGCATAGCAGCCATTTTCAGAGGATGAGGCAAACATCAGATGAAAACCCATGCTAAGCACAGTTGGGCAGAAACACCTTCGGCTCCTGCAACCTTGATCATGTTGTGAAATAATTCCACCAATCCTGGACTGACTTCCTCTAGATTTCTTAGTATGCCATAAAAGTAACTTCCTATTTGCTTAAACCACCGTACACATATCTGATGTATTACTGTTATCACTTGACAAAAACACATGTCTAACGACCCACATAAAATTATGAATCTATTTTCCATCACTCCAATATAATTTCCGAGATCCATCCTATGCATTTCCCTCCTACAGGCAATAGTCATCTAATTTGTTTTTACTCCTCTGAGAAGCCCACTGTAATGCACAGCCCTCGAAGACCTCTTCCCGTGGTGACTGCTCGGCCACATGGTACGCTTCATTCATTTAAACAGTTTTACACGTTTTTCTGTACTCAGCCTGCTGGTGCCTGATTATTTCAGGTGTGTGACCGGATCACACCCCGATCCTCCCATTGCAAGTCACTGGAGAACACGCTTCACCTTACAGAGTGCATTTGGACCTCCCTCAGTGTAAATGCACCGTGATACAGGACACATAAGAGTGATTGATCAATACTTGTTGGAATGAACTGGAGCTCTACAGCACCATTTTCAATATATGTTAGCTCTCCAGTAATATGGCAGACTAACAAGGCATGCTGTCTCCTAAAAGAAACAGCATACAGGGCTTATAAAATTAGATTGCTTAATCCCCTTGCAGCGAACTTCCCTTTAATGAAAAGCAGGCTGCTCTTGGGCGCGCTGCTGTCCTCTCCCCAGCAGACGACCTTCCGCCTGAATGTTGAGCCTTGTTTCCATGTCCTCAGACAGCGAAAGGAATCAAGAGCAAAGACCTGATGAGCTCCGGGAACGAGGGGGCAGAGTTCTCATCAATAGTCAATAATGCACGGGCACCTCGTTCATATGGATGGAAGGCAGCCTCTCGGGGAGGGTCCAAGGACAAATCATGACAAGGATCTTGGGACTACATCCTCGGCCTGTCTTTCTCAGCTGCTCCTTTGCAAGTATCCCTGAGAAGGCCCCGCCTTCCTCTGAGCACCAAAGTATCTTAAGCCAGAAGGCACAGCAGGTGATGAGGGCACGCACATCAGTAACAGGTGGTCCAAGTGCCCAAGAGCACCCAGTTTCCGATGATGGCATTGTCTGCCACAGGCAGTTGACACCCTTTCTCAGAAGTCCACTCACCGATCCCACCTGCCGATGGTCTCAGCCCAGCTCTGCAGGAAACACTGTCCGGAGCAACACTTCCAGGCCAGGGATGTATGGGGAGGCGTGGCCTCCGAGGAACGAGGGAGGGGGAGGCGGAAAGGGAGAGAAAGCAGGTGCCAAGGGGCCCATGGGGTTCTAGGAGCAACGTGATCCCATGGAGAAATTGAGCAGGATGAAGAAAGGAAGGAGTACCGTAACTTTTTAGGGTATCTTGTCATAGTTTTAAGATGTTAATCCTTCTGCCTTTCAACAGCTATACACAGAATATTTAGCAAGCAGTGCCGAGCTTTGGTTCCGGAAGCCCTTTCCTGAGAAAGGGGGAGTCAGTGAACATCGGGGAGGGGATGAATGAACCAGGTGAGTGTCATTTGTCACTTCTTTGGGTTCTGGGACTTGCTACAAAAACCCTGAATTCCTTCTGAGCGGAAAAAAGATACAATGAAGGACTTGTATCTAGAATATGTAGCCTAGAACAAATGTAAGAAAACAAACAATCTAATTAGAAAGTGGGCATAAGGCTGGAACAGACCCTTCATCAGAGAGAATATATGGATGGCAAATCAGCACAGGAAAATTTCTTTTCAGCGTCATTCGCCATTAGGGAAATACAAAGCCACAATGAGATATTGTTACATACCTACAAGAACAGCTAAAAGGGAGAAAAAAGCAGTAGCATTTGTTATTGAAAACGCAGAAAATTTTAATTTGACTATTTTCAAATTCATATTCAACAGCATACTATTTCAAACTCAATACCCCTTTCCTTTTTTATCTCCATTTTTCTGCAAAGCCGATGCAGTCATTTTCCTTCAGTCAGATATTGTGCTTTTCAGTTTCAGACTTTCCATGAGGCCTTTGAAACAGCTTTTGTTTCTTTGCTCATCTTTCGTATCTTTGATTCATCACCAGCACATTTTACTTTTTTCTTATAAAAGAAACTTACAGTAGCTTTAATTACCTTTAAAAGGACCGCATCTGGGACCCTCAGGGTCGGTCTCGGTTGAATGTCTTTATTTTTCCTTTTCGGTTCTCTGTCTGGCAAGCAGTTCTGAATTGCATCCCGCACATTGTTAAGACTCCGGACCTTGCTATTTTTCTTGAAAGGGTGTTGATGAAGGGAATTAATTTGGTAGGACTCAAATCACAAACTGTCTCTGAGGAAGCGGCTTAAATTTATCTTTAAATCTTTCATCTTTACCCATTCTCCTCGTGCTCATGAGTTTGAAGGATCAACCCGAGAGTCTGGGGAGACGGGTCTCTCCTCCCCGGCCCTCTCTTTCCTTCCTGACGTTCCCTCCGACCCACCAGTGGCCACAGACCCTTCTCTCTTCAGTGGCTGTAAGACTGAGTCATTTGAGTCTGTAACCAGAGCAGGATATACCCTATAGAAAGCATCCTATAAGAAAGCAAACCTTACACTGTTTTCAGGAGTTGCATAACTGGAGAAAATGACAGTATTATTTCTTTTCTATTGTGTGACGTAAATCACAGTCCCAAGGTCGTTGTACTCAAGTCTTCTTTCCGGTACCCTACCTAACAGGGCCATCGCCCAGACAAGGGGTCCTGGAAGCTGGAAGCTGTTTTACGCGGCTACTCATGGCAGAGGTCAAACTGGGCCCAGATCGCTCATGTCAAAAATCTTTCAAAGGGTCTTCAGAAGCCCTGTCCTGTACGGGAGCCAGCACTTGGGTGGTGAATTAGTGTCCTGGCGTTGCCGTAACACAGGACCACAAGCTGCGTAGCTTAAACAACAGAATGTATTACATCATGGTCCTGGAGGCCAGAAGCCCACTGTCACAGTTGAGCAGGGCCACTTCCTTCTGCAGGCTATGAGAAAGAATCTGTCCCCAGCCCCTCTCCCAGCTTTGGTGATTCGCTGGCCGTTTTGTCATTCCTTGGCTTTTAGATCATCCGATCTCTGCCTTTACTTTCACAAGGCATTCTCCCGGTGTCTTTACATCAGTGTCCCTCTGTGTGTGAACCCAAATCCTGCTTTTTATAGGGACACCCCATGCTGTGTTATGGACTACCTTAGTGATCTTATTCTAACTTGATTACCTCTCTAAAGACCTATTTCCAGGTGAGGTCACATTACAAGATAATGAAGGTCAGGGCTCCGACACACATATCTGGGGGGCACAATTCAATCATAGCAGATGCAGGGAACACAGAGGGTCACATGGGTGGGCCTCTGGGAGGCCGTGAAGTGAGGACACCCGTCCTGGGGCAGAGGCAGAAGGGACCTTTGTCTTGTCTTCTCTCCTTCTTCTTGGTCGCAACGTGGCAGAACGTCAGCTAACAACAGGAATAGAGGAAGGGGAGAAATAGGCTCTTGTCCTCTCTTTTTAATACATCTTTCTTGAATGCATTGGGGTGACATTGGTTAATAAAAGTATAGAGGTTTCAAGCGTCCAATTCTATAGTACACCATCTGTACGTTGTGTGTTCACCATCACAAGCCAAGTCTCCTTCCATCAACATTTGTCCCTTTACCCTCTCCTACCTTCCTCTGCCCCCTTACCCTGGGGCAATCACCATACAGTTGCCTGCATCTATGTGAGGTTTTCTGGGGGGGGGGGGCTTTATCCCTTTACATTTTTTTACCAGCCCCTCAACCCCCTTCCCTCGGACAACTGTCATTCTTTTATGTGTATCTACGAGTCTGTTCCTATTTTGTTGATTTTGTTTGTTTATTTTATTGATGGGATTCCACAACTGAGTGAAATCATATGGTATTTTTCTTTCTCTGACTGGCTTATTTCACTTAGCATGATACTCTCACCACTGTGGCAAGCAGTGTGGAGTTCCCTCAAAAAATTACAAATGGGAGTGCCTTATGATCCAGCAATCCCACTTCTTGGACTATAGCTGGAGAAACCTGAAATACTACTTTGAAAGGATACGTTCACCTCGGTGCGCATTTACACGGTGGAATACGACTCAGCCTGGGTGCCCATCAGCGGATGAAGGGACAAAGAAGTGATGGTGCAGTCACACGCGGAATACTTCTCGGCTCCTGTCCCCTCTGCAAGCCAAGGCTGGCCTTCTCTCAGAGGAGCAGGAGGAAAGAACAGTGCTGCTGGGGTTGTACCTACAGGTTGTTGTTCTTAAGGTAGACGTTTTAATGTTTAAGTTAAAATAGCATAGTTTCCAGCTTAGGAATCTGCCCTGAACACAAATAATTCCTTAATTCAATAATTCGCTTTAAATTTGATGTTTCACTTCGCTTATACTTAGCCTAATGTCCTTCAATGATTACCCAAGAAATATTCAGGCCAATGTTGTTAGGATTTTTATTTCAAACTCAGAATCAAGTAATTAACTTTCCAAGTTAATTCTTCTTCTTTTTTTTCAGCCTGATTATATGGGGGACAAAAGGAAATGTACTGCTCTTCCATACTTGAGACAAATTTACTTAGCATGTGTCCTGACATAGTCTGCATTAAGATCTGTGATTTTAATGGTGCTGGAAGCCTCGTGACAAGTGTCAGCTGAATTTACAGTGTCCTATCAGATTAGACTGAAACTGAAGGAGATACTGAGTTCCTCAGAAATCACAGATCATTGATTTCTTGGGAGTCATCCATAAATACTATTCTCATAGGCAACTCCCTGTATACAGAACAGTTGCTTTGAGATTTCCAAGACAAAAAAAAAAAAGACACTGAAGAGTTCCTGGACGGCATCGTAAACCCAAGAGTCAGACTCCAGTCACTCAACCCAAACTAGCAGGAAGGAAACTCGGGATACATTCGGAAATTGCGATGTGGCATTCTTCAATAATTACGTCCTGTTCTGAACTTCCCTGATTCTAGGAAATTTTGATCCTTTGTCTTTATAATGCGTAGAGGGAGCCCTGAGAGTGTGAAGACACTCTCTTCTGGACACTGTCTGAACAGAAACATAAATGAAGTCCAAGGTGATGAACCGGAACTATGTTTCAAATAACAGTATACACTAATGAGAACTTTTCCACCCCACGTCCTGGGAAACTATCTCTAGTCGGTGAGTCAACCAACAGAAGGCTTCTATTGTCTGGGGGCTGCCCAGTCAGCATCCAATCGGGAGCCGCAGACCGTCCAACTGCGACATTCTCGGTGCAATGCAGGCCTCTGGCCCATCATCGACACAAATGGGAAAATCGGTGCATTCTCACACGCACAGTGCACACTTAATTAACAGCCTTCGGGGGGATAGACTGGGACTCTGCTTAAAATAGTAAGAAAATACAACAACTCCCTAGGAAGAACTATAACAAATAATTACCACGTTGCTCTGAAGAAATCATAAAACCTCACTGAGGGCCATAAAAGGAAATGTGAGTAGAGAAATATAACCTAGCCCTGAATATTGCAAAGATAGTGATTCAGTGTGTGAGCTTAATGCGATCCAATTAAAAATAGAGTGGAATATTCTTTTAACTTGTTAAGGTAACTCATGAGCTCATTTATTGGTGTAAATGAGCAAGAAGAGTCCAGAAGGCTGTGCCAAGGAATGACTATAGGATACGACAAACGTCTCTGAGTTAATAGCTTGTGTTACAAGTATACTAATGAAAACAGTGTGTGATGAGTGAGTTATTAACCGCTCAGAGACAGACACGAGCGTTTAATAAATTATACACTTAGCATTACTGATTAGGTGGAAATAAACGCTTATTCCACGTATTGCAGAAAGGTTAAATAGACTTGGGGTTAAAAAAAATCCAGATGAAGTTTCATGAAGAAAAGGATGACACCCCCAACCAAGACTGACAGCCAACGCATTACCGAGTCCTGGAGGGATTGTTACTAGTTTGATTGTGGGGCTGCAATGACAAAAACAACCGGCAGGTGGCCCGGAGCCAGGTTTGTTCTTCGTTCATTCGGTAGGAGGGCGCTTTTCGCCCGCCCCCAGCATGCCGCTGACTCGGAACTCCAAGGTCCGCACCAAGCGGGTCGGACTGCCCCGCTCTGTCTCCTGACACCCTCTCTCCCTCTTTCCGTTTTTCAGTGCTTCAGTTTTCTCTCGTGTCCACCACGTTTGTGGTTTTTCCTTTTCACATTAACTGTTCTCATATGCCAGGTCCTCCTCGGCTCTCGTTTTGTTTTTGTTTTGTTTTTTTTTTTTTCATTCTTGCTTTCATAATACAACTTCCACCTACTTCGTGACATTCTCTCATCTTGTACAAGATTTTAAATTTTGGTTTCTTGGACAGTTTGGCCCTGAGCGTATTACATTTCGGGAATTTCCACAGGCAAGAACATCCAAACAACAAAACAATCTAAATAATAATGCCTTGAACCAGCAGAGGATAGCTCAAATGGCAGAGACAGTGGGTGGGGTGCACTTCACCACCACGTGTGGGGGTGGCTGGCTGAGCAGAGACCTCAGGTTTAGGAGAATCACTGTTAGTGGAGTGCTTCTTAATCTTTTTTAGGTGAAGATCTGGGGCTTTTCCCCCCAGCCCATTGAGAATTTTGTGGTTGCCAAGTCGGAGAATTATATTTCCAAATGCTTACTCTTGATTTCTCTACTTGTCCCCCATCAGGCCAGTAACCCACGGTATGGGCTAGTGTGACTCAGGTCCAACCTCTGAGAAGCAGCGTAGCAGAAAACGTTTTAATTCCGTGATAACACCTCCTTTTCCCCTGCATCTCCCAGAGTGAGAGGGGTTCTGAGTTACACGGATCCATCTGTAGAGCGAGCTGACGGGACGGGTGCAAATGTGGCTCCAGGCAACGCCACGGCTCTAGCTGTACCTTTGGAAGACGTCGACAACGATTTCCAAGCAGGCACATCGCATGATTAGAGATCAGGAAACTCCAAGCCACTATTTGAATGATGTTTATCTAGATGCTTCTCCCAGGCCTTACGACTTGAGTTTCCAGAGGAGAAGAGAAGGGCGGGGCCTGACAGTACGTTGCCCCAGGCAAGGTCAGCTGCCGCCCTGCCGGCGTGGTGCTGGGGCTCGGCTGCAGAAATCCCTCCTCCCCACACTTCTCTCGAACTCTTTCGTCTTCTTGCACCGTCGACAGTGAATGGGTCAAGGGCAAGGCGGTGACCTGGCCTGTTAGGAGACACGGAGTCTGGAGCAAGTGCTCCTGGCCATGAGCGAGTAAAGACGAGGAAAAGGCAAGCATGGGAAATAAACTTGACCCTGATCACTCCAGGGAGAAAACCCTTCATATGTTATGAGAAACAAATAAAATCCAAGACATTCAGATATATGCAAAAGCAAGTTACCCACTGATAAAAACAGCCTAGGACATGATTACGCCAATCACCAAAACGAAAACAATAACAAAACAGAAAAATGGTTTTGAAAGTTGAAAACAGGTGAATCTCATTGGCAATCAGAGAAATGATTGTAAATACAATGTTATATATTACATACCAACCTGTCAATTTATTTTGGGGTTTAAATGTAGTGTTTCCAGTGGTACAAACAAATGTTTTAGTTGTTAATGCTGAAAGTTGAAAAAACACCCTACTTAGTGGAAAATTATATGACATACACCAAGAACCTTTTACATATTGCACCTTGGAAAGTAGTATCAGTTTCTTAAGTCTGTCCCAAGGCAATAATCAAAGAAGTACACACATTTTCAGGTATAATATTGTCCACATTGGACAAATAAGTTTGACACAATATAAATATTAATACATATTTTGCACATTCATATAATATGTTCATTAAATGCCAATTTTAAAGTATTATTCATGAGTTGGTAAATGTATATAATATAATGCATTCAGATAAAAACGAGGATAAAAAACTTCAGTATGATCTCAATTTCGAAATGAATTTACATGTAAAAATGTTTATGTATAATCGTGATTACAGTGCTGCTTGCAATGACAGAAGGTGAAAAGAAACGGCTGACTTTCCAGTACAAGTACTGTGCTGTATCACAGCCATAGTGTGTGCGTAACATTCTATGTCCTCTAAAAACGATACTTAAGACGCAGGGAACTGACAAACCGCCCATAATATATTAAGTGGGAAAAGGTGGGGTAATAAAGGGCAAGCAGTGGATGCTTCTTATAATACAACAGAAACATGCAAATGCATGTATACATTTTACAGCAGAAATGGTGCATAGAATAAATACTAAGGAAATATAACAAATGAACAACAATGTATTTTGCCAAGTAGTGAGATTAATTTCAGGGACCATTTGTTTTTTGCAGTGGTTTTTTTTTTTTTTTGCATTGTATTCTTTTGTGTTTTTAAAATGTTGACAATGTTCATGTACTAGCTTCATGACTAGGAGAATGAGCTATATAAGGTAATAGGGGATGTGTGTGTTCTCCAGAATATTTATGTGCATACACACACATATTTTACACTTGTATATATGTACCTATTAGCTGAGAAGATGAACACACACAACACACACATTATGTCTGCTATGCTAGCAACCATATTCACAGCCATTTTTCCTCTTGGTTACAAAATTGGTATATATTTCATTATAATCCTCTCTAAGTAAAGTCTCTGAGTTTTTTATTTTTTTATGTCCTTTGAAAGAAAACCACTTGGTGTTTAAGAATGTTTGAAAAATTCAATTATTTCTGAAACACAAACAGTTGTAGAGGCACTACTGTGTAATTAACAACAGCATGTACACAGGCGGGCACTGGGCTCTAATTAATTTACTCTGTAACGGGCCTTGAAACTGGTAGCTAATTTTCACTGCATTAGATGCACATTGTGTCGAATTTTCTTTCTGTATTTGCAATTTTAACCAGAGAACTTTTTTGGGAGGCACTGCATTTTCATTACTTCAAGAATAAACGCTTTGCATTTGTCTTCCCGGCAGCTGAAGCGAGTTACTAAAGACACTAGAAAACCAATTAGTGAGGGCCACATATTAAATAAGTCCAAAGCAGGGGAGTGGACAGGAGCCAAAGTGAAGAGAGAGTCAATTAAACAAAGCCAGGGCTCTCTCACCTCCCCATCCCATGAAAAGGGAAAAAAAAATTGTAAAGACTAAGAAACACTTCCAGGGGTCACTGCTCAAGGATTCAGGCCCACTAAAAGTATGTGAGATTTCATCATAAGGTTATAGAACACTTTCCTTCCCCAAAACAACAAAAGAGAAAAAAAAAGGTTGGAAACTTTCAGATGTAATTATCTACACAGAAAGTCCCATAGAATCCACAAAAACAATTCATGGAACTGATGGGCAATTACAGAAAGCCCTTATTTTCCCAGAACAAGTTTATCCCTGGGCTTTGTGCCCCATGCTGGGAGACTCCTTTCATTGCCACCCTAAAACTCAGCCATGGATCCCCATTATACAACTGTGCTTTATAATTAGGTTTTTCCAGAATTAGTCATATTGAGTTCTTGTAGTTTGTACATGCCACTAGCTTAGACACCACCCACTGCTGAAGACAAGGTCATCTGAGAAGTCCCATGGTCTTTCAGTATCAGGAGGGCTTGGTCACAGCCACCCTGACCTGACATGGTGGAGTGAACATAGCTCAGCTATTAACCCTTTCCCTTCCCCAGGTCTATAGGATCCCATGTCAGAGCTCCAAAAACCAGTGGGACAGGGAACTTTTGATGAGCCTCATAGGCCAAAAATCTAATAAAGCCTTTTTCTCCAAGCAAAAAGTTGTATTTGTGTCCGCTATGTATAATTAAGAGAGCCTGCAAAAAATCTGTCTCTCCAATAGCCACTGTATGTGAATATAGAGAAAGGAGTTTGCGTGTTTTCTCGCCAAGAGCAAACATGTGGTGGCTAGGTTGCTAAGTAGGTGGGCAAGAGTGAACGGTCTCTGATAGGATCCATCGTTACATTATCATGCAGTGGCAATCGATTGAGAAAAGGGAAGTTGTCATAATTGTTACTGTATCTTCAATGGCAAAAGTCACAACATTTTCTTATGTCATAGATTCAAATATATTAATTAGAGCATCAAAATCTCATTCTCTTAGAAATGCAGCCAGATCTTGCCAAAGAGAACATGTCCACTTTTTATTTCCATAATATAGGTATTGTATGGTCACTACAATACACAAGTTTATGCATACACATGCTGTTTTTCTAGGTGTATATGAGCATACACACGTGTGTATACATACACATACACACAGAAATATGATGGTGTATGTTTTCAAATATAAAACAGAAACACACTGCTAGTGATAAAACTATCCAATTAAATTTAATAAAAGACCTGAAATCCTAGGAGCACATTGGGTTTAAACTTTCGGAAACCCCACCCTTAAACTCTATTTGTGGTTAGCAATTCCAACGAAACACAGAGGGCTCCTGAAGAAATAGCTACGAAATGAAGTTCCTTAGCTAGCAAGTCGTTTGTTGAACCAGCTGGCTGAAAGCGCTAGTCCTCCCGTGACGACTTCGAGTCCTAAGCTTTTATCACGTCTCTGTTCAGGTCTTGGCCCCAAAATACCCTGGAGGGTCTTCCTTTCTCTTGTTCATCCTGGTCCTGGAAAGTTTTTCCTGGGACTTATGTGCTATCCTTCTTGTGGTCGTCCTCTGCTTTCCCCCGAATCTAAGACATGAGTAGTGAAACCACCATACCCACGGAGAAACGGGCGTTCACTGAAAGAGGTTAATGATCACCCCAAACCGGCCAAGCTCTCACGCACAAGAGCCAGTGCGCTGCACACAACGGACCAGATAGGAAGGCAGACAGTGAACTGAGCTTGCTGAGCTGTTCTTTGGGCAACTCGCTTAACTTCACTAAGCCTCAGTTTCCCCTTGTAAACATGGGGCCAATCACAGGATCTGTCACAAAGGCTGACGTGAGTAGCAAATGAGAAATTGTCCATGATAACACTTTAGCGCAGTGTTGCAGCACGGAGAAACCATTCAGCGTCCGCTGCCATATTAGTTATTTTATTTCCTCATCGCTGTTATCCCAGTTTTGCACACACATCCATCCAGATATCTGATTCAGGCAGCACACGGGATGCTTATTTTGCTCCATTGCTCGTGAGGTTTTTAAATACATATTATTGAGCATCCCCCTTATTCCTGGCACCACGCTCTGCTCTAAAACCACAGCAGCCAATGGCGTGCAGGGTCTCTGCCCGGACCACAGCTCTGGAGCCTTGGGGTCTGTTTACAAGGAGAGAGCGCAGTCACGCAGAGTGGGCAGCACACTGCTGTTTGTTTCTTTTCCCAGAGAAGCTAAATGAGAATGGGGAACACGCTGGAGAAAGGAAATGGATCCCGCATCACTTGCTAAGTGTGCCCAATGTTTGCAGCCCGGCAGGGGCGGGGAGGGGGGGGTGGTTGCTGGGTAGTAAGAGTGCAGTGTTCACGGTCAGACTCACCCGCTAGAGGGCAGCACTCACGATGCCCACCACAGGTGTGCAGGAGAGTGTCCAGTCTCCTGATATATATACTTGCTATGTCTGTAATTCCTGAACACACAAATTCAAAAAAGAACAGGTAATTGTATAAAATTCCAGATTAGCTCTCAGTGGGATTTGTCATTCCACGAAGCTTAGTTTTAAGAAAACAAAATTAGTAGCCTGAACCCCAGCTGTTGACATTTCCCTCCCCTTCTTGGCGCCCTATTATCTCAGCTGGTCGAGGCATATCTCAGCAATTACCCGACTTCTGCAGCGGCTCTCGGGCCACTTAAGCTGACACTTTGAAATATTAGTGGGGAAACGCTGCAGGTGCAGCGAGCTGGCAGAGAACCGGCAGCAAGTTCGCATCGGCCCAGAAGCCTGAAAAAGTTCCGTGCGCCATCCTTCCTGTTACTAAGCTGTTGCAATTAGAGGTAAAAATCTTATTTTTTTGGCAGGTACCTTGTTTCATCTATAAAGCACCCTCGCGCTCCCAATAAGAAAGACTGTGGCGTTTGCTAGGACTCCGCCGCGCCTGCCGTGAACACCGCTGCTCCCGATATCAGGGGGCGTGGCAAGAGCTGTGAGTGACAGATGACAGGACAGAGGACAGGTCTGCTCCCAGCAGGGCAGCCCACGCAGGTCTCCCACGTTCTCTGAGTGCATCAGGTGCTCCGAGCCCCTCCCACACAGCCGCACACGGAACTCTCTGCGGTCCCATTTTCTTCCCTAATGCTTCCATCCACATAACTCTTATTTTCCAAACTAGCTTTTGATCATTTCATATACACCCGGGTGTTGGGTAAAATGATTTGCTGAGATAAAATTATGTATATTCAAAATTGTTTTGTAAACCCTCTTAATATTAGACAATATTAAGGATTTATTATAAACGTTAGATGTGGTAGGAGAATGCTGGCTATGTAGGGAAAAATACACCCCTTTATCAGTTAGGAACGCACCCCAGAGGGTTATGCACAAAACAGCTTGACGTCTGGGATTTGATTCAAAGCAATGCAGCAAAAACTGAGAGTGCAGTGGGTAGATAAACTGAGATTGAAAAAAATATTGATCATTATTGCGGCTGGGTAATGGATAAGAAGGGATTTATTAGATTATTCTCCCCACCCTTTATGTATATTTGAAATTTTGTATATTCCGAATGTAAAAAACACTCGAAGTGGTTCGTTGAGAACAGTATACATACGTATGAGTATATACACCCCTGGATGCACGCACATGTAATTTTGTCCAGCATTCTTTGGTGCATCTGAGAATAAACAACAACAATAGAAGTTTATCTGGACGTTTGGTTGTTCAAATCTCTTAGACATTTAGAAACCCCCAAAGCCCACTGTGGTGAACCTGGCATAGCGGTTAATTCGAACAGGTTCCTACTTGCCAGTACGTCTTACTCCATGTGATAATTTCATGTGTCAGCTTGATGGGGTCACGGTGCACCCAGACCCTCAGCCAAACATTATTCTAGGTGCGTCTCGGAGGGCGTTCTTGCAGGAGATTGCCATTTGAATCAGCAGAGGAAGTGAAGCAGAGCACCCCGTTAGTTAGTTAACCAACACCGGACTGTAACCACAGGGGTCCCAGCTCTCCTGCACTCAATCAGCCCCCAGATTGGCGAGCAAACTAAATGATGATGATTGATTTAAAGCCACCGTTTGTTATGCAGAAACACAGATCCAGAACACAAGAGAAGACAACAAGTTCAAGGTCACGTGAGTGAGGCAGAGGCCAAGTAGAAGAGAGAAGATGCCTTTTACATGCCCGATTATTTCTGGTTGGAGAAATTTATACAGTTGAATATAATATTGCTACTCGTTGCTGTTGCCTGTAAGTGTATTCGGGACGCCTCTGTTTAGGTTTTCACACGTTCAAACTCTTGGTCACAATTAAAATTGCTAAACTCAATACTCCTTGATAACTCTCATTGTTTATTCTTTTCCTCTGTTCTTCATGACGAAACAAAGACAGCCCTGGTCCAGGCTTCAGAAGACCTGTTGCCTAGCTCACTGTAATGTGTCGGGATTTTTTAGTTTACAAATGAAGAAATCTGATTCAAAATGGCTTATTTAATTATTTTTTTTAAGAGCACTGTCTCAGGCTACTGAAAATTCCAGAAAGTCGAGCCGGGCCTTCAGCAATGTCATCAGAGCCCGGTCAGTCTTCATTTCTCCTCTCCATCCACTGCTGTGTTGGCTTCGTGAGTGGGCTCCTATGTCTCGTTTCAGCTGTCTCCGAGGGTTCCAGAAACACTGATAGCAAAGAGCACTTCCCTTTCCTGATAGCTGAAGTTGACCTCGGGAACTATGTACCATCCCCGGCTGCAGTCACAGCACATAGCTAGCCCAGGCACCACCTGGCCAAACCTGGGCTCTGCCGATCGCATGACCTCGGGATGTGCTGGCAAGGCTGGGGTGTTCTGGCTGCCTTACCAGAAACACATGCACCGAGATAGGGGAAGACTATTTCTCCCGAAGGGAAAACCGAGCTGCTGGATAGTATTAGGAAAGAGATAGAAGCAGCACAGGTTGCTGGGACCTTGTGGCTTTACAAACCCTACCTCACCCTCCTGGGCTTCTGCTTCTTCATCAGTACAATGAGAGGATAGACTATTTGACTGCTAAATCCCTACCCATCTTGAAAGAGTAATCCTTTGAAAGGATGTGGGCAAAACCTCTTACTTCAATAGCACAAGGCAAAACACTCAGGTTTGATGCCATCACTGTGGTGGCGGCGGCTGCTGCGGGAGAATGTTAAAAACCAGAATAAGGGCGGTTTGAACCTGTAAAATAAGGGGGAGAAAGATCCAGAGCTTTTCCTGTCTCCCCTGCTCCCTCACTCCTCCTACAAACGCACAAAGTGAACTCTTGCCAAGCTTGGAAATCATGCAAATTGTTCAAGGCCCCAGGGCCACCCCAGTCATCCTCTGATCGTCCAGAAGTAGAGGCCCAAACGGGTTCTCTTGTTTTCCCTTTTGCTTAACCTTCCGTTTGCTAACGGAGCCTGTTTTGGTGGTCAGCCCCTCCCACACTCCAGTGTCCCTAGGAACCTACTGTGATCGAAGCCTGTAGTCTTTGCCAGGCTCATTTAATGAGGCGCTGGGTTGGAAATGATTACCAGGTTGATACAGGTGTCACGTGGCGCCAGTGACTCGGAGTGCCGCCGGCCACTGGGGGTGCATGGGAAGCAGTCTGATGCTATCAGTGCGGACGAGCGGAAGGCAGCAGGTCAGAATGCAACTCCTCCTGAAATGCAACTCACCTCCTGTGGCTGCTGGCGCCTCGGAATCCATCCACCCTCTGCTTCATTCACACCTCTGCTGGCCCCTAGCAGCCTGCCCCAGGCCATGGGACAGTGGTGCCCTGCGCTTTCCCGGCGCTGAGCAAACCATTTGCACTTGTCACTGGCACTTCTACCTGGGACTCACTGAAGCACGAGACGGGACATGCCTGGGGCCTCCGTCCACGCCCCCGAACTGCAATTCCCCACTCGGGAGGGTGCTGTTTTGCCCAGTTCTACTGGAACTCTCTTGTGACCTATTTTTCTCTCACCTCATAACGTCTTCATGGCAATAATAACAACAGCCACGATAGAGAAATGAAGAATTTCGAGTGTTGAGTCTGTGCCCGGCACCATTCTGGAAGCTTTCCATGCTTGATCAAATTTAACCCACATAATCACTATTTTCCCCATTATACAGGAAAGGAAATCAAGAATTAGATGGTTAGGAAATGAACCCAAGGCATGTAAGGGACTCAGACAGAAGTGTATTTCATGTCAGAATATATATTTCACCGTGCACGTTCTATGCACGGCACTGATGGAGCACAGAGCGGGGAAATACTCTCTGGCTGGTTGGAACACACCTAAGTCAGTAGGCTCGGCATCAGTACCACTACGCTCCACAATCATACAGCTAGTGAGATGGGCAAATGGAGGGCTTCTGTGACCTTGACACTGAGAGCCTGGAGGGACAGCTCTCCGGAAGGTCTGAGAAGTGTTGTGCCCACCCCACACCATGTACCAAGCTGATAATTGGTGCGGTCCTTGGACCTCCCAGGGTGGATGCTGCCGCCTGCCACCCTAACCCCAATCCCAGGAGCATCAGGAGCAGAGGGAGAGGAAGGGGCAGGGACCCGTCCCCAGAGGTGCCATCAGCTCCCGGGGGCAGAAAGCGGACCTCAGGCATCCTCTCAGAATCTGAAGCGTTAATTAGTCCCCAGGGAATGGCGGGGACTTGGATCCCACTCAGCCTCCCCTTCCTGCTCTCAAGCCATTTCAGGAGTTTAAAACAATCAATACAGTTCTGGAGAACACTAAGCTCCCATTCAGTGCCTTTGCTGAAGTTGCTGTGCCTCTAACTTATGGATAAACTAACTGGTCGTGTAGTTTAGTGTCAATAGCTATCATATGAAACAATGTTTCTCTCCTTTCTGTCTTTACAAACACTGCCCATTCTTAAATCATGGCTCAAGTTCAGGGGCTGCTGTGTCACTCACTCTCTGCACCGCAGTCTCACGGGGCTGTGCCCTGCTGTGACCTGCATTCCTGGGCTGCTTCCTTCTGAGCCATCACCGCCCGACCGAACCTAGAGGCTCCACAGTGTGTAACGCTAGTGCATCTGCCCAGGCCCCAGGTGAAGCTGGGTGGCAAGTCCTGAGACGCCTGGAGTTGGCAGTAAATTCCAGGTCAAAATATGGGACCCAGGTGGCTGCTTACATATTTTCTTAGAAAGTCATAAATGTCTATTGTGTGTGTTACACATTCTTCCAATTCAAAACAACGTCCCCTAATTTACATCAAAACAAGCTTGCGAATGCCAAATAAAATGCCCATGAAGCAGTTCTGGCTAAAGGGCTACCGTTTTGTCCTGAAGGCTGGATAATAAAATATAAGCATTAAAGTGATTCGGTCACTTGGCAAGACTTTACTGAGCACGTATTTACTGAATGTCCAGAGACCAGACTCCATGCCTTACCTACTTGGGCAAAATGGTCAACTATTTGTCTGCTAGGGGTGTCTCCTCTAGATAGTAGTGATGTTAGTGTAACTGAAGTCACAGAGAAAAAGTGAGGATTAAATATGGAAAATGCACACCCATGTCTGGATGCAGTGGGTGATTCTGGGGTGGGGGGGTTGTAAGGGGACTAAATGGTAATGGGGAAAAAATAAAGATTAAATAAAAAAAATTCATGAAGTTAAAAAACACTGAGTTGACAGTAGCAATAATTAGAAAAATAGAAGTAGTATTTGCTGTTCTTGCGATGACCATAGTAGCCGTAATTGTTGTTCTATTTTGTAAGGGTTCATGAACACTCATTAATCCTTGCAAGGACACTGGGGAATGAAATGCGAGGGGGTAAACAGCTGCAGTGGCAATACTGGTAGCAGTGACCGAAGAAGCCGCAGCTGGGATAGCAGGAATAGCAGCCATCACAGAAAGGGCCAAACGGAAAGCTATTTAGTGCGATCTGAAATGGTATGAAGAGTCCAAAACACAGATGGCTCCTTCCTTTTATTTCCCTGCACCGTGGGCATCCATACGGCCTTGCTGGGCACGAAGCACGTCAATAAATACTTGCTCAATTGGCTGGTTGTCCCTGGAAACCCATCGGTGCCCAGCTCGCTTCTCTCAGATGTATTTACATCCAGGAGGGATTCATGGGGTGCAGCCCTTTGTGTATGCCCACTGCTATGTCATCCAGCTAGGCCGTGGGCATCTTCACCTCGAGGCCCCTTCTCTCAGGTCTCAGGGACAGAGAGGTGAAGCCTCCCTTCTCCCCCACAGCAGGGGTATGGTGTCCTGTTGGGGGAAAAATAAGAATGCCAACAACGGAAAAACATTGAAAACAGCTGAGTAGAGCCGACTGCGTGTTTCATGCCAGGAGCTGTCAGAGAGATGCACCAGAGGCATCTTTCATGTGTTCCGTCCACGCAGCAAGATTGTGTACTCGGCTGTCTCACTGCGCCAGCTGCAAGATTCCTCATTTCCATGCCGCTGAGGCCACAGCCAGATGGTGGGGCACCTTCCCACACCCCCATGCCCTCCTTGGTGCAGAGAGAGCCAATAGCTGTGCCCCAGTCTTGTTGATGCCTCAAGGTGGACATCCTGACCTTGTCGTGACGGTCACTGGCTCCGAGGTCAGCCATGCTTCTTTCACGCGGGTCTCCTTGCTGAGTCCCCTCTAGACTTCAGGGTTAAATGGGCATGCCCCTGCTCCCCATTCCAGAGCCAGAAGCCATGACAACAGCAGACATTCGAATGCTTTCCAAAACTAGGAAAGGCACTATTCACCTTCCAGTCCTGCAAAGACTCTGGTGTCATTGGAAAATGGCATTTTATTGGTTAACCTCAAAGGTTATTCACTGTAAGGAAACTGTGGGAGACAGACCAAATATGTGAGCCTGATTATCCAGGTCCAGAGACCTGGGACAGCTCTCCGTTTCTCCTCGACTTTTGTGTCCCCAAGATAAAATATTCAACTTTTACTTCCGCTCCTGTTTCTATTCCTCATCCACAACCTACTTATACCCCCCCACCTGCCAAGTAAGAATTCTAAGAATCTTTATCATCCCTCAAGTGATGCCCAACATCCAATCCCTCTCTCGAGTCTGCTGAATCTACCACCTCCATTTGTCTCAATAGCTTCCATCTCTGTCCATTCCAAACCATCAGAATCACGGCTTTGAGTCCTTTTGAGTCCATGGTTTTGAGTCTATTCTTCACACAGCAGTCCAAACGAAATCTGAAACCTTCACAGAAAACAAATCGAATATTCCCATTTTTCTCATCTTTGATGATTCAAATTTGGGCCTTTCTATATGTAATTATGCAGACCGACCTTCGTTAAAGAAAATGCCCCACATGTTTATACTCTTGCTTTTCAGGAAGAACCTATTCTATCTCTTTCCATTGTCCTGAGCAGCTGGGGAGGGGTTGCCCGTGACTCCATCACTCCAGCAGGTGACCAGGTAGCCGACAAAACGCCATCCTGCTTTGGCACATCTGGAAAGTGTGGCTTGGGCACTGGCGGGGCGCTGGCGTGCACCACATCCACCACCCACTCACCCCTGTTGATCAGATGCTGCCTCTGAAACGGCAACTCTGACACTAACAAGCCAACCTACAGTAAGGTCAAAGACAAATTGGAAAATTTTTTAAAAATTAAAAGAAAAAACACTCCCTTTGTTGTCTGGCAGATTTGGTAATGGTTTGTGTACTATTAACAACGCTTCCAGACAATTCCCAATTAACAACATCACCTGGTATAATGACCCAACGAGCTCCCAGAACTTTGAAAAAAGGCCTTAAAATGTCCTTAAGATACCTTTATTAACCTTGGAGGAAGGTCATCTACGGTGAGATTCAACCTCCCATAAACAACATTGAGTGAAGCTAGTTGCCTGGATAGCCAATAACAGCAAAAGAATTGCTTAAATGCTTAAGAAATCTACAGATGTGTAGGGTGCCTTGTCTTGGAGCTTGCCAGTATCTGAGTAGTTTCCATTGAGAGCTTTTATATTTCCTTGAAAGGTACAACAGAATTTTTTAAATTAAAATGCTGCTTTATTCTTTTTCAACAAGCCACATTTGACTGATTTATAGCTGATGATCCATTTCCAAGTGATTGCATATACTTTTAAAATAATCTGCTGCCTGGGAAAAATAGATACTTATTTCCCATCAGCATCCACGCACACAGACACTGAAATGCAGGTACTTTCACACACGAACAGGATCCTCGGTGAGAGCGGACCGGTTTAGCGTGCCTTACAGGACGTAAGAGCGATGTTCGTGCCTGGCATGACTCCTCCCACTCCCACCGCCTGTCACGCGTAGTGAGTAAATCTCTCCACTCCTTCCTTCCTTCATTCATTCATTCATCAAATACTTCATTCGTGTAGCAAACAAATTGAACTAGGTTCCTATTTCCCACCACATCCTATTTTGATCGATCGGGGGTAATGTGATACAAAGACAAAGAGGCCCGTTCCTTCATGGAACACGTTATCTTGTTCTAGGAAAAACATAAACCAGCAGCAACAAAGGTGAGAAAAGTAAACAAATCGATATTTAAATCTGGATGTGAGCAAGTGCTGTAGGCAAAGAGAAAGCAGAGCCAAGTGGGTTTTCTTTATTTCTTTTTTTTGCATATTTTTATTGGTGTTCAAGTACAGTTGTCTCCATTTTCCCACCACCACTTCCCCCCACCCCACACACCCCCACCTCCCACCATCCATCCCTCCCTCCTTTGGCTTTGTCCACAGGTCTTTTATACGTGTTCCTTGGTGACCCTTCCCCTTCTTTCCCCGTTTTCCCCTGCCCTCTCCCTTCTGGTTACTGTCAGTTTGTTCTGTATTTCAATGTCTCTGGCTATACTTTGCTTGCTTGTTTGTTTTCTTGATTAGGTTCCTGTTAAAGATGAAATCATATGGTATTTGTCTTTCACCACCTGACTTACTTCACTTAGCATAATGCTCCCAGTTCCATCCATGCTGTCGTGAAGGGTAGGACTGGGCGGGAGAGCTACCACACAGGGGCTGGTCAGGGAAAGGCCTTCTGGGAGCTCAGCAATGGAGCGAAGACCTAAGCGAAGCACCTGAACAGCACAGAGTTTAGAGGGGAGCAACCAGGCAGACACAAAAAGCAGCTCGTTGATTGTGGGAATGATGTTGCCACATTTAATAAGTAACATGAAGACTGACACAACTTGCAGAAATCAATGGGCTGGATGGGGCTGAGGGGGAGCCACGAAACCCCAGAAATTTTATCCTGCCTTGCTGCATGTGAAGAGTAGTCACTCGCCTAACATAGGTCCCCATTTCATTATCTGTTGCATGGAACATGAGTTAAAATGACCTGAACATCTGCCACATACGAGATCGCTTTACACACTGCCTTGTGGCATGGATAGCCTGATGCATGTTGTACAGATGAAAACACTTGGGCTGAATGAGTTTCTATGCCTTGGCCAAGGTCATATCACTAGCTCGTGCAAGCCAGGATTCAGGTCCACAGCTCTGTGAGTCCATGATACACGGGGGACGAAAATGTCAATGTTCTGAACTGCAGCACATCAACAATATCTGGAAGCCTGCCTTAAAGTCCCTTCCAAGCCTTTCCAAAGCCAATACTCCAGTTCCAAGGAAAAGAGATGCTGATCTTGCCTTAAGTTTCGCCACAGAAAGACAAATACCATATATAATCCTACCTCTCTGTGGAATCGAAAGAACAACATAAATGAACAAGCACAATAGAAACAGACTCATCGATACAGAGCTAACAGGCTGGTGGCTGCCAGAGGGGAGGGGTTGGGGGACTGGGGGACAAAGGTGAAGAGATTGACAAGCACAGATTGGCAGTTACAAAATAGTCACGTGGACCTAAAGTACGGCACAGGGAATATAGTCAATACTGTTGTAGTAAGTATGTATGGTGCCGGGTGGGACTGGAAATATCAGAGGGAACACTTTGTAAAGTATGTGATTGTCTCACCACGATGCTGGACACCTGAAACTAATACAAAATAATATCGAATGTAAGCTGTAATTGAAATAAATTAAATAAAATAATACTTTTGACCTAAGCAGATTTCTTTGACGAGACTTCACAGGCTCACTGGACCTGAGGGACCAGCTAACGTGGCTCCTGAACAGAAATCCTGCGGATGAGCGCTCTCTAGTTCCCAGTGGAACACAGAACGCAGCCGGCAGCGCAGAGGGCCCCAGACGGCTGCCTACGGTGACCCTGCAGGCACCAACACAGCAAAGTGGCAGCCAGTCCAGCCATTCCTGAAAATCTCACATCATGACCAACACCACACTTAATGCTTTTGAATAGAAAACTCTTTTTTCATTTTTAAGGCAATTTTAAATGTATTTTTATATTAAAACAACGAAAAATGTGGAACAATTTCTCCCTGGGATTTTCAAATAAATGACGTCTTTCCTAGAACTCATGTATGCAGTGTCCTAGTGTTCCCAGGTAACGCCTGTCATTCCCATAATCCTTCCCTTCGCATACATATTGCCTAAGTCCACTAACTACAGTAGCCTTAGGTTTTCCATTCAGCTCCCAATAGCTGCAGCTCCAGGGCAGGCCCCAACCGAGATCATACTGTGCACCGCTAGGGCAATGGTTGCATACTTTCCCAAGGAATCACCCGGAGGTCCTAAGTCTGATCACTGGGCCCCACCCTTGAATTTCTGCTCTCTTGAGTCGGTGCTCGGACCTAACAATTAACATTTCTAACGATTCCCAGATAATGCTTCTCTGCTGGCCCTGCAATCACGCTTTGAGACCCATTATTCTCAGGAAAAATTTAAGAAGCACTTGATTGCTGGGTAATTCATGCATGGCTGTGTCATGTTACAGATATAAAAACTAAATCACAGAGATGACAAACAACTTACCTACTACACCCAGCTAGTCCATGGCCAAAAGTTATTTTTTGGGTTCTACAGATCTTGCTCTGCTTTAAGATCCTCAGAACACAAAGCTGGGACTAGATTATTTATAGTAACAAGAATTCGAGAGCAAACTTTGTTCTCTCTTTCAGGTAGCAACCTGGCTGCTAAGCTTTCCTCACTCTCTACAACCTTTTTAAGCAACCTTTGGGTCAGGGAAACCAAAGCAGGGTTGCATGGGAGGGCAGGCATTTCTTGACCCCTTACTCTGGCACTTCTGTGTCATAACTGACTCAGCTGACAAGACTAGAAACAGAACCCAAAGCTCACCTGTCGGAAATGAGCAACTCGTGGCTCAGATGAACAGAGAAGGAACGACTATTGAGGAATGAATGGAAAACCTAAAGCTACCACGTGGGATGGGCAGCACAGGAGACTGAGTTTCGGAAGACGTGGGAATTCCACAAGCAAGCGCCATATCTCTGTCAGTTCCTGTCCCCCAGACTCATTCCAGTGACAGGAAAGAGTGGACCCCGGTCTACAAATAATTAACACCATTGTAACAGAAAGCATCCGCAGATGGCATTGTTACGGTAAACCTTCATTTATGGATACTATAACATGAATTTCGTGTAATTTTCACATCCTTAATACATCTATGTTTAATTTCCAATCTTTGAAAATAGAAACAAATTGTTCTTAGCTTATGCTTTGTATAAAAACAGGGGGTAAGCTGGACTGGGGCCCTAGGTCAGAGTTCAGCAGTTCATAATTTATTGTTTCAAACGTCTTTTGAACACATTGTGACTCGGGCACAGTTCCACACTTAGTCCCTGTCAACCAGTGGGAACAACATGCCGTATCTCTAGCTGCTCTGAAAACAAACTGTGATTCTGGGGGAGACTTGTCCATTGAACTTGCCACAGGCATTTCACTGAAATGTCCTTCTCTGTCTCACCCCAGATTTCAATTTCACCCTGAAGAAGTATTGCCCTCTCAGACAATCGAGTCCCTAAATTTTCCAAGCAGTTCCCGAGGGGCGGCTTCTAACGTGCATGTCAGTGAGGACTGCCCGGAACCATCTGTGTTCGCAGGTGAAAACTACTGGCAGCAGGTTGACTGAACTCAAGGTATAAAAAAGAGATGCCATGGAGGATTTCCACCAGATCAGAAGATTATTATGGAAAACCTAGCGATTTCTTAAACTTTCCACTTTGGAAACTATATCTGATGAGGTCATTGAAATGAATGGTAGGTGGTAGCATCCAGTAATGCAAAAAAAAAAAAAAAAGTAAAGATGATTTGACATTTTTTACACTGCCTTAGCCCAGCCTCATGTATATCTGTACTTTGTAGTGCAGGCAATGTCTGATTAGAGAAGCTTAGCAAATGCCATATGAATAATGATCTGATTCACAAAAGTATGCATTCAAATTCACAAGGTAAATACGGTGGAGAGAGAGCCACTGATCTCAGGGGCCAGTGCCTCTACGGCCCATGAGGGCAGTTATCATTCAGGATGTTGAATTAAATCCCAAGGTCCTAACAAACAGTTATTCATTGCAATGAAAATGCTTTCTAAGCCATGAACATTGTAAGAAGTTTCACGCAAAAGAAGTTAGTGATGGCTCAGATATCAGTATTTTGTTCTCTTCCTGTTTAGTAAAAGATTATAAATAGCTCAGTCTACAGGAGCCCTGGGAATACAGAATTTCAATATAAATTCCCACTCTTGCCCTCTGAGTTTTTCTGAGGTTAGTAGATAAAACACTCAGCTCTCGAGTGATTAAACATGATTTTTTCTAATTACAGTCAGGACACATTAGGGAGCAGAGGCCACGATGCTTCCCATTTCAGTCATTCAGACACGGCCCACCGGACTGTGTGGGGGCCCCAGCACGCGCGGTCTTAGCTGGGTATGAGTTACGTCTGGGTGAAGACGGACCCTCTCACTTACGTAGAGGCTCACCTCCCCCGCCCCAGGGTCAACAACACACTTGAGCTTTGTTCTTTTTATTTTGCATCGTGTGTGCCTCTAGTTTGTAAAGCGATAATCATAATAATTGTGAAATTTGTTACCATGCGAAAAATGATCATGAAGTGAGGTATAAAAGTATAATAAAAACTTTAAGTGGTTAATTTGTGAAGTGATGAGATGTAATGGAAGAACATGACGTTTGCTATACGGAAAGGTTGAGGGCAAACATAAACTCTGCAGCACTTCAGTCTCTGGACTTGAGGGGTCAGGGAGGACCATGGGGAGCATTGTTGAGGAATAACTGCTTAACAGAGAATGCGGTGGGTGGATGGATGGATGGATGGATGGATGGACGGACGGACGGATGTTAGGACTCAAATCTGAAACAACCCAGGTGTCCCCCCAGGTGAGTGGTTCATCACACTGAGATGCAGCCATATTGTGGAATACTGCTCAGTGAGAAGGAACGAACGTTCACATATGCACGACCTTGCTGAATCTTGAGAAAATCATGCTTACTATGAAAAAGCCAGCCTTAAAGGATTACATACTACATGATTTTGTTTCTGTCACATTCTTGAAATAATGCTGTCATAGAAATGGGACAGTCGTTGGTGGCCTGAGATTATGGATGGAGATACAGGTGGGAGGAAATGGGGGCGGGCCTCAAAGGGCAACTGGGGGGGGGTCCTTGTAATAATGGAAACATTCTGAATCTTCAGCGTGTTGATGCCAAAGTCCTGGTTATGATGCTGTTTTACAGTTTTGCCAGATCTTACTACTGGGAGAAACTGAGAGTGCGTGGGACCTCTCTGTGTTACTCCTTATAGCTGCATGATAATAACTACTCTGAAAAACCAAAGTTTAATTCATAAATAAATACATGCATGAACAAATGAATGAGTCAAAAAATGTGCCCAGGGCTAAACTTTTCACATGAATGTTCCCATCTACTGTTTTCTAGATCCTTCCCATACGTCTCCCGAGTTGGGACTCAGTCTAATCATCCCATTTGGTAGATTTGGAAACAGTAATGCAGGAGATTTGAGTGACTCATTCAAGGCCGACAGAGGCAAAACTGGCGCCCCAAGTCACGGCTCCCAACTTCCTAGAGCTTATACTTCCCACTTCCCTTCCCCGCAGTTCACAACAAGGTGGAGCACTTCCACGCATAAGGACAAACTTAACTAACTTCCAAAATATGCCAGCCACTCAGCTTTAGTGATCTTGTGACTCTTTTCCTTATCAATCAAGGGAAAAAGAAATAGTTAAGCAAAATTGTATAAACTAAATTATCCTGAGTTGAGGAATTATCATAACTGAGAGAAGTGGCTATAACTTTGTTTTTAATTTCTTGACATTTCCTTTGTTTTTTCTCTTTTACAAGTAGATGTTCAAATCAACTACGTATTTTCATTCAAAAAAGTTCTTAAATTTACATTTGAATTTTTAAAAATATTTAAGGGGAGATAATGGTTTTGGCTTAATTAAGATAATACCAACTGAAAAAAAGTACTATGCCTGATGTCTCTTGGCATGCTTTCGAAAAAGCAAAACATTGAAAACAATAAATGATTCTAATAAAATAAACATTGATGCATCTATCAACCAGAATACTGCCACCATTGACAAGGGAAAATGCTATAAAATATCCATGGAAAACATAGTTCCTAATGCAGCTCATAAAAAGTGTATGTACAATATAACCAATATTATGCAAATTTGAGAAAAAACTTGTATACATATTCATAAACGCACATAAGCAGAGACAAAAAAGGCTAGACAACTCATCTACATCAACGGTTACAACATTTGACTGAAGAAAATTTTATGTACTGCTTTATAATTTTGTAATTCCATTTTATTCTCCAAATCAAACATATATCACTATTATATGGTGGGGAAATTACTTTAAAATATGAGTAAGGTGTATGGCATATGTGCAAACACACACAATCGAAAACAAGGAGCTCGAATTTCTGTTAATCAAGTCCCCACTGGTATTTCATGATGAATTACAATCATGCAGTTCGGGCCTGGGAGAAACACGGAATAAAATTCCTCTGGAACTTCATACAACGTGGCGGAACAGGTGAGACAAAAGGACTTTCGAATGACAGACACTGGGAGCAGGGCACACCGGCAGCTTCCACAGGTCCCTGCTTACTGCACCTTCATGTCAAAGGACTCAGCCCCCCTGTCCCGGGGGCAGACACTCCTTTCTGACGAGCAAATCCCCTTCAACAATATCATCAGCACAACAATGCTTCTGATGAGTGGTTTTCAGCTGATGAATGTTCTAGGTTTTTATATCGATATTGCTTTCATTGTCGCCTAAAACTGCCGAGGAAAAGAGCAGCAAATGTACCAATCAATCCCAACTGCTGGTCATCAGGGTCTGTTTCGACGTGATTGAAGAACCTTGGACTGTGAGCCAGCAATCTGTGTCCTGGGGGACGTCTCCTGTTTAAACTAGGTGCCCCTTAGTGTTTTCAACCTATTTTTTTATGAATAATGCATCAAAGTTTCTTCTGGTCCTCTTATTTAGTCCTTTTGCTGTGTCATTAGTGAATAAAAATATTGTTCTTTCTCAAACCCCAAATTTCAAAAACATTGATGTATTCAACTGATGTCTCCCACATTACACAACCATGGTTGGGAAAATGCCACCATACGACCAAAATATAAATCAAATGACAACTTCATCCCTGGAGGACAGAAGACAGTCTTGGATTTACTTAATACTTCCCTTCATGGAAATCTTAAAGCCACATGCACGGGACCCTTCCCGAATCCCCAGGCCTGAGAGCCTGGGGGCAGCACATGTTTTCACAATGAACTTTTGTTACTGTTGCCGTTGTCAGGGTCTCGTTCATTCAGACAGAAGGTTGCATTCTCCTTATCCTGCCCAAAGAGATGGCAGAACCTCCAGCCACATGAGAGGCTATGGAGTGAGGAAGGTATCTGGGAAAAATATAATGGAGCCAGAGAGGGGACATCCATCACACCTTGAAGAAGGTTTCCAACTTGACCTACTATTTGAGTATTACTGATACTTTCTAAAAAAGAAAATAACTTCTTTTAAAATCCTACATTCTTAAGCAAACACCTGGATCCTGCCAGACCTGAAGCTAAGTCTTCACTGACATCCTGCCTTCTAAGACCCTTCATGTTTCCTGCTCATCTTCCGATGTCAACTCCTATCTCTCCCTCTCCATCCCCATGCATGCAGCCAGGGGAATTCCGACGACCACATGTTTCTGTGCATAAAGTTTTATTGTAACACAGTCATACCCATTAGTTTATATATTGTCTGTGGATATTTTAAACCTACAACAGCACAGTTGCGTAGCAGAGAACATCTGGATTCCCAGGTCATAAATATACACATAATTGGCTAACTCCTTCCCCCAAGCTCTAACCAAACTTTTGTTTCTTGTAAATCTAGGCTCAGCCTGGAGAATCTTCTCCCCTGACCTGCTCTCCCAGCTGGCTTTCTGCAGGGCCAGTTTCTTCTCCTTCAGGTGTCTTTCCTTAAACTAGGTCTTACCTGTTATTTGCATCAATGCACTTATCACGATTTACAATTATTTTATTGACTAATTGTCTTTCTCCCCCTCTACAGTATGTTATCTGTAATTTTATTTCCAATGACCAGGAACATACTTCAAATATAAACAGCTTACCAAATACATGTCGAACTAAGGACAAGCACGGGGTACATTCTCAGTAAAGAGTTAGGAGTGGGAGGCTGGGGTTACAGTGGGTCTCCAACGAGTATGTCCTGAAGGAACAGAGGATGCAAAGACCAAGGAAGGGAGAAGATTTGCACTAAGATGGAATGCAGCTGCTCTGTCTCTACACCGTGAGCCTGGACACCTGCATCCATTCCCGGCTCCACCAGTCAGTGTGTGAGTATAGACAAGCCTCTGTAGTCCTTTTGGTCTTAGAATTCATGTCTGTAAAAACAGAAATTTAATATAGAAGATCCCAAGTCCCTATGGGTCTTCATCTTTGATAAATTAATAAAAGCGGGAGGTAATTTTTACAGGCTAATTTTTAAGCATAATGCAGTAAACAGTTCTTGTTTTGGGCTGATTTGCTTTGGAACAGAACCTGGACTTCCACTCTGTGGCTCTGTGCAATCCCTGCAGGTAAACCTTAGCCCCCAGCTCAGGTACAGAGACCACATCCCGTTAATCAAAGGGTTTCACCTTCCAAGCTTATTAGTTGGGTCTTGGGTGGGTAAAATAACCAAGACTGGTCAACAAGACTTAACTAGGACTTCAGAGAAAACAGTCAGGGAGAGCTTGCTTTCCACCAGGATTACGAGCTACAAGACGATATATTATCTGCAATTGCCAGGGAGCGCCTGTGGACAGCGCTGGCCTATGAAGGGGCCAACAGACACGAGAGATGAAGACAGACATGCTCTCTCAAAGTCCTTAGATCCCTGGGCACCAGCCCCTGCTGAGGCTTAGGCCACATTAGGGTTTTACGTCCTGTGGGTTGATAAGTCCCTTTTTTGCTTAAGTCACATGCATCCAATTTCTTTGACTTTCCACCAAGAGTCTTGGACAACACATTCCGCTGATCTCTGCTTTTATATACAAATTTCTTTTTTAAAGGATGCTTATTCTACTTGATATTTGAATCTCTGCTCCCTGGGTATCTGTACTGCTCCCTCTCTCCTTGACACTTCTCCGTGTCTGACATCTGACCATTGGCCGAGGCTGCAGTCAATGGAAGACAGAAACCTGGACATGTGATTGAATATTTCCTTGCTCTAAGGGTCTGGATATCCACCAACAGGAATTATCTTGTGTAAATCATTAAACATGAAAGTTGCTAGGGAAAAAACATTACCATTGGTCCATCAATCTTGCATTAAAAATGAGATAGCATTGGCCCTGGTAGGTTTAAGCTGAGATAAAAGTAGCCCAGGAGGTGTGCCTCTCTACCTTTAAAGAGACCCAGCAGGGAGGAATCAAATGGCGCTGTGATTATTGAACATTTCAGGCCCTCCGAACCGTGGGCTTGCTGGGCTCTGAATGTTCTGCGTTGGAAACTTATCAGCGCTTAACTAGTAAAAGTAGAGATTGACATACAATCAAAATTAGACTGGCTGGTCACGACACAAAAAAGCAGTGACCCCATGAGGCCTTTCCTGGTGTGGTGTACATGTCACACACGTTTCCCTGCACCTCATTGTTACCCTCTTGTCACAACCCTTTCAGCTGCGGCCGTTGGCGCATTTCGCTGGGCTGAGCTGGGCTCCAGGCTGTTGGTTGAAGTTGGGTCTTTCCTGCAGAATCCAGCACCTACTTCAGGCATGGTTTTATTTTTATTTTGTTCTATTAGATTTAATCAATCCTATTTGAGATCTTAAGAAGTTTCCTTCCTAGATGCTTTAGAACATTTCGGGTCTCATTCCATAGATGTCTGCTGTAAGGCTTAATGTTTTTAGAGCAGTTGTAGGTTCACAGCAACATGGAAAGAAAGGCACAGAGTTTCCCACATGCCTCTGCCCTCACACAGGCATCGCCTACCTCATTATCAACAACATACCCCAGAATGTACATTCATTACAGTCAATGAAAGCACAATGATGCATCATAATCACCAAAGTCCTTGTCTTACTTAAGGCTCATTCTTGGTGTTGTACAGTCTATGGATTTGGACAAATGTGTACTGACCTGCATGTATCCTTCTGGCCTCAAACAGTGTTTTCACTGTGCTGCAAATCCTCTGTGCGCCCCCTGTGCACCCCTCCCCACTTCCCGGTCACTGGCAACCACGGATCTCTCTGCTGTCTCCACAGTATGTCTTTTCCGCGATGTCATGTAGCTGTAATCACACAGTATGTAGCCTTTCTGGAATAGCTCAACTTACTAATATGCATTTAAGATTCCTCTCTGCCTCTGTTATGGCCTGACAGCTCATTTCCTTTTAGTGCCAAAGAACAGTTAACAGCCCATGATCTGGATGGACCACAGTTCGTGAACCCCTCCACCTACTGAAGACTGTCTTGGTTGCTCCCACGTTCCAGCAGTTCTAAACAAAGCTGCTATAAACATGCATGTGCAGGATTTTGTGGTCTGTACGTTTTCAATTCGTTTGGGTAAATACACCAGGAGGAAGACTGCTGGACTCTACAGTAAGAGTATGTTTCATTTTGTAAGAAACTGCCACACTGTTCTGCACTGCGGCTGCACCACGCTGCATCCCCGCCTGCAGTGAAGGCGTCTTCTGTTCATGGGTAGATCACAGGACCATGAGAGAAAAAGCCATACTGTGCAAATGGATTTAAACCTCAATTGGTACATTAGCTTTAAGATCCCCGTGGCCAGAGCAAGTTGCTTGGCCAAGCCCAGGGGAGAAGGAAGTTCACTCCATCCACCACAGTCACGGGATGGCAGAGAAACGTAATTCTGCAACAGGAAAGGAGTGAAGCCCTTCGCAACGGAACTGAACACAGCCGAGATGCAGGCTGCCGCAGGAGGCCCGGGAGCACGTTCGAGGATTTCTGCGTCTCTCCAGAACAAGCTGACCACGTCAACTGGACGGAAATCTCCTGACGGGCTGACTATGTAATAGCTCACCTGAATTTTTTCAGAGCTTACTACTATTACTTTTTCAATAATTACTCTATATTACCAATAATATAATTTCCATCTTAATATAAATGATTTGAAGATGAAGGCAGGCATGGGAGGCAGGAGACAAATGCTTATAATAACTTCTACCTATATTATCCACAACTCACGTTTAAACAGTAGGACAAAGTGCTTGAAATGGGTTTCTGGAGTCAGAACAGCACTCAAATCCTAGCTCTGCCATTTGCCAGGTGCATTATTTCTAGTTACTTAACTACTCTTTACTAAGGGGGACCATGACATTACCCGCATTTGGTGGTCAGAATAATGACCCCCCAAAGTTGTCCACCCCTGATCCCTGGTGCCTGCAAGTATATTAGGCTACATGGCGTAATTGAGTTTGCTGATATAATGAAGGTTCCTGATCAATGACCTTGAAATAGTGAGATTATCCTGGGTGATGTGGGCGGGCCCAATCACAAGCCCTTAGAAGCCAAGAACTTTCTGGAGCTGGCAGCAGAGAGATGTGGCAGAAGTCAGAGAGCTCCCAAGCAGGAAAGGGATGTGACACACTGTCACTAACTCAGACATAGAAAGAGGACTGGGTACAGGGTCCCAGGAGTTTAGGGGGACCCCAGCTGACAGCAAGTGAGGAAATAGGGACCTCATTCCCACAGCCACGACAACCTGGGTTTTGCCAATGACCTCAGTGAGTGTGAACTCTGATTTCTTCCCCAGAGCATCCAATGAGGAACACAGCCCTGAACGCACCTTGGTTTTAGCTCAGTGAGACCTGCACTGGACTACAGACCCTCAGAACTGGGAGGTGACAGATGGATGTGGTTTTAAGTCACTACTTTGGTGGTCATTTGTTATGGCAACAATACAAAATGGACACAGATTCTCCTCCTGTTGTGCAAGTTCAGTGATGCAGACCTGGGCGTCCCTCGCTATGAATGGCTTCGCTTGTGTGTGTAGCGTCCGGTGATTCCTACTGTCTTAAAACATCCCAACTGAAGTACAATCTCTCCAACTCTGCTGGCGTGGAAATGTCATTAGCAGGAGTTTGGGGGCTCCAGCTCATTAGACCTGGTACGGAACACACAGCACGCTCTCCGTGTTTGAGTGCCCGAAGACTTCAGCTCTCTGGCTACCACAGAAAACAAGTTGTTATGGATCCAACCACTGTAACTTCTCACTAAGTTTCCCTGGTTACTGGCCATCCCTAAAAGCCTTTGCCTTCACTGAAGTGCAAATGTTGTATTTCTCACCAACCAGCCAGGCAGGGGGAAGAGGTCCTACACTGGGGTTGTAGAATTTAGGAGAGAGGGACACCATTTTCCACCCGCTTCCTCCCAAACCTTTTTCTCTTGCCATGATTCCTTTTGCTTTCCTTTGCTTTCTTCTCCATAAATCCCTTGCATATTGGAAGCCTGTCCAAAGAAGGACACACAGTGGGTGGAAAGATGGACTTGAAAAGTCTAGAGTCAGAGTAACTTGATTACGGGAAAAAACACCCTCAAAATATCGAGTCAGTAAAGGCTAGCTTGAGAGCCAGGGATACTTGCAAACTAAGTTATTCTTGCCTTTCTCCGAGCAGGTGCGTGTCTTTTAAATGATACACGAAGCAGCCCTCCCCTCTCAAGCAGATGGGTGATTGCTGGCAGAAATGGCCACGGGCTGCCACGCAGAGGGAAGAAAACCAAGCTGTTGCCTCTTCTGATCCAGCATTTTGCAACCCTGATCAAAAATTCCCACCACCGCGCACTTTTAACAAAAGCAAACCGCTTGTTGTTGCGGGGTGCGGGTTTCCTAACGACTGTGCCAACCCACATCGGTGCCTCTGAGGGGTCTGGGATGTCCAGCAAACAAGGGCAGCCCCAGACACAGCCTGCTGTTCCAAGTGGGACTTGGGCATATTGCCCTGCCCCTTGGTCAGCAGATTACCATTGTGCTGGGGCATCCATAGGACTCTGAAGGATTAGTCCTAGTGGCCAAGCCTGCTGCAGGAATGAACACAGAGTGGGGAAGAAACAGCTCAGGGCTTTTATTTCAGTTCCTCTCTACCTGAGTTATCACCATTCGGGTTCTGGACAAACAATTGCCATGGCAACCATTATCTCTGGCAATTTGTATTCTTTGCTCATTTTTGTTTCACTTTTGCAAAGCATTAGTGTTTTCGTGTTCTATTTATTTTCACTCCCATGCAACCGTGCTTAGCACCCCCTATGTCATTGTCCCTGGTCGTTTAATGGCCTGTTATCTGGCCATGCACAGTGAAGATGGCTTCTTTTGTTCACTGGGAATTAACATGGGCCTGCTCACAGATCTGCTTTCATCGCCGAAGTTTCCTTCAGAATGATTGAAAAAGGTGGGCTGTCTTGACGTACCCTCTCCCAGCGCTTTGTAGCTGGGGACTGGTGAGCAGGGCTGGCCTGTGCCGAGCGTCTTTTAAGGATGAAATTGAAAGAGAAAAGTATGAATGCCTAACTGGGTTCCAGCAGCCTTTCCTCTAATCAAAGACCCGGCCGCATGGATCGCTGCCTCCCCCCTCCACGCCCGCCTCTCTGTCACTTTCATGCATAAAAGAGCAATGGGCTCAGATTTGTCCCTTTAAAGGTCTTTAATTTCAACTTTTCTGCACTTTTATGAGAAATAATTACGCATTCTTCTAATCCTTTACCTTACCAAAAAGTTACTGTGGTCTTTGGTGCTATGATTAGAACACGCGAGGAGAAACGTGTGGCTCATTTCCCGCTGGATGAATTATGGTTCCTCCGTGTATTTCTCCTCCTGAGATGGCACAGGGAAGGCAGTGCCATTCGCTACCAAAGGCTGTGGCGTAGATATACGGGACGGGTTCATTTGCCAAAACACATCAAGCACTGCTACAATGTGCTAATGGGAATGCTGTATGCTTCATCTCCTTTAATTGAATCCTTGCAACCTTCATTGCACGTGGAAGGAAAGACTATTTTAGAAAGACTAAACAAGTACTGCTGTCGCCGTTTTCAAATGGTAGCATGTTTCCGAGTCACCCAGGTGGCTTGTCAAATCACAGATTCAGTGTATCTTGGGTGTAGCCTGAGCATCTGCATTTCTAGTAAGTTCCCAGGAGTTGCTGAGGCAGCTGGCCAAGGTTCCACATAATTTAGAAAAACGGCACCACATTATCCTTGATTAAAATATGTAATTCGCAAAATAAGCCAGGCAGTGAAAGATAAATACCATATGATCTCACCTTTAACAGGAACCTAAACAACAAAACAAAGAAACAAGCAAACTATAGTCAAAGACACTGTAATAGAGGACAGGCAGAAAGTGACCAGAGGAGAGAGAAGAGGGAGTTTCAGGGGAAAAGGGGAAGGGTTTACAGGAACAAAGTTAAAAGACACATGGATAAAAACTAGGGGGAGGGTGGTAATGGGAGGGAAGTTGGGAGGGAGGAGTGGGTGGGCTGGATTGGGAGTAAAGGGGAGAAAACTGTACTTGAACAATGATTAAAATAAAATTTAAAAAATAAAAAATAAAAATATATAATTTGCTTCAAGTGTAACAAGGGTCACAGATTCTTCCTGAGACTCAAACATGTGGGGGAGCAGTGAGCCTACAGACACCCCCAAGAGAAAGTCAGCCCATCCAAAATGGAGAGGCAAGACCAATGGGCCCCAGAATGAGCAACTGACAAAACAGAGACAGGTGACCATGAGGAAGAGGTGGCATCTGTCAGCTTTGCCTTCTGGCCCACCCCTCAGTGGACTAAAGTCTACGTTCCCTGGAAAGCAGGAAGCTTCAAGGAAAAATCTGCTAGTTTATTGTGCCTCAAGAGTCTTCTCTGGAGTCCTTCTAAATTGGAGTTGGGGAGAAGGAAAAAGGTGAGATCTCTCGCAGCCCTCTTCCCAGCCCGGAGACCACTCTGCAGTTTTGAGATTCAAAGGCAACGCTGAGCAGAGGGTCTGCACGCTGGCAGTTGTGGTCAGCGAAATGCAGGAGATGCCCAGCATCTTCTCCCAATGGCCAGTACAGTCACACCCAGGGGATGCTCAGAGAGCAGCGGGGAAATCGGCAAACGCTCAGGGGAGAGAGTGCTGCCCAGCAGACTCGGAGATGCCTGCTGAGCATCCAGAGGAACTTTGGCAGCTCTGGGAGGAACCAGGCCTCGATGAGCGTGAATGAAAACACCCTAAGGATAAGCCACAGTCATTTTACATTCGTTTTCCCACTCAGAAAATAATCAGTGAGTGCCTGTTTTATTTCAGACATTGGGACGAGTGGTATAAAAAGAGACCAGGAATACAGACATGAGCTTGTCTTTATAAAACTGAAAAGACACACATTAATGAAATAATTAGAGTGTATGCACCCCACATATGCGATTCCTGGCTGTTTAGGGTCAGAAACGGTGGAAAACCATGAGCAGGGCAGAGAGTAAAGGAAATTCCGAGTTGGAATGCCTCGGGAAGAAAAGAGGGAGAGAACTTGGTCATGGAGTAAAGAGAGTCGGAACTGATTTATGTCCAAATTACATGTCTCAGTGGGACATTGGGTTCCTTGTTTAAGAGACACGTCTTTCACGATGTGCTGTCGTCTGAAGGTGGCAGGACAGGGCTGGACGGAGAGAAACGGGCTACCTGCGTGAGAAACCCCAGAGCTGAATTTGCATTAATCCCCCAACTTGAAGGAAATGGCTCCCAAGTCTCATCCAGGACAAGGTAAGAGCTTCTCAATACGAAAAGTAAGTGCAGCATGTCTTGAGCCAGAATTTCTGCTTTCTCTTCATGGTGGGGTTCCCAGGTTCTCCCTTCTCCAGGTCACTTCCCGGAACGGCCTCAGTTCCTGCCGTGGACGATGACTCCACAGACACCGTGCTAGCGGCTATAGGCTTCTCTGTTCCTCACCCAAAGCCCGAGGCCAGTCCTCTAGCCTGCTTCCCTCTTGTAACCACACCTTTAGGGGCAGGTGACCTCCAGGACGGCTGTGGAGGACAGTCCCTGAGGAGTCTGCAAGTACGCTTTTAGGAGTCTGACCTGACAACAGCTTTCATCATTTCCTCTCCATTAGCCAAAAACCCAGTGGTATGATCCCTGTCCAGCTGCAAGGGAACCTGAGAAAATATGCATCTAATTATCACTAGCAGTCTGCCAGAATGCTTAATCTTTGTCTCCAACCTTGACAACAGACCTTGGTTTCAAACCCAATCACCTGCCTGTGAAATGGACATCTTCTCAGAAACAAGCCTTTTCTTCCTGTTCCATTTCCAAATACATACTACCATGGTCTCTAATTAGAAATCCTTGATTCTTCCTTCCTCCTCCCCAAGACCATCCGAAATGATTCCATTTCATTAAAAACATTAAAAAGGTTTAAACAGCTAAGGCTATTCATCAAGAGTAATTTTTTTTCTTTTTTGATTTTTCTTTTTACCAGAGCTACTAGGCTAGAAGGTGGAAGTGACAGACAAGTTAGCTAATCCCAAAGGTTTGTTCTTTATAGAACAAAATCAATCATTATGTAAATGAGCTAGAACTTTCTATTGTGGCTATTTGTATATTCATCTTATTTCTTTCAATGAACTCCGAGCTTCTTCCAAGAGCTGGCACACCAGCAGAAAACAGATGGCTCTCTCAGATTAAGATATTTCAGGAGAGTTTAATGAAAGATGTATTTACTAAGTTGTGGGCCGCGTATAAGGAAACAGCACGAGCGTTCCGGGGCTAGTTACAGCAGAGGTGGTACCCAAGGTCACCCTACATGCAAGGAGAGGGGAAGCAGACGCACAAGGCCAGACACAGAGAGTCTTGGGGAGAAGACTGTCTTGATAAGAGAACAGGATAATGGGATCCTGCAGGGAATGGGGAGAAAAAAATACTTGACCTCCTACTACTCCCTCTGTTATCATCTTTTTAGGTTCCACGTTAGCTGAAGCGAAAAGATGCTAGAGGACAAGAAAGATGCATTTCACAACTTTTCATTTGAAGATAATTTTAGACTCAGATGCAGTTGTAAGAAATGCTATAGCAAGATGCCATAACCCTTTACCCAGTTTCTGCAATGGAGACGTTTTGCAAAACTACCATACACTGTCAAACACAGTATATTGTATTTATACAGCCCATATTCAGAGTATTTCCGCCACCACAAGGATCCCTATTGCTGGTTTTCATCGTTCCCTCCGTTCCCCTCCCACCCACACCGATGCATTAACCCCTGGGAACCACTAACACGTTCTCCATTTCTGTAATGCCGTTATTTCAAGAGCAATAGATAAATGGAATCATACTGTACCTAACCGTTTTCACTCCGCATAAATCTCTGGAGATTCATCTAGGTTACTTTATGTAACAATACTCCATTTCTTTTTATTACTGAGCATTCCATGTTATGGAAGTATCACAGTCTGTTTACCCATTCATCCACTGAAGGGTGCCTAAGTGTTGCCTCTGGTTTTAGGCTGTCGTAAATAAAACTGTTACGAACATTTGTGTACAGCTTTTTGTGTGAACATCAGCGCTCATTTCTCTGGGGCAAATGCCAAGCACACAGTTGTGCGACAGTCTCACACTCAGTTTTCTTGCGCAACTGTCAGAGTTTTTTCCCGAATGGCTGTACCAATTAAATCCCAGAAACAATGAATGAACAATTCAACATTTCTACATTCTCTCTAGCATTTGGTGATTTATTTTATTTTTTAAACTTTGTTCTGGTATGTATGTAGTAATATTTCTCTAGGATAACAGTCTGTATTATCCTAATGGCTAATCAGGTTGAATGCGTGTTCACATGCTTATTCCCTTCAAAGAACAGTCTTGTCGTGACTCTTGTCCACTTTCTAGATATGAATCTCTGTCAACATCCAGTTTTTCAGAGTCAATAAATATTACTCATAGTTGCTTGCCATTCTTAACAGGAGGTTTCACAATAAAAGTGTTTAATTTTTACAAGGTCTGACTTATCAATTTTTCCTTTCAGGGAGCTTGCTTCCAAAATGGGGCCTGCATGTATAATGAGAGAGAACATATATCAGTGTAGGTGCCATTAACTTTTACTTATTTTTCTAAAAAAAACAAATAAACAAACACACACTCAATGTATTTTTCTAGTTAAAAACATTTTAGCCATAGTTGTACAAACTACAACTGTGTAAGCATTGCGTCCTGTGTTCCACTACTTTATGATGTAACTTGTTAAAAATTCTTCCGGTAGTTTCTGCATCATTTGGAGGAATCTATAGTTTTTTAAAGAAAGGAAACAACGTAAATGATGGCTTAAAAGCTCAAATACTATGAAATTCTGTCAGAAAGAGATCTGCATCCATGTAAAAAGATCTTTATTTTTTCTGCCCTTATATCCTCGTAGATCGGTGGAGTAGCCAACATAACTGCATGCAGACATTTTGACCCAAGAAAGTGTGAGACAAGCTTGAAGCACGTGAGTTGCTGTTGGACTCTACCCAAAGATCTATTTTCTCATTGATTTTTTTTCTTAAAACTTCACTTCTTATTACAATGTCTATTTTCACTTTGTCCCTTAAACATATTTTGTGCCCAAGTAATAATATTGCAAGTCACAAGCGAGGGACAATTGGAAGCTGGCTCTCCTCGCACAAATTAAAAAGTGTCAAGCCATGTCCTTCCTGAAGGAGACAAGGGAGAGAAGCTATCCCTTCGCATGGGCTTTTTGGCCATACCCTTGACCGTGTAACAGCAGACGGATAAATGATGAGCTGCAACTGATTTATGACACGTGCTTTCACGTGCTGTGTATGTACGGACACATCTTTGTAGAGAGCATACCTTTCCTGTCGTCAGTAAGTGTGGGAAAATACCTTTTATTTTTTGTCTTTTTTAAAAGATTTTATTTATTTATTTTGTAGAGAGGGGGACGAGAAGGAAAACGAGAGGGAGAGAAACATCAGTGTGTGGTTGCCCCTCACATAGCCCCAACTGGGGACCTGGCCCACAACCCAGGCATGTGCCTTGACTGGGAATTGAACCAGCGACCCTTTGGTTTGCAGGCTCATGCTCAATCCACTGAGCCACACCAGCCAGGGCAGAAAATACCTTTTTCTCCAGTCATTTGTATTCTCAGAGACGACCAAGTTCAATACCATTCTCTACACATAAACTTTCCAGGTTAACAAAGAAGGAGAGGCAAAAGCCACTTACAATAAATACATTCTTATTATCTTACCTGCTCCTTCTCAGACATAACACTGATGTGGGCTAGAAAAAAAAATTCCATAATGAAGTAACATGTAAGCTCCCAACTCAATCTATCCATTATAAAATGACCAAGTCAAGAAAATAATGGACTTCTTTATATCAGCTAAAATGTATTTTCAACTATCATTATTGGCTGAATTGAACTCACAAAGGCATGAAATAATAATTCATATGGAATATCTAAATGATGGCATTTAGAACACGCCTTTAAACTGACAAGTTGCAAGGAGATCAAAGGTGGCGGCGGAAGAGGCTGATGTTATCGGCACCTCCTCCCCGGACCAAACTGAAATATGAAGCATTCAACCTGAATAACCCACTAACGACTAGCTGAAGAGAAGTCTTAGAACCAAGGGATTACAGAAGAAGCCACACTGAGCCTGGCAGGAAGGGCAGGGAAATGAATAGGGCTGGCACCGCTCCCCCAGGTAGCCGCTGATGTTCTGGAGGGATGTCTCAGCAGCAGACGGTCCCCTGAGGAGCGAGTGATCTCACCTCCATGCCGGCCTCCCGGGCCCAGGGCTCCAGAGCTGGGGAGAGGCACACACATGACATCTGGCTGTTTAAACTCAGTTTTACCTTCAAAAAAGTGAAAAGACAACCTGCTGAATAGGAGAACATGTTTGCCAATGATACATCTGATAAGGGGTTAATATCCAAAATTTATAAAGAATTTATAAAACTCAAGACTAAAAGAAACCAAACAATCCAATTAAAAAATGGGCAAAGGACCTGAATAGACACTTCTCCAAACAGGACATACAGATGCCCAGCAGACATATGAAAAGATGCTCAACATCACTAATCATCAGAGAAATGCAAATTAAAGCCACATGAGACATCACCTCTTACTTCTCAGCATGGCCGTCACCAATAAGTCAACAAACAAGTATTAATGAAGATATGGAGAAATGGGAGCACTCCTGTGCTGCTGGTGGGAATGCAGACTGGTACAGCCACTGTGCAGAATAGTATGGAGTCACCTCAGGAATTAAAAATGAAACTGCCTTATGACCCAGCATTCCACTTCTGGGAATGTACCTGAAGAAACCTCAAACACTGATTCGAAAGAATAGAGGCATCCCTATATTCACTGCAGCGTTATTTACAATAGCCAAGATTTGGAAGCAGCCCATAAAAAAGCGGTGGTACATTCACACAATGGGATACTACTCAGCCATTAAAAAAAAAAAGGGAAATCTCACCTTTTGCGACAGCATGGATAGACATGGAGAACATTATGCTAAGTGAAATGAGCCAGCCAGAGAAAAACAAGTACCATATGATTTCACTCATGTGGGTAACAAAATAAACAAACAAAACCGAAAAAGAATAAAACAGTCATGTTTCTAGAGAGCTCTCAGTTTGGAAGGAGAAACCAACACGTGAAATAATACTGATAATTAAAATGCCACGTGCTGAGAAGCATAACTGGTACCTGCAAAGTGTGTGAGGCTCACGGACCAGGTCCTCTGGCCCATGAAGTCAGGGAAGGCTTCCCAGAGGCAGTGGTGCATTACAGACAATAAAGAACTCTGCAGAATCTGTGCAGGTGGGTCCTAGTTCTCCCTTTTTGTTTCCCAGAATAATTCCAAACAGCTCAGCCCAACAGCATATTTCTTTAGGATGATTCAACCGCCGCCCTAATAGCATCTCTAAGGAAGGCAATTAACTAGCAATTTTCCTTTATTATTTCACTCATCCACATAATTAAATCTTCTTAACATACTTATTTCATAGTATTTTATGAAGAATGATAATGCTGTGTTACTGTATACTAATGATAACATAATTAGCTACTAGTTTCACTTGCTTTGATGTATTCTTTCCAAAAATCCTTCTAAAACACAACTTTAATGGGAGGTTAAGATTGTACCAAGCCTCCTCTAAGACACTATTGTCGCTGTCTCACAGCGGGGAAATATCGTGAAAGGTTTGCCTTACGTTCCTCTGTTTTCAAGAAAAATGTCAAGGATTATGTGAGTATACTAAAAATCTCACTGGTCCCCCCAAAATCACTCCTAATGGACTTTGTCAGTTTTTTCATTTTGCTCTAAATATGATTATTGTTGTTGTGCTATTTTATCATACTATGTAAATATGTATGCACACATACACACATGCATGTACTTCCACACGCATAAATCTTGTGTGTGCATATTATTTCATATTACATGTGTGGACATATATAAACACATACACATGCAGTTATATGTGTGATATACACATAGAGTATGTATGTCACATATCACATGTACAATAAACAGCCCTTTAACCTTGAAAAAAATAAGTAAACAGACAAATTCCAGGGCAGATAGTAATTTTTTTATGTATAACTTGATAAAGTTGAACTGCATCAATTATCTATTTTTCCCTTTCTAACACAGCTTTATTGAGTTATGATTGACATACAATAAGACACACATATTCAAAGTGCATAATTTGGTAAGTTTCAACACTTGTACACAACCGTGAGTGCAGATGAACATTCCTATCACACACAGAAGTGAACTTGGCCTTTTCACAGTCCCCTCTCTCCTGTGCCTCTGGCCCATCCACAGGCAACTACTGACTGCTTCCTCTCACTGCAGACGAGTTCGCCCCCCCTCACATTCAGTGGAAGTGGAATCACGTGGTATGTATTTGTTTCAACCTATTCTCTTCGGTCTGACTTCTCTAGCTGGGAGTTATTATGTGAGATACAACCTGTTGGAGCAGTGTCCATAATTCATTCCCTTGCCCAGATATAACAAAATTTGCTTAGCTATTTACCTGTGGATGGGCATTTGTATTTGTCTCAGTTTTCAGAATTAAAAAAAAAAAAAGCTGCTACAGACCTTTATACACAAGTGTTTTTCCCATCGTCTGTTTCATTTCATTTGGTTAATACACGGGAGTAGAAATGCCCCGTTTCCTGAAGCTGCTGACCTGTTTCACGCTCTCACCAACGGTGTGAGAGCTCCAGTCTCGTGTGAACTGAGGTGCAAGCATTCTATATAAAATGTCAGCTGATCAAACCCGACAACATGGAAAAACTATCATACACCACGTCTACGTGGCATTTACTCTGGAAATGCAAGTTTGGTTTATCATTTAAAATCAATCAGCATAATCCACCTAGTGCATTCATTGATTCATCCAAGACTTGCTGACCACCTGCCATATGCCTGAAATCAGAGTAGACTTTGAACGCACAGCAGTTTTAAAATTACAAAAATGTCCGCCTTTGCAGAGGTCAGCGTGCGTGCAATCGAGTCGGAAACATATTAACGGGGGAGAGGGAGACTATTTCAAATGATCAATGCTATCCGTGTAAATACGCAAGGATGGAAGACAGAGGCCTCGGTTATCCTGCAGATAGAGTGGTCAGGGCAGGCTTCCCAGGGAAGATAGGGTTCGAGCAAAAATGGGAAGAAACACGGAAACAGGCCATGGGCGCGTAGGGGCCAAGTGTGTCCCAGGTGGAAAGCGAGGGGAGCGCAGAGCAGGACGCGTGCCTCTGCCCGGTTCTGCCGCAGTAGAATGGGCCTGGGGGAGAGCAAGAGGCAGGGGTGATATTGGACGGACGGTGGTGAATGAAATCATTTAGGTTAGGCCACCTCAGGGATTTTGATTCTTCCTCTTCTATTGCAAACCTTGTAAATGTGCTAAACAGAGGCCTGGCCTGATCAGAGGCACATCAAAAAGGCATCCTCCTCTTGCTGCGGTGAGGAAAGGAGGTTCTCTTTCACCGTAGGAGACGAAGGAGAGAGAACCAGGAAAAACCCCTGAGGCGCTACTGCAGGAATCCTAACAGGAGACAGCCGTGGCTTGCCCCAGAGCCTCGGCAGGGGAAGTTATAAGATGTGGTCAGACTTAAGATATGTTTCAAAGCTAGAGCCAACAAAATCATTCTTTTGAAATGGGATGTAAGCTTTGATGGAAAGAGAAAAGACTCAAAGGTGACAGCAAGGTTTCTGTTGTTGTTCTCTGAACATCTAGAAGAACCAAGTTCTTACTTACTGAAATAGGGAAGGACGAATGGATTTTGAGGGAAGACCGAAAGTTCCTTTTTGGATTTGTTATAGTTTAGAGAAACTTGAGAGCCTTCAGTGGAACTACTAAGCAGGCTCTTGGATACTCAAATACAGAGAGGTTTCATTTGGAATATAAATTTGGTAGTATTCAGTGTCTTGGTGGCATTTAAAGCCATCAGACCACATTAAATCATTTAGGAAACAGTGTTCATGGAGGCAAGGTGAGAGGGACAAGCAGCGATGTGGCTGAAATAATTAGAAAGGGGGGTGTCTTTGCAGTGAGAACTAGTGAGGGAGCACTGAGACCCCCCCGCCCCCCGCCCACATGAGAGTGGGCGCAGTGAGAAAGGAAAAGAGAGAGGAGAGCACGCTGTTTCCAGATTCGCGTTTGTAAAAGTGTGTCAGAATGCTGGGGTGACCACTCGGCATTCAATACTTACTATCAGTTGTTCTGAACGCCCGATTAACCATTTCTCCTAGCACGGCACTACACAGGTGGACACGCGTCTCTCTCACCGTCTGTGGCAGACAGGCGAGTCCGGCTCCCACGGTCCCTGCCCCATGCCCTTCCTTCAGGGCCGTGACCTCTCTCTGTAACTGAGCCCGGGACCTGAGATGCACTTCTCCCACGTAGAATCTGGCAGAAGGAGGCCCATGATGACGCTGAATTATACATGACTGGGTGGTACCAGCGGACTTGCTCTGGGGCTCCTGCTGGCTTGAAGAAAACAATGTGTCGTAAGCTGATATGGACAGGGCCATGGGGCAGGGACCTGAGAATCTCCTCTAGGAGCGGAAGATGACAGCTGGCCAGGAGCCAGCAAAAAATCTGAGTCCTCAGTCCTACAGCTGTGGCAGAGAGTTCCCTTCCGAGCAGCCTGCGTGGGTCGGTAAGCTAGTCTGTCTCCTGCCACGCCCAGGTGACACTCTGAGGAGGCCTGAGGCAGAAGACACACCTGAATCATGTCTGAACTCCTGACCCATGAACATACAAGGTAACTAGTGGCTGCCACTTCAAGGCACTAACGTGGTGGGACTTTGTTAAACTGCAATAAAAAGCAACCACAATAATGCACCATCCATTTGGGTTCAGGGATTAGTCATGTCCCCATCACCATAGGCCCAGAGAGCACAGTTGCCTTGTGAATGAGGCACATTGACCCTAGTCCAGGACTGGATCTCTCTCTCTCCAAAATCTCTATTTCTGGATGAGTATTCTGTGAAGAACACCTCATTCTTCCCTCCTAGAAACACAGCTCAATGGACCTTGGCCCCGCCATGCATCACGGTTGACCCTTCCGCTTCTGTTAGACTGGGCGTCACTGTAGTGCCCGCTGCCCTTCAGTTGTGTCAGTCACGTGCAGTTGGGCTGACCATGTCAGGCTGCGACCAGGACCTGCCTCGTTCTTAAGAGTGTGGCCCGCTGTCTGGATCTCCTGACTGCCACCCTCTGCCTCCAAACTAGTTATCTGAGTGATTCTGACACCACCCGAAATAAAAGACCTAAAATGACATGAAAAAGCACAAAGGATTGGCTTTGGCGTCAGATCACAATTCTTTGCCTATTACTTACTGAGGGACTAGGGTAGGTCATGTAATCAACCTGAGTATTAATTTCTGCTCCCATAAAATAGAACCACTGCCTTAAATGTTACGCAAGGCCCGAATAAGAAATGCCAGTGAGAGGACTGTGGGATTGACTAATAGGCAGAAAATAATCAACATCCTGCTGGTCTTACTGACTCCCTTCTTAGAGTTACACTGGAGTTTTTGAAGATTCACAGCTCTTACTAGAGAAAAACGTAGTTTATTGTTCCAAATATATGTACTAAAATATTGACTTGTTTTTCCCAGCATCCATTAAATTCTGAAAAAAGAAGTTGCTCTGAGAGAAAGTTAGGAATCATCCGAAGCTGGAGAAACACATCATTTGCGTAAAGAACTGAGAACCATCAGCACATCAGCAGGGGTCACGTGACACTCAGTTCTCAACTTCAATGGGTTAGCAGAGGAAGTTCAAGGGCAGAAATACACTTTAAATGTTCTCAGACAAGCTTTGATCAAGGAGGCAAAAAAAGTGTATTGAAATGGTTTTGGGATAATTGATACAAATTAAACTAAGCTTTCAATCAATACTGTAATTACCAGGGTAATGAGCAGTGAAGAAAGGACTGTCGGTTGGTGCCTATGAGTTCAAGTTTAACTTCACAGTCAGCTCAGAGCTACATCTATTCACCTGTCAGAGGAAATACAGGCAGAACATTCTACCTTATCAGTCTTTTACATCTTCGGTTCTATGAGCTGAAAGTCCCAGTTCTTTCTCTAATTTTTATCATTCTTCCACATTTAGTAAAAAAGGACTCAGTTGACCTAAAATGTGCCCCCGTGTTGTGCTTTTATTATTTTTCATTAAAAAAATTTATATGGTTTTTATTATCCCTTATAATAATGGTCAATTTAATGGAAAAATTATACATGAAAGTTTACATTCCATTGCCTTCATTAACATTTTCCCTGTGGTTTTTGAATCTTTACATTTAGTTTGTCAATTATCATGTCATTGTCACTTTTAATTTTCTTTTTAAATGCTTACTTTTTTTCTGACCAATTTGTAACAGTGTCCATACAAAGAAAGAAAACTGGTTTTCTGTAACGCAAGATACAAATATTCTCCCTGGGTTTGTTTGATCTCAAAATCCATGGTAAAGAAAACTACTTGAGGAAGGGCCTTTTGTTTGTTTAATGCAAGTTGTATTTCTAGTACATAGAAAAAAAGTCCTAGCAAGTAATTGTTTTATATGATTTAAAGATTCTTCTGACAGAGATACTGCCCACTAACACCTGGACAGAGAAAAGGCAGAAGTCATCACTGCTCGCAGCTCTAAGGGAAAGAAGGCTTCCAGGCAGGGCCACGCCAAGGGGGCCCACCTGGGGACAGGGGCAAGGCAAGCTGGGGCTGCAGGGGGCAGCTTATTGATGGTAAGCAGAGCGAGTTAGCTCGGCTTCATGGGATCCCTGTGGGTTGGCTAATGTGAATAATTTTGAGGGCTCTGGAGCATGGGGACCAACCCTACTTGTCACCCCAGGGTGCCCTGTGGCCCAGGGTATGAGACTGTGATAACACCAGTGGGTGTGTGGTGCGCCCTTAGTCTGCCACCCAAGAAGGGAGACCAATCAGGACTAGCCAGGGCCTCCGAACTGAGTCAAGACTGTGTTTTAAAACTGTCGATACAATTTAAATTATATCACAGTAGTAGATGTTCAATATGTATTTGTTGCATGAATTGTTTACTGTTGAATATTATTTATGGTGCATTTTTGAAACTGATTTTTTTCCTGTTCAGTATTTTTAGGACATAACTGCAGCATTATAATAATCATTATAAACATGATTGGGAAGAACGCCAGCACAATGTCTCACAATACACTTTGAAGTGATCGTTTTTCCCGCACGGATATTCTCATGTGTTTATTCTTTCAGATGAACTTCAGAAGAACTTTCCGAGTGCCAAACATTCCTTTGAAAGGTTATTTTGAACTGAAATCAATTTGTAAATTGATTAAAGAGAATTAAGAGTCAATGATATTGAGTCCTCTTAACTTCAAAAATGGTATGTGTTCCAGCAGCTGTTATGCAGCAGAACAACCCAAAATGAGTGACCTAACACAGCAATGGCCGTGCACTGTTTCTCATGGCCCTAAGCATTGGACATATCATACAGCTGGGGATTACCTTCCACCTCGCAGCTCTTCTGGGACGTCTCACAGCCTGTGGTCAGCAGGAAGCTCAGCCTCACTGCCCTGTCTGACATTTAACAATGGCAATCAGCCAGCGACGCTCTGCCCTCTGCTGGAGGTAGCTGACCTCCCCCGCACCTCTTGCCCACGTGTCCTCACCAACAGGGCAGCACATACTTTGCTATATAACAGCAGGCTTGCAAGAGGACACGCCCTAAGGCACACCACAGTGTATCTGTGTCAAACTTACTGACAGCTCATTGGCCAAATCATGTCACATGACCAAACTCCAAGTTAAGGGGAGGGCCAAAGAGATGAAGAGGAGGAGGGTCCCATTGCAAATGGGCGTGGGTACTCAGGAAGAAATCATGGGCATTAAACATTTGACATAGTGGTTCCTTTGGACAAAAACTATTCACATCCCTGCCATATGCTCATACCCAGCAGGTCTAATAGCCTCATCCCTACCACAGACTCGGGCTCAGACGCAGGCTCGAAGTCTGGGAATCAGCGGAATTGAGTCCAGAGAGAAATGCATTTCCACAGGTGTAGCCCCTCCGGAGCCGCAGGGCTCTTAACCGAGAAGTTACCTGTGTCTCATGCACCCAAAATGCACTGCTGTGACAGGAGAGATAACAATACTTATTTCCATTCAAGATGGGAATAACGGGAAATAAATAGTAGTAACTAACCCACAACAGGTTTGAAATCCACTGGGAGCTTGTCACCAATTTCCCAGCACTCCTTGCTTAGGGCCTAATTCTCCCCGGGGAGGGCCTCCTGAATCTACTTCCTAACCAAAACCTTTGGCTCCATCTTCTCACTCCTTGCTACCTGTGCAACGTTACAGGCCTCTCTTCATTCTGCAATGTCTTTTATACTTTTCATTTCAAATGAGTGGTGCTTCCCAAAATAATTCTCTTTAAAAACCATGGGATTTTATTTAGGAATCTTATTGGGGTCCCCTCAGTGCCCCGTCCACGTCCATTTTTTTTTGGATAAATCTGCTTTGAGTGTGTCAGGTATGGGGTCAACACCTGGTGGTTCTCTGGAGCCGTGTTGTCTGGCTGCGAGGGGCAGCCAGCTGTGTGGCACTTCCAGTCTCCCTGAGGCCCTGCAGGCCACCTTGGGATGCAGCTCTGGTTTTGATCTTCACTCTGACTCTGCTCGTTGGAGAGAGACCTCCCAGGGACCTCTCTGTTTTCTCTACGTCTGCTTAGAAACAATGTAATTCCTACTTTACTTCATCTCTGCCTGTTTGTCACCTGCGGCTAAAAGAAGCCAACTGGTACTTTTTCAACATGCTGCCAGTAACCGCATCAGCAGGATCCACGAGTGGGTTTGGGCCATTGCTTAGCTTCCACATTATTGTCAGGTGTTCTACTGTGCAGGAGACAGGCCACCCATGCTTGAATCTCCAGGGACAATTTCCAGCTTCCACTCAGAGTTCTTCTGTTTTGATTGGGAGTGGATTTCTTTAAAACACACACACACACACATGCGCGCAAGAAGCACCAACCATAAAGACAAAATGAAGAATGCAAATTCATAAAAAGGTACCGCATTTCAAGGTGAAACAATTCACATGGCTGACAAAGAGCTTATGTGTAGGTTAAGTGAAAATACCTCCTATAAATCAATCAGTAAAAGGCAGCCAGTAGAAACTGGAAGAGAGGAAAAAGCAGTTCAAAAAACAAAGGAAATCCAAATGGCCCCACAAGAGAAAATACGCTAAATTAGGAATTGGGAAACATAATGAAATATCATTATATACACACTATAAAGAGTAATATTAAACAGACTGAGAAAGGGTAGAGAGTTTCAGTGAAGTGAGATGAATAAACCCTGGAAAACTCCTATATGGCATAGTGCCTACAGTTAATAATATTATATTGCATACTTAAGATTTTTCTAACTGAGTGGATCTTACGTAAGTATATTCTTAGGACAAAATATAAATAGGGAGGAGGCACAATTTTGGGGTTGACGGGTATGTTATTGGCATCAATTGTGATGATGCATTCATTGCGGTATACTTATCTCCAAATGTGTCAGATTGTATATATTAAATGTGTACAGCTTTTTGTATGTCAATTATATTTCAAAAACATGGTTAAAAATACTGACTGATAGAGTTGTAAGAAAAAAAAAAGACTGCCACCAGTCTTGGCTGGTGTGGCTCAGTGGATTGAGCACCAGCCTGTAAAATGAAAGGTTGCTGGTTCGATGCCCAGTCGGAGCACATGCCTGGGTTGTGGGCCAGGGCCCCAGTTGGGGGCGTGCAAGAGGAGACTAAGTGATGTATCTCTCGCACATTAATGTCCCTCTCCCTCTCTGTCTACCTTTTCTACCTCCTTTTCCCCTCTCTCTAAAGGTAAATAAACACAAGAAGAAATCTTAAATAAAAAACCAACATGCAACTTGTGTTCAACAGACATAAAAGAGATACAGATTTTCTTTGTGTTCTATTTCTTGATTTTTAAAAGTGTTACTTTATTGCAAAGCAATATTAAAATTACAGGAATGTGACAATTAAAGATGTAAATTGTGTACAAACCCATTTCATAATCAAACAAATGTCAACTTCCCACTTAAAAAAAAATGACTAAATAACAGCTGACAACACAGAGCAAAACCAAATGTCATCCATAGTGGGAGGGAACATAACTCCATAAGCTATTTTCAAAAGCTTTGGCAGAATCCATGAAAGTTGAAGACACCTTCATCCTACTGCCCAGGAACACCAGTCGGAAGCATAGACCCACAAGAATGCTCACTCTGACCTTTAGTAACCTCACACTGGGAACAACCCAAATAGCCAAATGAACGGAGCTAGAACTACACAGTGGTGCTCTGCACACCCGTGGAAGTGATCACACCATAGTGACTCCAGACAACACCGATGAAATAACATACACATATCACTGAGCCGAAGATCGGTGTAATTCCAGTCACATATAGAGAAAAGAGGACCTAGCTAAACCTTAGGACTTCAGGGGTGTGTACATAAGCAGTAAAGGCATGAGTAACTGAAAGGCGGTGGTTGGCTGGCGCTGGCTCAGGATGCATCAGGAGAGCTGACTGGGCATCTCAACCCAAGTCCATGTTGGTAGCTTGGCATATGCTATGGTGGGTATACTTATGTTATGCATATAAGCAAACACTACAAAGGTGTGTGCGTATACACGCAGGAGATAACGATAAATTTCTGTCGCTCATGAAATGACGTCACCAGCTCATATTCAATTTAACATTTTTTCTACCAAGAACTTGTTTTCACGCAACCCCCTTCAAAAACAAAAACAAAAACAAAAAAGAAAAAAAAAAGATGCCTCGCTCTGCATGGGGGAAGTTATTTGGATGAGTGTGCCAAGGGTTAAATATCATGGAAATTCATTATCATCTCCCCTGCACTTTACTAATCTGGACACTTTCTCGCTTGAGAACACATGATGTGCTGAATTTATGGTATACAATCCTATTTCAGAGAAGTAGAGCATCTTAGATTATATTCTTTTCAATTCATTGAAGGATAATGGATAATGAATTATTTAGTTTAATTAAAACCTCTTTATCAGATGGGCATTCACCCGCGGCATTGTTACGCACAACTGAGGTTCTGCACGAGGCGCCGCTTCCGTTTCTCCTCTCATTCGGCTCACGGATCCCTTTAATTGCATTTCAAATTACATCTGTTTCCACCAAGTCACACCATAAATGCAGCAGGAATGTGTGCTTACTTCTTCACCTTCAGCATTAAAAGTCTCTCTTTTCTGTGGGCTTTAAAATTCATCCTTTTCCCTTTGTGTTTGAATGAAGAAACCAAGAAACACTAAAATATGGTATTTAATGGGCTTAGAATAGACCAATCCAGCTCCACATTTGGGAAAATTACTTATCTTCTCTAAGATGGGGTTCCCCTCCCTCATTTATAACATGGGGATAATGGTTTTTAAATACAATCAGATAATACATGTAAAATAGCACAGTTGCTGGCATCTGGCAAAAAATAATTTGATATAATTACTTTAATCAAATTTTCTTTAATGTCTTGAAATGTATTTTCATTCTGGGCACGGGAGGGTGGAGGGTGGCTGGGAGGCACACGCAGTCCTGTGACACCAACACTTGCGGCCGAGAGTTTGCCGGTTCCAGCAGAACATCCCTGGGAGACGGGCATCCAAGTTCGATCTCCCTCCAGCGGGACGATTCCCTCAGTTCTCTTCTGCGCCCCCCCCCCGCCTCCATTACCTCCCCTTACATGCTCATTATATTCTCGATTTTAATATTATTTTAAATTGTCTTAATTTTGAAATGTTGCCAAGTCCTGACAATTTTTATGGAAGTATTGTAGGAAAAACAAAGCAGCTAAGGGGGTGAAGGTGGGTAAGAATCTATGACGTGCCACAAGTGGGTATTTCACAAACGATTGTGTGGGGAGGCAGGGAAACGAATTACGACACACACAAGGAGGCACAAAACATTGTTGGATTCCTCCTAAAGATGCGCATTTTTTCCCAAAGGTTTTCTTCATCTCCCTCCTGTCCTGTCCTGGTACAGCCTAAGGGGAGTAGGGACATCTCTTAATCTCTAGCTGTTCAGCTAAACAAAGTTTGATAGCTGGGCCCCAACCACGGTAACAATGTGGGCACTGCTGCCTCTCTGACTGTTCCCAGGAGTGCAGCCGCCATGTCGATTCTTTCCTCTTGGGGCAAATTCATCCTAAGTGTTTTCTCCCTTGTACACAGACATTTGAATTAAAATAAAAAAAAAAATTACTCTCACGCATAGTCAAGTACTCTCCTAGGCAAATACTTGACAACCTGCAGGCAGAGTGAGAAGAGCATTAATATGGTATTTGTAACGATGCTGACTGCCGGTGGTGGTAGATGGAGAAAGACAGGAAGCCCAGGAGGGGAAGGGTGGTGATGCGGGCATTATCCCAAACCTCACGACTGACCACCGTGTGAGTACTTACGGCAGCTACACCCACTGGGGGGAAGCCAGGGCTTAGAGAGAGGAAATCACTTGTCCTAACCCACACGGCCGTGTTCTACTGAAAGTGAGACCCGGTCCAAACAAATCCCAGGCTCTTAACAAACTCCTGTGTTATATTGACTCCTTAAAACACAAAAATAATTTTAAAAATACAGTAAAATATATTCACTGGAAAAGGTTTCCATTTGCTTCACTTCTACTCTGTTCAATAAGCATATTTTAGGTGCCTATAGTGCAGATACTAAGGTGGGTGTTAAATTTTTTTAAAGAAAAATGGCTGAATCTTACTCATATTTTTCTCCACCGTCCTGCCTACCTGTCTTGTTGAGGCAACATAGCGTCCCCTGCTGTTTCTTATGATCAATTAACCACATTTTGCTATACTTGTTACTGATATTTCTCCATCACAAATTATTAAAACTTTGCCCACTTATCTGCAAAGCACCCCCTCCTTTCCCCATTCAATTGGCAATTTCAGGTGGATCTGATTGCTCTGAAAAGAAGATTTAATTTCTAAGCCACAGCAACTGAGACAGTGAAACCAAAGCTATCCCTGCTACGGCTTTCAGGAGGTGGTAGAGGTGGGGTAGGTCCAATTACTTACGTGTGAATTTCTTACTCATGTAAGACAGCTCCAGGGGAAAAAAATAAAGGGATATTATCTACCTTTGCATGCCATCACAAAAGACCAGTTCACTTAGCTAATCTATCCTTGCAGCGACCCTGTAACATCCGTACATTATCTCTGTTGTGCAGACACAAAAACAGAACCAGAGAGATAAAGGGATGGACTAGAGATCCCGGAGCTAGAAAGTGGTACCTGCGGGATTCCAGCCAGATTTTCTAATTCTACACCATCCCTTCCAGCTTCCCTTAACAATGGACCTCGTCTTTCTCTGTGCCATAAAATTCTGCACAAATGGCGGCTATTATTACTTATAGGCATAGTAGGAATTCTGAAGTTGCAAATTAAACATCTCCTATCCCCTGAAGGAGCATTCTTTTAGCTTATGGCCTGGGATCCACCTCCCGTACAACCGGCCACTCCTGCTGTGTCTGCCGCTGAGCGCTCTGCAGCCGGTGCAGCAGCCACGGGGAGGTCCTCGGCAACTGTTTGCTGAAAGCATTTCATGGGCAGAAGAATGATGGACAAGTGGCGAATGTTATGTTATTGGCCATATTCACTTGAGTATAAATTAATTCCAGTTGTTTTTTTTTTCTTGAGTCCCTTTACATTTCCAGGCTTTAAAATGGAATGCAAGGAACAGAAACAAAACAAAACACAGCTGGAGAGGTGTTGCCTGGGAGACCGCAGAGTCCCCCACAGCAGCAGGCAGGCTGTATGTCCCCCCAGAACCAGAACCATGCGCTGAAACCGGAACAGTCACGAGCATTGTAATAACTACGCACGGTTGCAGGCGGGTGCTGGTAGTGTAGGGGGGACCGCTTTGCAACCTATATGACTGTCTAACCACTGTGCTGTACTCCTGAAACTAATACAAAATAACTTTGAATGTCAACTGTAATTGAGAAAAAAAAAAAAACAACAAAGACAAGGGCATGGTGGCCTGGGGAAAAAGGTTATCTAGATGCCATAATTTGGAAACGGGTATTTGGTCAATAGCAACATAATGGAACAATACACAAGACTTCAAAATTAAGGTGAGGAACCTAGAAGGGTTTTGTTTTTTAATTTTTGTCTATTTGTATGTTTGTTTTTAAAGTTCACCTGACCTTTGTTTTCTGTTAAGAATACATGTAAATCCTCTCTGAAAACATACACCCTTGATCTCGGCCCAAAGTTTCCCACAGTTTAAGATCAAATATGTATGAGTTCAGAATCAAAGATCACAAAATATGAAAAGAAACAAACCAGAAGAGTAAATGTCAGTACAAGCAAAAGAACAGCAGAATTAGGCTCCAAGAATTTCGCATAATAGAATTATGAAATGTACCATCAAGATACCTTTGCAAAAGCTTATATTAAAGATATGGGAATAACAAAATGCAAAGGGGAATTTGGCAGGAGAATCAATCATGGCTACACAGAATCAGAACAGAGGAGAGTAAGACTGGAGGAGAGATAGGATGGGATTAACCAAAGAACATTTACGTACAACCTGCGGAAAGGACCAACAGCACAGGGATTGGTGTGGGGTGGGGATAGGGTGGGCTGAGTGGAGGTGGGGGCAGGGAGAGAAAGCACGAACAACTCTAACAGCATAAACAATGAAAAATGTTTAAAAAAAGAAAATGAGGCTTTTAAAAATTGGAAAAAATAAGTCATTGAAATTGAGAGAAAAAGGAATGATTACACAGCAAATTAGAAAGTTTTTCACATAACTGAAAAAAAAAAGATTAGTGAACAGGATAATCTGAAATAATTACTGAAGATGCAGGCCAGCGGTAAAAATTACGAAACAGGGATTAAGAAATGAAGGGACAGTGAGAGACAGTGGGCTTTGATCCAATTCCCAAAGGACAGAATACAGAGTTGGGGGAAGTTATGTAAAAATATTCTGAGAAATAATGGTTATATTCTCAAGCCCAAGAAAGGTATCAGAGCAAATAAAGGAAACGAAACCCCACCCAGACGCAGCCTGGGGAATCTGGGAAAGAATAAAGATGGGAGAAGGTCTTATTGGCAGTCAGAGTGGAAAGACAGATGCAAATCCAGGGAAGAATTATGCCCACAGCTTCTCTCCAGCTCCAAGAATCTGACAAAGCAAAAGGAAACGGACGCTCGGCTGAGAGAGCTCAGACCACTGAAACTGTATTTCAACAACAGGATTGAAACAAAGTCATTTTTTTATCCTCACGCAAAGACGTTTTTCATTGCTTTTAGAGAGAGAGGAAGGGGGGAGACAGAGAAATATTGATGCATGAGAGAAGCATTGATCGGCCGCCTCCCATACACACCTGGACCGGGGATCGTGTGTGCCTGACCGGGAATCGAACCCGCAACCCTTTGGTTAGGGGAGGATGCCCCAGCCAACCGAACCTCACTGGCCAGGGCTAAAGTCATCTTTATGTAAACAAAAACAAGGAACTCCTATTACATGCAGACTTTTATTACAGGAAACTATAAAGAGTATACCTTAACACACTATATTATGTTTTAAATAGTGTCCAAAAGGAAAGAGTGAGGTGTAAGAAGAATTAATGGAAAAACTGATGAAGGCAGAAATATCTAAACAAACACTGTCATATAAAATAATACTGTTTAATTTGTTGGGTTAAATGATGAAAATAATATACTGAACAAAGACATATTTTTGTGAGGGTGTAATCAGAGTTTAAATACTGTAAATTGCTTTCATTATTTGGGGGAGATTAAAATACTAAAGTTAGAATAGTAATAGAATATATAAATTCCAATATGAAAGACACATAAAAATTGGAATAACAACACGGAGAAATAATGAAACATCTTGGTAAAAGTAGACTCAAGGAAAAAGCAAAAGCTTATGAAAACTGGGACCAGACCAGTGCAAGAAAAAATCACTATGACAGAAACAAGCCCAAATATATTAATACCGGAACGTACAGGAAATAGTCCAAAATGCCAAAAAATCAAAACAGAGCTATTATTAAAACTCCATTCTGCCAGGGGCTCGTGGTATCTGAGGAGGAATTCTCTGGAAGTATTTATTGATGATACACAATGAAAACCGTGGTCCAAGTCCCAAACCACAAGAAAAGCTAAATTCAGCTGGACCTTTGTTTCAGAGTAGGTGTTCCTCTTTCCTCTTCGCTGGCACATCAGCCTCACAGCCCTTTGACTGGCATGCCCACATTACAGACCAGACAACAAAGGCAGGGAGTGACCAGGAAATTTACCGAAGGTTCCACCTCGGTGGGGGCGGTGGGGAGCCAGGTTTGACCCCACGGTCTGCTGCACTGCTCCCAACCTGATTTTATGCAGTTGCTAGAAGTTCAAAGCCAGCCCCTGCACGCAGGGGAGGACGGTGGGATGGAATCACAAATAACTCTTCTCAATTCAATTCAGAAGTTCCTCGTGGAAAAAGAGACTCAAAGAAACCAGCTCACTCCGGTACTGCGATAAATAAATTACTGCGTGCCTGCCCGTGCCCACCACTGAGCCCGGTGCTATGTGATGCACAGCCAACCAGCCACTCGTTTACACGCTATCCTGAGCATCTGTATCAACCCACATTCCTGTGCGGTTAAGGTGATCCCCTGCTGTGCCTGACAGAAATCCACTCTGTCTCTCTCTTTCCTCCTGAGCCCCATTTCCAACAGCTCAGCCCCTGCTGTGTATAAAAGGGTAGTGAATGTAGATAATCAAAATGTGACCCCATTTGGTCACTGAACCTGGGATAAGACAGACATAGGGAAGGAGCCCCATTCCAGACCCTCTGCAACTGCAGGTGCTGTGGGTGGTCATCACAGGAGGCAGGGCTGAAGCAATGCGGCTAACCCGCTTCATTTTCTGAGCACTACGAGGTCTTGTCTGGATCTTGGACAAGCCTGGCAGGTACTACAGCTAGGGAAATTGTTTCCAAAGACGCATGCGAATTTATCAACGTTTCCTCGGACAAGCATGTTTCCTAGGAAGCAATTTAGAGGGGGTCGGGTAAAAGGTCCAAGCTTCAGAAGAAAGTGAGGAGGAAAAGAATAAGCAAGAAACCAAGAACATAACCTACATTATTTTTTTCAAGTCACCATGTCACATCCTTTGCCTCAGAAGACAGGATTGGATAGCATCCCCATGTCAGAGGTGGGTTTTTTCCCTGGCTCTAAGCAGACATCCAATTCAAACAGAATTAGCAATTAATTACTGAGAAGAGCCGACAGCGTTCCAATTGCCCTCGCTGCAGCCGGCCCACAAGTGTCTCTGTAGCGCTTTGGTCTTCACACTATTTCCTTCCTCCGGCCTCTTTGTGGTTCCCCAGGGAACAATCGCTATTTCTTGCTACTTCCTTCTGTCCCTTGGCTTATTAAATATGCTTACGGCTTGCAGTCCAAGTCTGGTTTTCCTCCCAAATGACTCAAATGGTCAATTTCCTAAAGGGAGCTGGCCCTCTGGTCCACACAGAGCACTTTCTGAGCCCACGCTCTGGGCAGAGACGGAGAAGAATGGAAGGAATTCTGGGGTGAGTCGGCTCCTCGGAGTACATCTTCAATATTCTTTTGCTAAGCTTCACACTTATCATAACAGTGATTGATTTCTTTAAATAAGTTTCACTGAATAATGTTAATATAAATACGAGCTGCCACATATTGATCCGTTATGGTCTGCCAGGCATGTGCAAGACCCACGATACGTTTTGTTCTATTTTATCGAGTCCTCACAAAACTGGGATCCTCCCTTTCCCCATTTAAGAGCAGGGGAGGCTGCATCTCAGAGACAGGAATTTGCCCTTGCTTTTGCAGCGGGGAGGTGGGAGAGCCTGGGCCCAAACTCAGGTGGGGTCACAGCAGCACCTCCACTCTTTCCGGTGGGGAGCAGAGGACCCGACAAAGTTGCAACATCGGTGGGTGCTATGTGACTCTTAGAAGAGAGAGAAGCAGGAGAAAAAGTATTTTTTTACTGAACACTTACTATGTGCCAGGCATCGTGTGAGGCTTTTCTGAGTTGAGGCTCCTGCACAAAATTACAATTACGAGCATGGGAGGGAGGGCTCATTGTATTCGTGTTTAATACACGAGTGAACTAAGGTTGAGAAATGCTGAGGAACTTAACCAAATCCCAGCAACGAATCAGTGCTGGGTGTGGAACAGAAACCCAGGTCTGTCTGATTCCAGCAAGCATGCATCGCACACCCGTGTGGGGCAGGGGAGGAGGGTAGGCGGCCTCGGAAATGGCCCCGAGTGATGCCACAACTTTGCTGCCCATGTCCGGCTGGACAATTCATGCCTGGAGTGTAAACAGGACCTGCTCCTTCACTGCTAATGATGGGAATGTGGCAGAAGTTATGGGGCATCACTGTAGAGACTGGCTTACAGAAAGACTCTCTCTCTCTCTCTCTCTCTCCCCCCACCCCCTATTATGAAAGAAGCAAGTCTCCATGTTTCCATGTTCTGAGCAGCCCTATGGAGAGACTCACATGGCTGGAACGGATGACCCCATCTAACAAAGACAGCCTGAGACCTGCCGAGGGCCCCCACGGCCAGCTTGGTGATGGATTCCCGAAGACCTGACAGGTGACTGAACTGGGAAGCAGACCCTTCCCCAGTCCAGCCTTGGGGATTCTGCAGCCTCCACACCTTGATTACGCCTCAGCAACAGATGTGCAGAAGCAGACACCCAGTGAGCCTGCGCTACATGCCTGACCTAGACAAACCAGGAGGAATGTATATCTGCGTGTTAAGCTGCTACATTAACACATACGAGGTGGATGGGGAAGGACAGAGTTAGGACTGCAACGTGTTCTAGAAGCGGCCCATCCTTTCTACCGGAAGCTCTGTATTAAATCCCTTCCAGAGCAAGTTGACCTTTGAAGGACTAAAACGCCCCATAAACAAATGCATGGATGAATATCGCACGTTCGTTCGGGTTCACTAGCTTTCTGTCGCCATCTAACCCCTCTGGAGGAGTTGAGATTTGGGATCAGTCCCTGTAATGAGTTCCACACGTCAGTAGGACTTAGCCTCAGAGAATGCAAGTTCTGGATTTGGGGGAGGAGATATCAAACAGCAAGAAATTTGGAGTTAATAAATAATTTTGTACTACTGCAAGATGGTGTCTATGTTATGTAAGTAACCCTTAATATTTATTGAGCCAAATTACCATAAATAATTTACTACTTGCTCAACAGCAGGCCCAAAGTAAACTATTCAAAAATTAAAATTATATTATTTGTTTTGAATCGATGATGGCCCTGTCCTGTTTGACAGCAGCAGCGTCTCTGTGACCTGGACCCAAACTAGTCGGGCTTTTCACAGAATCAAGACAAGTTTGCTGCGAACTTGGGAGAGGAATTGGCACAAAGTCAGCAGCTGAACAAGAATGTCTTTGCAGTGATGCCAAGGGGATGAATTAAGGCCAATTTTTACGAAAATCAGATACTAATAGGTTACTATTTGAAGCATTAGCATTAACAAAGGAAGGCAAGCCTCGGTACCTGTGTGAAAATATCCATCCAATGGACCGCTCCGCCCACTGCCCCTCGAGACTGTGGTCGCAAGCACGTGGTCACACGGAATCCTAGATCGTTGCATCGAAGAGCTTGTTGTGTGTTTTTGTAGCCGTGTAAAGGACTGCCAGACACGGAGTCAGTGGGCTTGACCTTCTCAGAGATCAAATGGGGGTGGGGGAAACGGGGTGCTCTCTTGAAACATCCACTACTCTGGGGAAACAGAAAGACTCTTCTCGAGAAACCGTGAGTTGAGAAATAACAGTGCACATTTGAGATGAAAATCCCCTGGTTCAGACCTGCCTTGGAAAACCACAGACAGTCCGAGATCCAGACTCTCTGACAGCCCCGATGCTGTCAGAATCACTGTCATTTATCTTTCCTGCCAGCCTCCATTTTTCCTTTCAAATCAAAAGTTAAAGTAAGACACACATTTGGGGGAAAGTTGTCAAAATTCATTTTATGGAAATGGGATCCTCACGAGTACCCTTTGATCAGCGGCAGCATCTTCTGAAATTGAAATTGAATAGATGACGTGGTGATCTGTCTCTTCTCTCCTCCCGAGTTCAGCTAGAAGTAAACTGGAAACGTTCATGCAAATGCAAACCCTTCTTGGTCGGAGCCTCCCGAAGACTGGTTTCACCCCACCTTTGAACAAGAAATGTCACAAAGCTACTGGCAAATGTGGGTCCTGGAACCTTCTTTCGAATGCATAGACACGCTTAGCTATAAACAAATTATAGCCTTAAAATGTTCATATGAAATTTCTATTTAACCTCAAAAGTTCAGGTCTCTGGGACATACAAGTTCCAAGATGAACTCATGGCCAACTTCTCAATCTCTGGGTTTAGTAAGCCCACCTCTTGCAGTTAGCAGTTTGGAGGATTCAAATGAAAGAAACATGAATCGAACCAGATTAAACAAAAAATAATTGAAAAGCCTCGGAGAGTGGGCCTCCGCTACAGCACAGCGAGATCTGGGGTTCGAGCACTCTAATTAGAAGTTCCTCTCAGACCCGCTTCTTCCTCTCCCCCCATCTTTAACTCTCCTCTCTGCTCTGCTGCACTCCATCTCACGGCTGTCGGCACCGCAGACTTGTGCCTTCGCACCTCGTAGTCTAGTAAAACGAGCAGCTTTCTTCTTCGCACTTTCTGTCAACACCATGAAGTTTAAGTTCAGGGGACCAGCTTGGGTTTCCTGACCATCCCTGAACCAAAGGGTGGAGGCTGGATTAGAACAGGCAGACTGGCGGCCATGGGCATGTGGCCGCCGCCTCTCGAGACTGAGGAGAGCACTGAGGAGAGTCAGTCTCCCCTCAATCACACAGAATAAGACTGGGGACAGGTGGGCCTGCAAAGAGAAACCAAAGGCATGTTCTAGAACAGGAAGTAAAATCGGAGCAGGAAAAGGCAAGAGATGCAGTGTACCACACAGCAACCGACGCCCCTCAGTGGTGGGCCTTATTTCATAAAAGCCAAAGGGCACCGTCAGGTCCTCGTCAGGTTCGGAAATTCTGGGATGCCCTCTCTTTCATCAGAAGTGAGGACACACTCCAAATTAAGAAAAATAATTTGTAGACGTTTATCACAGATGGCAGATTCTGTTCTGGGTGTAGCCTGGTGTGGTTTTTATTGCCAACATACATAGGGCCAAAAACTGGACCAATCACTTCAGCTGATTCCTATTGCCCATCTGATGGGCAGTGAAAGGCAATTTCACCAAAATCTGTGATGTGCTTGAAGAACTGTCCTGGGGGGCAGGGGAGTCAAATGAATCTTTTGGCACCGCAGCTATGGGGCTAGAATACAGCCAGGTCTACGGAGTGAACCATGAACTCCCTTCCCCGAAATCCTCTTAAGAATTTCTAGTGTTTGGCTTCAAGATACCTGGGTTTGACGGCACAGGGGCCATCCAGGTTTCCCCAAAACTCAAAGAAAATTCACATTCTGAAGCAAAACCTGTATGGCATGAGAACATTTCTTTGAAACAGCCCTTGTAGACGATTCGTTTGATTTATGTGTGTGGGGGGGGGCTTCTAAGCAGGATGATTGCTCTGGTCTCTGAAGTGAGCAGTAAAAAGACCGCTGGCAAAGGGAGCGGGCGAGTCCTGCCATGTCTTCTTGGTCACGTCTATAATTTAACGCCCATCTGCGGAAACAATTACCACTGCAAATTAACAGATGGCCCTGTCCGCGTAGAGAGAGAAGAATGATTCATACTGAAAACATGACAGTTTTAGAAGGTAATTATATGCAAAAACATTAACTTCTAAAAAGTTATTGCACGTGATCTTTTTTCAAGTCTGAAATCCATACCTACAAGGCAATCGTTACGACGGAGCACCGGCTGTGCGTCGAACACTGAAGTCCTAGCAAATAATAAGGCAAAGGCTCCGGAGAAACCAGCGGCCAAACAAATACCGCCACAATTTCAGATGGTGATCAGTGTTCTGAAAACAACACGAGTGCTGAAGACAGGTGAGGCATGTGAGAGTGGGGGGCAAGGGACAGGTGACCTACCACTCAACTGGTCACCAGGGACAGCCTCTGGGATGGAGGGAGTGAGCAACCAAGAGAATCCTCAGAAAATCATTTCGGAAGAACAAAGGCCTGAGGAACATGTTGGAGAAAATAATGCTTTATTTCTGTAACTGCCTTTATTTTGCAACAAGAAGAAATATTTTAACATATATATTTTTTTAACCTAAAGCATAAAGCTTTAAAAGGACTTTGGTCCCTCTCTTCACCCACGTGAGGGTGGCCTTGGCCAGCCCATCACCAGTTTCGTTTCTGCGTCAGCGTGGAAACTCCGTCAGCTTGGGGATTCCTTCTCACTGTTTGCTAACCCGCTACAGGGCCAGACTTCCTAGGTGCTTGGCATACAGATTGGTTGAATAGTTTTTCAGTGTCAAATATTGACACTAAATGTTTTCTTTTGGTTGAATAGTTTCTTAGTGTCAAAAGTGAACACCTGGTTTTGTGGTGCACACTCAGGACTTCAAGGAACACCGAGAGAGAGAACGGGAGTTGGCTCCATAGCTCATTTGGTTACAGGCGGCGGCATTTCGGATCCCGTTCCCAGTGCCCACACAGTGCTGCGGTTGATGGGCGGTGAGCGGGAAAGGCCACGTGAGCACGTGTATAAATCCCAGGTGATACAACCTCCTGGCCGCTGCGTCTTCACTATGCAATGTGGCTTGTGTTTTTAACCGCTTTTCACTATTGGAGGTCTTCTTATGTATTCCTTCATTCAGACAGCTGAATACCTTCCACGTACTGGACTTTTCTAAGGCTCAGAAATAAGTTAACAACAACAATAACAACAACAATCGGAAAATCAGGTAGTTTACATTCTGATGTAAAAAATGGAATAGGATTGTTCGCAGGCTGGCCCACGTGACCCCAATATGTGTGGGGGGAAGTCGGAGCACATGCAGCCTATCTGCGTGTGGTTTTTCAATTGCACCAGGTGCCCCACGGGTCTCCCACTGCCACCATCACCCACTCCTGAGGCGGGGTCAGGGGAAAAGAGCCGTTCTTGCTACATCTCTCTTTTTAATGCCCAGGCTTACGTCACTATCCAGAAAAAATCACATGAACAACAGATGCTCCTAAGTCTTAGGTTCTTTGAAGATAAGTGGCAAAGTGATGGATTAAAAAATTGTTCCTGGGACTCACTACTTAGAGGCGAAAGGAAGCTGGACTGGGAGTGGAAGGCGCCAGGAAGTGGGGCAGTATCAGCAAAGTCCCGTGGAAAGTAACTTTGTTCGGTCCTGCAGGCAAACCTGAACTCAGTGCAGGTCACACTGGGGACCTGCCACCATGGGGACCTGCTACCGTGGGGGCCAGGCAGCCTAACCTCCACACCCTCAGTCACTGGTAGAGTGCTAGCCCGAGGGGTTCCCTGTATTCAGGCAGAGCAGGGCTGGTGGTGGGGAGCTGGTGTGCAGGAACACAGTTAGGAAATCCCCGGGGCTGTGTGCAGAGGGCTGACCGCGTCTCCTTCAGCAGTGGTTTCTGAACCAGCAGCATCTGGTACCACTGGTTAGTCATGCAAATCATGGGGATGCAGCCCTCCAGGTGACTCTGATGCCAGCCCAAGCTTAAGAGCTACCGAGCTTAACAGCTACCGTTCACATCCCTCAAGCTCTTCTTGTCCTTGAACTTGTCCTTGAAGCACACTTAGCTCCAGCAGGGCTCTGTCTTCATCACGGGGAGGTCAAGCAGAGTCATGCCCCATTGAACCTGAACAATACGTCCCCCTCCAGCTTCCCAGTGCCCAAGCCAGCGAGACTTTCTAGGCTGCCCTGTCTCTCTAATTTAACACCTTTTCTCCTTGCTATTTCTCATCTGGTTATACTTTTGCATTTCTAATGCAAAGTACATCAGGGAAAGCACAACGGGGCCTCCATTTCCCCCGCCAATTAAAGTAGCATGTCTGTGAGCACCGGTCCATCCTCCTCAACCACTGTGATAAAACCCCATGTCTGAGTCCAACGCCAGAAGTTAGAGTGATGATGTATTAAGAAATAGTGAAAACACCTTGTATGTCCCTTCTGAAGTCTTGGTCATTCCACAAGTAGCTCTGGAGGCTGAAGCTTAAATGGTACTGCCAGCTGCAGATGCAGGAAGTTTTCATTTTCCTGAAATGCCGCATCCATATAGATATGATTCTTTGCAACGAAAACCACGTTGTGAAGCAGTGCAACACGGGGTTAGTGTTCAGGACTTCCCCTCGGGCAGTCAGGGGACTTGAGTCCTGTGGGGGACTTGAGTCGCGTGGGCTGCTTGCCCACCGTGGGAACCAGGGTCAGCAACTTGGCTTCTCCAGACCTCTCCTACCTCACGCAAGAGAAAGAAGAGAAGGCCTGCTGGCAGGGCTGGCAGAAAACCCATGGCAGATAATATTTAAAAGTCCAAACATAGATGGTTGTAAATACCCTGAATGTTTTTGTTATTGTCTTCAGTATTATCACGAATAGTGGCATTTGCCATGGGAATCATCACCACCTTCGCACAAGTGCCATGTATCAATATTTGGCCCCTGGATGCTGAGAAATGGTGATTTTGAGTCTTTAAATAGTGGTTGCTAAGGTACTTGTCCGAGAAAGTTATTTTCTGCCCTTTCCTACAATGCACATGGCATAGGAAAAATAGGAGAGAAAGTTTGCAACAGGCCAGTTCTTCAGTCACTGCTTTAGACAACTCCTTCCGATTACCTGCACTGGTTTTGTTAGGCTCTGCCTCCCAAAGCTTTCAAATCCCAGAGAATGAGCTCTCCACATCCTTCTCCGGAAAAGATGCCGGAAGAGCCATTGTCTGCCCTTGCTTGCATCAGGAGCAGTCACGGAGCGAAGGCATCAAGTCCAATGTCTAACGCAAAATGGGGTCAACGCCTTCTTCCCAGGCCACAGCCCCCAGTCCTCAAGGAGGTGAGGATGGGGGACAAGCTATGCATGCCACACTTGTCAAAACTGGAGGGGCTCTGGAGGTTAGCTCAGATGTCAGATCCGGTAATGAAGGCAAAAAGCTCATTCTGACATTTTCCTGGAGGAGACACTGAATGGAAACAGGACTGGGTCTCGGAGGGGCATCGCCGCGTGAGCTTGCACCGCGCCACTGCACCCTGGCGCCCGTGGGTCCCTCTGCTAATGGGTTTGCTGTTACCCAGGCTTTGATCTCTGGTGGACTTGCCCCTGCTATTCGGAGAAAGAAGCCTGAAGAAGGCTTTGTTAAAGTCCAACCTGTCCCTAATGCATTTAATATTATCTCACCACCCACGCCTCATAGAGAAGTGATTTTCCTTCTCTGAAAATAAGGCGCTGTGCTGAGAATTACATTCTTAAGATGACAGTAATCCAGTAATCACTTGTAGGAGCCCAGATGTGGAGGACAACATAATATAATAATTATCAGACACTTAGATACGGGGGTGATGAGAGGAAATGCAGCCTTCATCATTCCTGATGGTTCAGTTCCAATAAAAGTCGACATAAGTGAAAAGTGAGCCTGAGAGGGAAGCAATTTGGGTCTTTTATCTCAGATCAAGCTTTTCTCCAGTCGGAGAGAAAAAATTACTTAAAGAGCTTCAAAAATTAAGAAAATCTTATTTAATATACAGGGTGGGGGGAAAGCAGGTTTACAGTTGTTCACATGGAAAATAGCACAATAATTAATAAACAGTAATACAAGAATAAACTCTGTTTCACGCACTCACAACTGGAAATCTACTTTTGTCCCACACCGTGTATTGCATTCAAAGCTCTTCTCCTCTCCTCCCCATTTCACTCCAAAATAATCCAGGCGAACCCACTTGCCATGTATGAAACATATAGTGACTTCAAATGAGGCAGTCGTTTTTTTTTCTCTTGTTGCCCCCTTCCTCCCATATTTTATGTAAGCTAGAATTCACCAGAAGCTGCTTTCCTTTATCTCCTCGAGGAAGAGACAAAGGAGGTCTTTTATCATTGTTATTATACTTGTTTCTATTCTTGTTCCCCACTTTACAACACACAGCACTTCCCTTTGCCCAGAGGAGGTGGGAATGCCAGATGCCAGGCACCACCCCTATCGGCTGGAGTCACATCTGCTCATTAGTAAGGGCGTGCAAGCACAGGCATCACACATGGAGACAGAGAGTCTCACTCCAAGAAATTCCTTCCATTTAAATTGCTGAGAGAGAGAGACAGAGAGAGACTGTCAAAGCAGAGAGCGCATTTGACCAAAGCACAATGCCATGTTTTACGTGACAGCCAAATTATATCCTGGGCTGCTTCCCTGAGGACAGTTCCCTTAGAAATAATGCAGCAGCGCCAGTCGGGAGGAAAAATATTTCCATCTTCATTTGAAAGATTAGCACCTTGTTCCTTTTTGTTACCAAATTGGAAATAAAACCAGCTTCCTTGGTTTGCAGAAGGCATGAAGAGAAGGGGGATTTTATGTGCCAGATCCTCCTGGCACTGGCTGTGTGTCCAATATCAAACCAGCTCCCTCCACTGGGCTAAAAATGGCCCAAATCATCTGCACGGTAGGTGTCCTGTTCATCATGGCCCCAATATGCTTGGTCCCGGTTGGACTTGGCTTCTGATGTCTCAAGGCTAACAGCATTATCGGGTTCTGGTGTTTTCGTTTGGACAGCACAATGCACAACCCCGTGTACAAGCAAAAACATCTCCAAGCCAGATAGTTGGTGTCACACAACACACCTTCGATTCTTCCTCTGTGTTGGTTTGTATCACTGATAAATACGAGGAAACTCAAAAAAAGATGGAAAGTGGATTTTTAAATCAAGACATAAGAATGTATCGATGAAGAAAACAGAATAACTGTGCACAGGGAGAGAAACAGTATAGGGAGGCTTTGAACCTTTCTGTCTCTGATCCCGTGGAATCATGCTTTTCACAAAGAATCGGTGCCAAGCCTGAAAATACAGCCATGGGGTGAGTTGCCGATAAGGAAATAACCAACACAGGGTCTGCTACAAAGAAGGTGTTTGAGTTCATATGTATCCCTTCAGCTTCAAATGGCAGAAACCTAATGGGTCATGATTCAAGTTACTGGAAAGTCCATGGGGTACCTTCCGGCACAGTTGGATCCCAGATATTTCTCCATCTCTCGACTCTGATTTTTCCCTGTAAGGGCTGTGTTCTTAGACAGATTCTCTTAATGTGGTGGTAAGTTGCTTCCCAACAGCTGTAGCCTTATGTCCTATGGGGTTGGCAAAGCCCATCTGAAGGTAGGGAGTGAAGATAGGTAGGCAATTTATGCCTCCCTGTAATCCCATAAAAAGTATGGAGGTTAATTCTCATCGGATCGGAAGTATAGTGTTAAAGCAAATTCATCACCATAACTCTGATTGGCTCACGATCATCCTAGGACCACTCCTGAAACTGGGGATGGATTGTTCTCTCAAAACACAATGGACAAAGGATAAGAAAGAGACGCTGCCTCAAAGGGAAACTGGCCTGCGGTGGTCAGAAGAAAGGCTCTGAGTGCTGGGTGTGGCCCCACTACACAAGTGGGTGGGTCAAGAGACATGACAGTGCAGGTCCGGCATTTGAGGTAGAATGAATGACAATGACAAAGGCTGGTGGCAGGTTGGGGGGGGCAGGGTCAGGAATTAGCCATATATATGCAAGAGGTGAATTGAGCAGACTGAAAGGGTCTGTTTGGGACAAATAATGAGAAATTAGGGTGATTAGTTGTTGGGCAATAAGGAGAACTCTTTAGTGTCAGGGCATAAAAGTGAGGTTGCAGAGTGAGGATCCAATACAAGTAGCTTCAGGGAGCATCTACATATTTTAACAATGGTTTCAGGTGGAAGGGAAAGGTGGGATTGAAAACTGAGGGTATTTTGAGAAGAGTCCTGAACAGTGAAGAAACTATTGCAAATAAGTTTTTGTGGGTAGGTGATGGATGAAGAATTTTGAAAAGGCCATGTGACAAAGAATCAGAAGGGTATGGTAGTTGGTATAAAGGAAGCTTGGCTCAATTTGGTGCTGAGACATAATCATATGTTGCATCTGGAACCCCAGGGCTCTGTAAATGGCCACCATTCTAGAAGTATATCAAAATCAGGAGAGTTCTCTGGGCCCCTTGTGTGTCAGGGGTCCAGAAAGACATAGAAGACAATCTTCCCTTTACCCCAGGCTGAGAATGGCATTCTCATTCCTCTCCATCCACTTCCATGTTCTCCATCTGTTCGGGGAACGTGCTGGGTATTTAAGGCTTCCTCCTCATCCTCTGAGAGCACAGGAGAGGATATGGAACATCCACCCCAAACCCTGTTGAGGATTTTCAATGGCTCTCTCCTATGTTTAGAATGTCTAAACGCTTTAGGTAGCTATTTAGCTACAGAAAAACTTGGTCTGTATTTGAGCCAATGGTAGAAATGTCAAATCTTAAAAACACTGTAATGGGGTGAATTTCAAGGCTTCGCCTGAATTCTAGAAATTTGTTTTCCAAAGGCTGTTCTGCAAAATACTACCTCCAAAGAATGTGAATAAATGTTTTATGATCATAGAGCTCCGGGGTCAAACACATGATTAATTCCAACACAAAGTCTTCTCTAGAACTTTGCAAATACGAATGTCCAGCAGAGGGACATGGTCTGCAGCATGCCCCAGACTTCTTCGCTTGAGATTCCTTGCCTTCCGCAGTGCATCCCGTGTGACTGGTGTTCCACAGAACACGGTTTGGGGAACACTTCTAGAATAGTATCATCCCCGTGGGTGAGGATGACTATGAAAAGCATAGTATAGAATTTAAGAATTTAGAAAATATCATTCCATCAGGAGTCTTTAGGCAAGTAGAACCAAGAAACTATTGGACCAGTCTCAGGTCATAATATTTTCAATGTCACAGTGAAGTTACAGATTTAAATTTTCTGACTTCAATCAAGTCATCTCTAGGCTAGTAAGATATATGGCAAATGTCTGGGCAAACTACAGTTTCAATGTTTGAATATGGTGGCATTAATCTTTAGGTAACCATGAATGTAAAGCAGTCAAGTTCTGGGCAACTCCAAAGTACCGGAAAGAGTTACTGGCCCCTGGGGTAGTGTCTCAGGCTCCGTGACAGCTGAATGTACAGCAATGGACACCAAACAGCAGAGTGAAGATATTTTATGTCTTCAAAATATTCTTCAAATAAAAATAATCTCACAAGGAAATTATTCTTCTGATAAAAAGAAAGCAAAGCAATGCTTTTCTGCCCAATTTGAATTCTTTTGCACTATCTCCTTCTTTAGAATATGCATGTGTGTAGGGGAAAAACTGGACAACTTGTGACTTGGACTTGAACGTGACTGGTGGGTCTGCTTCAGATGGTATGACAAGTTCCTCTTGGCTCCTTCTTCCCCCGGACTCAGGAAATGTGCTGTTCTGTCAAGCATCATTTTACAAGTCAACAGCGGCAAAGATTGAAGATTGGCTCTCTGACATGTTGCCTCATTATCTCATTGGGTTTTTTCTTAACTGTATTCTCCAAATCATAAGTCAAAGACGCAGTGACAGACCCTCAGGGGCCATATTGTAGCCATTTCATGAAGGGAAAGCAGGAATGTCTTCCTTCTCTTTGTAGAGATATAGTGACCTCTTTTGCTTGTGGTTAAATGGGTGGATTGAGATCACCTGTATGATATTTCAGGAATGAAGCTGCTCTTCCTAAAAATAGGTTTCTTTTCAGTATGGCTGTCTTATTCAGATGATAATGAATTCAAGCTTAAAAAGGCAGGAAGAGTCAGAGCAAAGCCACGAGGCAGAACCAGACATGAAAATGAAAATTGGGTGTGGATGAGGGCAAGAGTTGGGGTGATTCAGGAATCAGAAATCATACTGACATTCTCCAAAAATACCTCACTGGGCTGACATATACATGAGGTTTAGACCTCATCCTTTGTACAGGACAAGGAATATGCTAGAATGAATAATTGTCTTACCAGCCAGGGTATAGACTCTATAATATTCCACTGAGAATTTCAATGTTTTCACTGTACTATATTTAAAGGAGAAATGAGTTGGGATACTAACAGTGGAACAAAGGAGGGATCCTGTGTGCCCCTTTAAGCAACAGGGGTTAAGCACTGCAGTTATCCCAGGTTAAGAGAGCAGAGCAACCTACATATATCTCTCCTAATCAACGTGTCAGATTCTGGCAACCGTTGCTAGTGGCCAACTTAATGTTCATTTCTCTCCTTCTTTATAACAAACAGAGCCCTAGTTCCATTTAAGTGGGCATTACATTCGTCTGCAAAAAAAATCATTTTCCTCCTCTTCTCTTGCTGTGTCCACACACCACAGTTCCATCCAGTGGAATGTGAACAGGAGCCCCCATGAATGGCACCCTTCCCCGCACACAAAGGCAAACCTAGTTTGTTTTGTTCTCTTAACCCTTCCTGGAGTATTGAGGATTCCTGAAGAATTGTATTAGAAGCCTTAGTATGAACTGAGGATGTGACCTACACATATGTATGTGCATGTGTAGAGAATTAGTGCCTATGTCATGTTTACTACATGGGAATGGTTGGTTCCACAGCCAGAAGAAAATATAAGGTGATTTTTAAAACATACTTCTGTGCCAAAATGTTGAAAGTATTGAAAAACTGATGGGAACCTGCCAAAGGACATAAGAAACAGCTTGATACCAAATCTGGAAATGTTTGGGCATCACAATAAACAACGACAGCGTTTGACTGTGACGTGCTGAATGAAAATGAGCCCAGGCACCCACACTAGTACAAGTACACCCTGATGCACGTGCGTGAAGGAGAAAGGGTTTCTTTTAATTTTTGTTTTTCATTTACTTGTTTTCCTGGAGAATACCCCACTAGCTAATAAATGTCGATGTAATGAGAGTTATAAATTCACAATTTTGCAAGCATTGTGGCAATAATTGATTCAGACAAAAATCAGCAGTGGAGGTTAAAATCACTGCTGGTAAAATGAGAAGAATAAAGAAATCAAAGGAACTTAAATTAGAAGAAAGGTTAAATACAAAGGAGCTTATAAATGTTACACAGGAAATTTTTGTGCTAAAAAATTTGAATATAGTTATTTCATTCATTAATAAGATAAAACAAATTACCGAAGTTAACAAAGATTTATTAAAACTCAATTCTGAAAATTAAAATGTTTCTCCTCAGTTACTGGTCATTGAGTTTTTACACACATGTACACACATTTGCAAATACATACATGCAGAATAATTCTATAAACCACATGAGTTTAAGTTTTTCTTCTAATTTGTCATTCCCAAGAATATTGATCCCCATTATAGGTGCCTTTCCAGAATTTTTTAAAAAGATTCTCCAGTCATACTCAAACATAAACCCTAGATTGATCTCCAAAATATATAAAGAACTCACGGGACTCCACACCAGAAAGACAAACAACCCAATTTAAAAATGGGCAAAGGACTTGAACAGACACTTTTCCAAGGAGGACATACAGAGGGCCCAGAGACATATGAAAGGATGCTCAGCATCACTAGCCACCAGAGAGATGCAAATTAAAACCACAGTGAGATAACACTTGACATGGGTCAGAATGGCCATCATCACCAACTCAACAAACAACAAGTGCTGGAGAGGTTGTGGAGAAAAGGGACCCAAGTGCACTGTTGGTGGGAATGCAGACTGGTGCAGCCACTGTGGAAAACAGTATGGAACTTCCTCAGAAAACTAAAAATGGAACTGCCTTTTGACCCAACAATTCCAAAGCTGGGATTATACCCTAAGCACCCTGAAACACCAATTCAAAAGAACCTATTCAATGTTCATAGCAACACAATTTACAATAGCCAAGTGTTGGAAGCAACCTAATGCCCATCAGTAAATGAGTGGATAAAAAAAAATGTGGTACATTTACACAATGGAATACTATACAGAAGAACAAAAGAAGGAGTTCCTACCCTTTGTGACAGCATGGAAGGAACTGGAGAACATTATGCTAAGTGAAATAAGCCAGGCGGTGAGGGACAAATACCATGTGATCTCACCTTTAAGTGGAGCCTAATCAACAAAACAAGCAAGCAAAACAGAACCAGAGACATTGAAATAAAGAACAAACTGACAGTGACCAGAGGGAAAGGGGAGGGGGTGGAAGTAATGGGGGAAAAGAGGAAGGGTCATCAAGTAACATGTATAAAGGACACGTGGTCAAAGCCAAAGGGGGCTAGGATCAAGGGTCGGCAGTGGGGTGGGTGGGGCAGGGGGGAGCGATGAGACAGAAATGGAAACAACTGTACTTGCACAACAATCTAAAAAAAGGAAAAAAAATAAAAATAAAACCAGACAAAGATAAAATTTAAAAAGTACAGATCCAATTCACCCATAAATCTGAATGCAAAAATCCCAATAAAAACTCAGCAGATTACATTTTGAAGTGTATTAGAAGACAATAAACCATCAAGAAACAGGGCCACTTAAAGGAAATTAAGAACGATTTAGAATTAAAATTAAGTAAACTTTATTTCATGTAAAGTATGATATAATTTCATATTTATGAAATATATATGTGTATCTAAAATGTATATATACCATAAATTATATTTTAAGTTGGCATGAAAAACTAGACTACACAAGATCTAACAAAATCCTCGGTGATAGATTTATGGTTGATGTTTATTTTTCTTCGTCTTGTGTGTATGTTCACTTTTTAGACTGTCTACCAACAATGTCAGACCGAATATGACAGTATGAAGAAAAATGTGTCCAGATCCTTAACAGGAACTCAGTGACCAAATGCGTGTGGTTTAGGAAACAGCCAACAGTTTTTAGTGATTTCGTTTTTGAGATATTTCAGTATATAAACATCTTTGGGAATGTGTTTTAAGCTCTGGAAATACTACCCTACCATTAGTAGCAGAAAAATCATAAAACGAAGTAGCAATCTCATGACTGCCTCTAAAAATTGACATATACATTGCTTTTTATTTGCTTTTGATCATTCACACTGTCTTTTAATGATAGTCAGTTGATTGTAAGTTGATTAAATAGAAAAAAAAAGTCAGTGATTTTTTTTTCAAAACCTCCCCAGCTACTTTTTGGAATGGATAAATAATGTAACACTGTGATATTTGTAATTAAAGTTCTGCCTTTTACAAAACTGTATACTTTCTTACTGAACTTTGGACTATATTATTCTACCTATAACAAGTCCTATAAAATTTGACAGTTGAGTTTTATAGTCTTACACTGTAACAAAGTTGATATGGTCTCCATGTAAATTTGTAGACTCTCACACCGCATAGTAATTCTGATGACTCATTAACAAGAGACGATGACCTTGTTCTCTGGGCCCCTCTCTTACTGGCTCAGTTAGCGCTATTAATGCTTTTCTGTTGAAATCTCTTTTGAGAATGTGTAAGCAACATCAATGTGTTTTTCCCTTCATCATGATTAATAAAAAGTTTAATGTTATAAAATTATTTTTAATATTTCTGTTGAAGGGATGTAAAACACTTGTTTGGAAATTGACTGACTTAAAATTAATTAGTATTCTGATTGCACTTTTAATCTGCTGCTGCTCTATTATTTGAAAATAAAGGAAGAGAAGAGACAATGAGCTTGAAAGGCTGAAGGGTCTACTGACTAATTAATGTGCGGGGACGTTTCATTAGCATTCAGATGTTTAAGTAGACGGACCAAGAGGCCAGGGGGTGTCTGGATGCACAGGACGCTGAGGGGACTAGGGGATCGTAGCTCCTGAGAGCTGAGCATCTCACGGCTCAGGTGGGTGGCAGTCCCCTGCAAGTGGTCAAGTGGTCACGAGAACCAATGCTGGCCTTTTCCTTCGGCAAATAAAAACCATTGTGGGGGCTTCGTGGTGCAAAACAAAGGGAGTTCTGTTTGGCACCTTTCCCAGAGAACAACCCTAAAAGGAAGGACTGGACTCCCCTCGCATGCAATGAGACGCTGTCCACAGGGAAGTGCAGACACACACGTGTGCACATGCACTGAACGGGCCGCAAAGCCAGGTGGCAGCCCCCGAGGCCTCTCTCGTCCCGTCCCTCCTCACTCGGCACTGGCTGAGGTCACTTCTAGCCCTCACCTGCACCCCCTCCATACGTGGAAATGCACGAGATGTGTTTGTAGCTTACCTTCATTTCTTTTTCTCTTCCCTCCTCGCCCTCCTCTGCTTCTTCCTCCTCCTCTACCTCTGCCCCTTCACCTACCTTCTCCCCTGCTTCTTTCTAAACACTTCCCACCATAAGGGAACTGTCTCACCTCTTTGCGTCTCTGTTTCCGTACCACACACAGGGGTGTCCAACCCACAGCCTGCGGGCCGCATGCAGCCCAAGAAGGCTGTGAATGCGGCCCAACTTAAAACCATAAATTTACTTAAAAGATTGTGAGATTTTTTTTGTGATTACATGTCACAATGTATTTAATGTGTGGCTCAAGACAACCCTTCTTCCAGTGTGGCCCAGAGACACCAAAAGGCTGGTCTCTGATGCACTTTCTGGCTCCAACCATCTCTCTTTCAAAATCAGACTTCTTAATTGCTGAAGCATTGTCTAGTCCATAGAATTGCTTTTGGAGAAAACACTTGTGACTAAAATGGAGTAATTTTTCAATATGGTATGTTTGTGTTTGTGGGGGAGGGAATGTGGAAAAACTGGTAATTGCTAACAGCCACTTCATAAACCAGAGGGGGAAATGTCTAATTACTTAATAGTTAATATTACTGAGATAGGTCACCGAATAAGCTCTCTTCCTAAAGTCCAAACTATTGATCTTCTTCCTGCAATGAGATTTATTTAGCCCAGTATACTGAGTGCCGAACACTAGGGTCACAACGATAAACAAACAAATGAAAGATCTCTGCCTTCCTGGGACCTCCAATATAGTTGGGAATACAGCAAGCAAATGAGTAAATAGGAGCAAAAGAATCAGAAATGGTGCGAGATACACCCACGAAATACACAAACAGGATGAAAGGCGGGATCTTCACACAGGAACACTTCTCTGAAGAGATGACATTTTAACCCGAGTCCCAGGATGAGACCAAGCTCACCAAACAAAAGGCAGGGGAGGGTTTCTTCAAGGCGCGGTGTGGCAGAGAGCTTGGTGTGTTCAAGGAACCAGCGGGAGGCAGGTGGCATTGCGTGTGGTTAACAAGCAGCGAAGGGCTGGGAGCTGAGTTTGCAGAGGGTCTGGGCGGCTCCTGTAGGGGCTGCTCAGCCATAAGCAGGAATTTGCATCCACACACAGTGCTCTCATTCAGGGAGGTTATTTGTATATTTAATACTTGTAGATTTCATTGAAAAATATCATGCATGTACAGAAAAGAATTCAAAGCATTGATGTAGAGGTCAATTAATTATTTAAAATGTGCAGCTGTTAAAACAAACACAAGGCATGAACTGAACCTTGCCAGATGCCCCCTGCCTGCCCCTTGTGACCCCAAACTACCTTCCCCTCCCTCTGGGGGCAACTGCTATTTTGACTTCTCCGGTAATAATTTTCTTGCCTGTCTTTAGTACCCCCCACCTAAGTGTGAATGGCTGAACACTATAGCTCAGCTTTCCAGGTTTTTAAACTTCACATAAAGGGAATTGTTTGCATCAGTTTGTGCCTAGTTTCTTTTACCCAGCACTGCTGGTGCAGTTTCAGCGTCCCTGTGGACGTCCGCGCCTGTTCCTTACTCCATGTGGTCACACGTAGGTGCAGTTGGCTCACTTTCGAGGCACTTGGTGTTCCATTGCACGTCTGTCCCTCAGTTCTGTACCCATCTTCCCGGGGATGCACGGAGGGTTGTTCTGGGTCTACGGTGAGCATCACTGATATAAATATTCTTGCCCGTGTTCCCTGGTGCGGTCATACAGTCACTCTTGGCGGCCTGGCTTCACAAATACAACTGCGGCATATCTTCAACTCTGAGAGAAAATGCCTCTTCTTTTCAAAGTCGTTTTACCGATTAAATTTTGTGCTAACAGCACCTTGGATGGCCTCACCACCGACTGGGATTGTCATCCTTTTCCACTTTAGCTGTTACGATGAGTGCTTTTATTTCAAACATCTGAGGTTTGCTTGGTGGGAGAGGCAAAGCCAGTATGTGACACAGGCTCCAATGACGAATGAAGGAGATTTGCTGGTAGACCGGATGGAGGGAATCAGGGGAAGTACCGGGCATGACTTCCACGTTTCTGGCTTTCATAACTAGACGATGGTGGCGCTTTCTGAGACGGAAAAGACGGAACAGAAGAGAGATGGAGAGGAATGGGTTTATCTGGACGTGTCCTTGGGAATGTCTACTAGGTCTCCATCGGAGGGCAAATGGTATTTTGACAGGTGGGTCTGGAGCTCAGAGGAGAGGTTATAGCTGATGCATATGTTTACTATTTGGGTAATCACCTTTTTAGGGAGAAATATAAACAAGAAAGATGGTCCAAGATTCTGTCCTGAGGAATTCTAATATTTTAGAGATTTACAGAAAAGGAAAAGACAGAAGCAGCTAGGAAGGAAGAAAAACTGAGAATATGGTGTTTTAAAAAATAGGAAACCAAGAAATAACTTCAGTTATTCTCTTCAGTGAGAGATTGGTGAGCTGCAGTGAATGGTGCCAACAGGCTTAAAAAATACTGTTCAATGGCTTTGTCTACAGAGATTGGTGATCTGGGGAAGATTGGCTGTGGTGTGCAGGTGCGGAGATAAGCTGGGCTGTAACGGGTTGAAAAGGGATTTCAGAAAATGGAGACAGTCTGTTTACAATACATCCCAACTGTCTGACGGGAAAGGGGAGCAGAGCACTGGGTCAGAACTAGAGGAAGGAGAAGGGTCAGGGCAGGTTTCCACGACGCCGAAAAGTCTAGACTCTCCTTATTTTTCTGATGTGACAATCTAGTGGTGAGAGACAAGTCGAAGATGCAGAGGAAGGAGGAGAAATGTCATGTTCAAGGGCAGAGGCAATGCAGGTCCAGAGTGAAAATGTCAGGGCTGCCTTGGAGAGAAGCAGGGTCCCTATTTTCAGTGAAGGCAGTGGTGAGGCAGGAAGGTGGTGAGGCAGGTGGTGAGGCAGAGGAGGTAGGGGACAGAGGAGAATGCTCCTAAAGGGTTGCCCTCCCTGCATGAAGTTTGAGAAGCTTTCAGGTGGTGGAGACAGGATACTAAAGAGCCTATGAAAAAAAGAAAAGGAAAACTTTACCCATAACAGGAAAGCATATCGGATTCGAAGCTGTGACCCTCCATATTGCATGACTTCGGATTAAAATAGAGACCAGTCCCACCAGTTGGCTTTGTCCAGCAATGTTCTGCTACCAGCATGCTCTCAGGAGTGAGGTAGGCTGTTAGAAAATGAAGGAGTGGCACGTGGCGGGTTAAACAAATAGGGATTTCTTTTTCTGCTACCTAGTAGGAAGTCTGGAGATAATGTAGTCACTGATATAGATTCAGCCACTGCTAAATGATGTCATCAGGGACACAGCCTCTCTCTTTTTCTTAGCTGCCGTGCTCAGCCTGCTGGCTTTCATCCTGACTACATCAGCTTTCACAGCAGGAAAAAGAAAGGCCCTTCACCAGCCTCAGAAATTTGCTTTGAGAAAAACAAAGGATTTCCAAGAAACGGCCACCAGATTGCTACTCTCGAGTGTCAGTGGCTGCACCTACCACACGGGCGAGTGGGTCAGGGAGAGGGAGTGTCTAGCTGGGCACTGCTGCCCTGATGGGCCCGAGGTTCTGTCCAGAAAGAAGGGGAGAGTGAGCACATGTGTCTCCGGGCTCCGCCTGCCCCCCAGGAAGATGGGGGATATTTGCGGTCAACCCCATTGGCGTGGACCAGGCTAAATTGAGCGAGAAACGGAGAAAGGATTGATGAGCTCAGCAAGAGAGAGATTATCTGCCTAAAAGGATAAAACTGGCCACCACCGACAGAATTGAAAATAAAAATAAGAGAGATGGTGGGGGCTAAGAGAAATTTGCAAAGAAGAATTTAAAGATAATTTGTAGTTAATGGCTCTACTTTAGAAAACTATATATGTCACTTGCACATGTAATTTCTAGAATTTGCTTGTTTTGAAATAACAAATCTACCAGAATATACTCTCAAATCTAAAAGAAAATAATGATCAATCCGGCCAACTTTAAAATGCAATCATACTGAAGCATTAAAACACACAGTAGCACACTAGGATTTTTTAAATAATTAAAGTGGAATATGGTGCTTATCTACCTCCAAATGGCCCCTTTCTTGTTGAAGGGATTAGCCAAGATGAACATGTGTAACCAGGAGACACAGAAAACCTGGGGTGATGGCCTGAGGGCTGATGGAGGTAGACAGAGGGGACATCTGCAGTAGTGTGGACAATAAACTCTAAAAAATGAAATTAAATTGATCAAAATGAAATATGGTACTTATCTATCTCCAAATCACCACTTTCTTTTCGGGGACTTGGGCCATTACTATGACCGAGGCTGGATTTTTACACACCAGACAGCAGTGAAGTTCTGAACTCAATCCAGACTGAACCAACACGACCCGCAGACAAGTGTTTAATTTTTCTTTAAAGGATAGCACTTGATTGTCTTTACTGAACCGATCGCTGGGGACCACTCACTAAACAGGCGTAGATTCCTCCCTCTGCATTCACAGTGGTGGGCCATCTACGCCAACTCCGAGAAGCTCTTTAACATCCTGAGCACGTGTTTCTGTCTGACCTGCTATTACAACGACTCATGGGTGTTTTGCTGATAATATGGTTTTTGACAACAGATACTCACATGCAAATTGTTCTTCTGTAGTGTGATGCCAACCCAGAGATAACATGAAAATGTGGTGAAGAAATTCCAAATGTTAGATAAACGAAGACAGTTTGCGATCCACAGTAACCCCATTGCGAAGAGCAGCTGCCATGGCCCTGGCAGATGAACCTGACCTTGCCACGGCTGGGACCTACTGATGCTGTAATGGTGACAGTGATGACGGAAGGGAGCATACATGGAGTGCTTGCCATGGGCCAGGGACTCTGTGAGGGCCGTTCCGTGCCTTGTCTCACCCAGTTCTCACAACAACCTTCTCAGGTTCCCATGAGAATACCCCCATTGCCCAGAAAGAGCTGCCGCTGGTACAGACTTAGCAACATCCCTAAAATGCCGTGCCTAGAGCAAGGTGAAGCCAGGATCAGAACGCAAGCAGTCAGGTTTCAGAACCTAGGGTTTTGATCACCATTTTTTTCCCACCCCTCAAGGTCCAGGAAAAAGTCACATCTCAGGATCATTTTCTTGGTTGACATTTGTCAGAAAGATACAGTAAGTGGGGTTCACTCAACTCCAAACACCAACTTCCAGACTCCCAATTGCCCGACCCGGCGAGGATTTAAAACCCCCGGAATGGCTGTTTGGTCTATGCCAAGTGAGTCTGCCAGTGAGCGTCCAATTCCCATTTCGTGCAATATTAGAAATCAATTTTGGGGAGGAAGTTGCTCAAAGGAGAACAAACAAAAATCTTTCTCAACTTAAACTGACACAGATTTATAAAGTTAACACGCACAGAACAGCATCATAGAACTAACTTGATTCCAACAGAAAAATGCCAGCGTTCATGACCCGCCACAGCTGGATAATCGTGGCCCCCTCTGATTCTTCTAACATGTTTACTTGTATCTCTGTGGGTCCCGTGCATTGAACTTGAAGGGAAAAGGACACAATGACAACATCAGAGAACCCCGGTATGATAACTGACACTGACTCACATTAGTGGACAGAACAGCCCAACGCGAGGTGAGCCTGGATTTCCACAGTGCTTCAACCCTTCGGCTGTTTGTCATCAGACTGAATGTGCCATTTCCATTTAGACTAGCTGTGCGTTTTCATTCTTCTTCAAGTACTATTAATGAAACAGCCCATATAATGTAGTAATGCTGATTTTGTTTTCCGAAGGATCAATCTTGACTTGTTAGGGAGAAAACTGGCCCAAAACTACTGCGTTCTAAACGATTATCAGGGCTCTCATGATAATCCAACACAAGTTGAAAGTGTTTTATTTCCCATTATTTATCTTAACAACGTTGCGGTAGAAGCACGTCAGTATGAAATAGTCAGAAAACCGCATTATAATAAATAGTGCAGTTTAAAATATATAGTATTCTGCTTCAGACATAGTGCACCAATTCCCATTCAGACTGAAACAGCCAAGTCATAGCAATGAGTTTTTTAAACCCAGAAAACACAGGACTTTCCACTATGAAAAACATCCTCGCTTTGCTAACTGCCAAACGTCAGTGGACTCGTCACTGAGTAGAATATCTGCTATGTAACTTTGTAAATGGCAGACTGAGTATCACACAACAGCACCCAAATTAGGAAATAAATTTATGAGTTAATGTGTATAAGAATGAACAAAGCCTCTGTTTATTCAAAGTTTCTAAGTTTTTTTTTTGCAAAGGTCCCTGACTTGGTGCCCATATGCCATCTGCCATGCCGGCTTCTGGGGTGGAAACGAGCCCGAGAGGCCACAGGAATGGAAGAGGTGACGTCGACGCCACATATGCAGCACAGGTGCGGCTGCCACCCACGCGGCTGCCCAGGGAGAGCCGCAGGGGGAACAAGACCCAGCTCTTCCAGTCAGGCCCTTCTCTGCACTTGGTCAGCCTGGGGGTCTGTCTCGGGAACGGTTTTCCTGCGGCGCGTACCATTCCTTACGCGTCTCTGCGACTCATTCAGTTTTGCAGCTTCGATCCCTCCTTACGCTCTCTTCTAGTGACTTTTCCCTACTCTTTACCAAAGCTGTAAAGTCCCATACTTACTGTAGTGTTTCTTCATTAAGAGGTAACATCTTTATCCGTGCTTGGATTTGCTTATTTTAGGGTTAATTTTGCTTTTATTATTATTTGATTACATACTTCCCTGGTTTGAGTGGTTTGCCTCATGTTATTTTCCCCAAAGGCCCCGTTAATTAAGTCGGTGAGGTTTCCAGGAACACGTGCATCGCAATACAGTGGTATATATGTGAATGATGTGTAATGCATCTGGATTACATGAAGGCTAGTGGCACAGTTGCATTTTCTTCAATTTAAGAGTGCTCATTTCTTTCATAAATGAGTTGTCTTTATACCAGCAACGTAAACTATATGATTTCCCTTTTTATATTAGATGCCTGCCGAGAAATGTGAACCTCACCCTGTCTAGCTAGTGTGCGTGATGTGATAATATGCATTTTTGTATTAAACTCATTACTGGTTCCATTTCTTTCGTGTCGAGGATGGTAGGTGTTGGTAGTTCATCTTTCTTCTGTTCCTTTTATGATCCTGTTGCTTTAGAGGTTGCTTCTAAACTTCCATTAATAACGTCTAAAGAAAGGAGGAAGGCTTTATACATATACGTATATGTGTGTATGTATATATATATCATATATGCAGATAGATGTACTCTGTATTCAAAACTGGTTGTTTATTTAAATGGCATTTGAATGTAAGTAGCAGGTGGACCGAGTCCAGAATGTACCCCTTGGAATAAAACAGAAATGACCAATGGATTACCTGCCTCTTTACAACTCTTCCAGGGTTGGTTTGGAGTGGGGAAAGAATGTCCCTATTATATCATGAGGATGCCATTTGTCACTTTGGAATAGAATCAACGTCCTCTACAAGGCATTCTGGATTCATTAGGAAGGGAGTGCATTCCCTCCAAGTCCCTAATGTCCCCCCAGCGTGTGTTAACAGACTGGGGGACCTTGAGTCAGCAAGTCATAAACTGCGTACACACACAGATGAGAACGCTTGGAGGCGCAGTGCGCTCTGGTTGTAAAAAGTAAGTTATTGGCAAGACGAGTGATAAAAGAGCTTAAGAAACTCAAATCATCTCAGGTACATGAACGAGAGTCCAAAATGCAAAGCGGAAAAAGGTTGGGTCGCTCTGATTCACAGAGGGGGGGGCTGTAAATTTCACGCAGCCCGTTCACCCACTGAACAGATACTTACAGTGTGCGGTGGTGCATGCACTTCTCTGGGAGCGTCACCTCTGGAGTCTCTTTTCCAAGAAACGCACCAAGCCCCAGATGCTGGGATGCTGACTGCTGATGGCTCCCACTGTCCCCTCCTCTGATAACGGGACTCCTTTGCAGGGACGTGTGCATACTGTGGAAGGAGGTGAGAACCCAGCCCACTGGCTTCAAAGCAGGGCACTGTTCAACGCAATTCATGCTTCAGAGTTCCCCCTGGGACAAGGTGGGGGCTAAGTGACCGGGGAGTGTCCTGATTGTAGCACTGGGAGCGTTGACAGACATGGGTACATTGGAAGGCCCCTCCGGAACTGAAACTGCATGTTGCTCATCAGCCCCTTCCCCAAACAGCCCAGCTTCCCTGGCTTGTCTCCAGAGCCCCACCCCAGTGAAGCTCTCACACAGGGGTGGCCAATCTTGTGGTGTCTCTGAGCCGCACTGGAAGAAGAGGAAACGTCTTGGGCCACTCATTAAATACACAACCACTAACGAAAACTGATGGACAAAAAAGGGTTTTAGGTAAATTCACGATTTTGTGTCAGGCTGCAGTCACACAACAAAGCTCATCCCAAGCTCTGCCTGTGGAAAATGCAACCCAAGACACCTGTCCACTAGGAGCCAGGTCAGTGTGAGGCACTCACCACGCAGGCGAGGTCACTGCTATTGCAGAACTCACCTTCTATTGACAACTTAGTTTTTGATCCATGTTTTATGAATTAAAGCAAACAGGGTGTGCTTTACTGGAACAATACTGGGTAGACAATATGGGGTACAGTGGTCAACTGAGCTTTGACTGCAGTGTGAAGAAGCATCGGCTGCGTGAAGACACAGAGGAAGAGGGACTCAGGCAGGGGGCAGCAAAAGCGAGTGCTCGGGGGTAGAACATGCTTGGCCTGTCCTGACGGGGGAATCCCTCTCCATCACTCATGTTCCTTCCAGTAAAGGCAGAGCAACGCAACTGGTGTGGTTTCTAGCGTCTCCCCATCCTCAAGTCTCCTTGCTTGAGAGCAAGTGCAGGACATCTGAGTGGTCAACTCAGGCAGAACACTGTTCCCGTTCAACTCCGTCTCGCCTTTGTCTCAGCAGCAACCTGCCTGTCCAACGGAAGCAGCCTTCTGCTCTGCATCTCCTGGGGCCGGTCTGCCCAGCCAGGGTGAGGAGGGCAAATCCTACCCCGAAACAGTGGCTCCTGTGACTGGCTGGGTTCGGTCCGCCCAGCATTGAGTGGACCCATAAGCCTTCAAAACCTATAAGCCTTCTTGCCTAATAGACCTCAAGGGAAGTCCGCCAATCTCCGGGCATCCAGACGGTGTTCTGACCTCCACCTCTTTGCATCAGGTTGTGCTCAGTTTGTCCGGGACCCAGACAGGCAAGGGTGTGTTCTTTCTTGCCTGCCACCAGAGGCCGTGACTAACTTTTAATTCACTTCACTAAAAATGATTTCCAGACAGTTCCTTGGAAAAGAGCAATTGTCAAATATGTCCGTCCTTTTGATGGAAAATGAGATACTGAAAAAAGCTGATCCTGAGACCAGTATCAATGATTTTACTTCCGTTAATTCAGGAAAGTAAAATTATAATAAATTCTGTTGTTAGCATGAGACTAAGGTTATGTTGATGTTATGAGTTTTAATATACCTAGTTTTTAATTATTCAATATATTTTTCACCACTTTAAAGTTTTAGAAAAATTAAATATTAAAAATACATTAAAATGTGTATATGGGTCCACAACTTTTATTTTTTTAATATTGCATTACACTATTATTTCTCTGGATTATTGAGTTTCTGTGCCCCCCTTTCACATCACTGGGCACAAAATTTAAGGCTGGAAGTAAGCGGGGTGAGAAGGAAGGATAAGGGACAGAAATTTAGGTCGGTGCTTCACTTGCCACCTTAACCCCAACCCCACACATTGGTAGGCTCTAGAAACAGAAAGGAAAAATGCATAAGTTGTGTTGAATGAGCCATCTCAGGAAAAGGCAGGAGAGTCAGAGAGGTCAGCGGGAAACGGGCCGGGAAGGGCTTGAAGGTTGTGGCCCAAAGAGAGATTTCATCCTGAGATCGGAAACCAGTGGCTGGTGCCCGTGCCCTTGGCCTACTGCCCACAACAGCATCCAAGATGACTCTGACTTCCACAATCTCAGTTCTTAACAAAAGCCATTCAAAAATTAGTACTTTGTTTTCCCCAGTACCCAGGAAAAGAGGTGAACAAAACGTTCTCTAATTTATGTTCCACCTTAAATCCCTCTAGTTATCCGGAAATGATGCTGAACAAAACCGCATAATTCAAGGACCTGCTGTGTGTGTGGTGTATGCATGAGAGAGAGAGTGTGGTGTGATGGGTGGTACGTGTATGTGTGTGATGTGTGGTATATGAGTGTTGTGTGTGGCATGTGTACATGTGAGCATGGTGTATATGGTATGTGTGTGGTGTGTATATGTTTGTATGTCTGTGGTGTCTGTGGTGTCTGTGGCGTGTATGTGTGTTCCCTCACTTTTCCCTCTGTAAGGAGCAGGAATTACTGACAGCACAAAAACAACCGGCCCAGCTGGCACCCAGATCTTTGTTTCTGAAAGTCACTGTCTACTCAAAGGAGGCTGAGTCTCCGGGAAGAAAGGCTGATGGGAAGCCTGCAGCAGGAGCGGAGCTAGATGAGCCCCGATCATCTCGTGTCAGAAAGCAAGGAAGTTCCCGGAGAAGGGACGGGAGCAAACAAACCAGAGTCAGCTCAAAAGTGCTCCCATTGGTCAACTCCAAATCTGTGCATTGTGATCATCAACATGAACAACAGTTATACCCCCTGGACAAAATAGGAGTCCATCAGATTGTCCCGATATAAACAAGTGAGAAAACAAGAATCCTCTTCTTATAAGGACGTCAACTAACAAACACAAGGAGAACAATGGAATTAGACAATCACCATGTGGCAACCATCAGAGTAATGATTTAGCCAAGGGGTGTCCTTGGCCATAGAAATAATTAGTAGAAGTCTGAGGAGGAATTGGATAGTTGTGTCATCCGCAAGTACCTCCCCACAAATCCACAGCAATTACGAAGGAGAATGAGCAGCTTCCCATCGGCAGAACCCAGAAGTGACCGAAGCGAACCTCACAGTGATGGGACAAATCACAGCCACCCGTCACTTGATGGGGATGGTGAGACGTCCACGGCCGTCATATCTGGGTCACCCTATGGTGACACTCTCGTCTGATTGGCACAACCTCCATCGAGTTATCGGGACAGATCGAACACACACACGTTGAAAGACATTCTAAAAAATGACTCACCGGCAAAGTTCCAAATTGTCAAATCAATGTCACGAAAGTCAAGGAAGGAGCGAAGAAATATTCCAGCCCGAAGGAGACTCGAGAGACAGGCCCGCTCGATGCAATATGTGATCCTGGATTGGATTCTTTTGCTCTAAGTGACATTATTGAACAACTGAAGAAATCTGAATGGGGTGCATGGATGAGATGGCAGCAATATGTCAACGGTAACGACCCGGATTTGATGGCTGTATTGCGGCTATGTAGAATGATGTCCTCATTTGTAGGAACACACACTAATATATTAGGTGGTGATGAAATACCATGTCTGCAACTCACTCTCAAATGGCTTACAAGGAAAGAGTTCTTCGAACAAGGCCTTTCGGTGTGTCTGAAATTAGTTCTAAAGGAAAAGTGAGTATATTGATTCTGTGAACAATAGAATTAGTGTATTTGTTAATAAAGATCAACACAAATTAAAACAATGCAGGGGTGTTTCCAACGAGCAGGGCGTGTGGAGGAGGGGGACATGCCTGGGTGGTGTTTCTGAGGATGATGACCATCTGCCGAAGCAGTCACGCATAATTTAAATGACAGGTGAACCGGAAAAGGTGTGTTTTCCCTTCTTCTCTAACCACTCCTGTTTCTTACTGGGTCACCCACTTTCATATTCTGTCCATAGCATTCAAGTCATTCAACCACAGAATAGAAATGATACAGGAAAAAATGCCAACACGTTCTTGATTTTTTAAAAGTATGGATGTCACATTTTGTCGTGTATAATGCGCACCCATGTTTTTCTGCACACTGTACACAGAATTACCATACCCCTTATTATACCCATGGCATGTAATCATTATACCCATGCATATACAATGCACATCCTTATTTTTCCCTGAAAATTTTGGACAAAAAAGTGCGCATTCTACAGGGCAAAATACGGTAAATCTTTGATCATTTTGGGTGGGTTCAGAGAAAGTCCTTATATAGAGAACTCACCATCCCAGGAAACTGTCTCTGTGACCACTTTCCACAGTGCCTATGAAAAAAATAAGATAAAAAGAAACATACTTAATTGGATTTTCTTCCAGGCGAGGAGAAAATGCAGAGCAGAGGAAACAGACCTCACACGTCCAGTCGCTGTTTTCGGTGGAGGTCAGGCACCATGGGGAGGTAACATCACAGAAGTGGAAATTCCTTTGAGAGAGGCGATGACAGGTTCATAAGAATGAAAAGTTACAAATGAAGCTATGCTATCCAGCGGCCCCTTCTGAGCTCAGCCACACATGTCATGACATATATTTGCTCCAGCTGTTCACTGAACTCGGCTTGAAGGAACAAAATGACACTAAGTCTTAATTCCTTGCATTGTAAGAAGGAAATTCTAAGACGACCGAAGGGCACCAGACTTCTTTTCATTGGGTTTTAACTAATATGGTTTCCACTGTTTTTCTGACAGTACAAATAATACACGTGCACTGCAGAAAACTTGGGAAATACAGAAAACCATTACAGAGGAAGGAAATATTCATCCACACTATCATGGTATCACTGTCATACTTGTATACCTGTCCATCAGATACAAACACAGGTACCACATGTATGTGAATGCATGAGTACAGGTGTGTGACATAAAATTCAATTCATAAAATTATGACCACAGTCTTCTATGTGCTATTTGGCAATATGTTCATTAAATAGATACACCATAATTATTTCAACTAAGCTTTTATTGGGGGGGACATTAAAATGATTTCAAAGTTGCTTATTATAAATCATATGATAATGAAAACACATTAATATATCATTGAGAAATTCCTTGCTTACTATGTTATGATAACTTGGTTGAAATGGGATTGCTGAACCATAGGGCAGATTCCTTTTCAGGCATCCATTCATCTGCTGCGTTGGCCCTTTCCACGGGCGCCATGAGAAAGGAGTACGTGGAGTGCTAAGTACTTCGGAATCCCAGGTGTGACATCGGCCAAGGGGACTGGACCCCCAGAGAAGGTTTGTTGCTTCCCATTGATGTTAGGACATGGGATTCACCTTCCACTGCATCTTTCAATGTCCTGTATTTGCTAGAGATGTGGGTACCAACACATTCTGAATGCCCCCTTTAATGTGCAGGAGACGATGGAGCAAAAGCAATGATAAATAGCGACCGGAGCCTGGCCTCTGTGTTGGGAGTTAGTTATGGAAGTGGGGGGGACTTCAGGGAGCAGCAAGGCATATGATACACTTAAGAAGTTCTAACAAATTAGCATTTTTTTGCCATCTGGAAATGTAGCAGGTCCTAAAGATACACATTTTTCAAAGAAAATTTTTGTGATTATAAATGACTAAAGTCAGTCTGCTTGCTATAACCATGCTGACAATGCCGAACAACATTAGTAATAAGAACAATCTTTCCCCCCAAATATATTATTTATCCTCATTCGCATCAATTGCTCTGATGACCCTTGGGTTTTCATAGTGTACAGATTGTTTCACATTAGCACACTGCGTTTCCTTGTCCTTTAACAAACCCAGTAGTGCACATGATACTTTACCTGCAGAACTTCAAGTTATAGGCTGGCCCTGGACACAGGCAGACTCGGTCACGTGCATCTATTTCAAGAACAAACCCCTCAAGCTCGCCTCGGGCGCAGCTGTGTGTTCAAGCCCTGTGGACCCACCTAGTTTTGCATTTCAGCAGTAGATGTGAAATAAACACGGATCGCCCAGGGATGATAATAAAGAAGAAACAAAACATGGACTACTTCCAGTCTGTCCTTTTATGTCACCACTTGGAGTCTTTGTGCCCAGAGTTTTTTAAAAACTTGCTTAATAAAAAGAAGCCATAATGTTATTGGTTATTGCCCAAGACAAATATTGAGTATAAATCTCCCCCTTTAAAAACATATTAATGTAATTAAAACTATTGTTATGTTACTGTTTTCCTTTTTAGGATCATTTCATATTATTTTTTATAATATTTATTTTACATAATATTATTTACTTTTTATACTGTCACATTATATACAGAAAACATAATAAAAAGAAAAAAATCCCTGCTGTATTTCTTTGACACCATTATTGTATTTTTCCATTTCATGACAGTTACTGAAAATGCTTTTGTCCTGCAGAGGAAGACAGTGATAAAATGTGATCCACTACAAGTATCAGATTTACTGGTTATGCCACTAAGCCCAGACAGGAAGAAGGAGAGAGGGAAGTCGGGAGGAAGAGAAAGCAAAAGAGTCTCAGGAAGGAAAAAGTGACATGCTGATGGTAAATATATTCTTTCATTCATTTGACAAATAATTTTAAGAACGGAGTATATGTCAGACAATTTTCCACTTACATATTGCTGCTTAACAAATTTCTCAGAAGTCAGTGGTTTAGTGTTTTTATTTTATAAGGTAAGAACTTCCAATGTATACATCTGCTGAGGAGAACCTTCTAGGGAAAGGGGAAAACACCGATGTAGGAGAGAGGTCCCTGAAGTGACAGCAATGACAATTGGCTCTGCAGTGGCAGGTGTGTTTTTGGACAAGCAGACCAGACAGCCATGCTGCTCTTGGTTCTAGGGATCCAGAGTCCCTGACCTGGGCCTCACGGTTTGAGACAGTTTCCCCGTGCCCCTCCCCAGGCCCTGTTCCTCCACAGATGCCCCCTCAGAACCAGTCCCTCACTTCCACAATGCCTCCCGTATAACCAGGACCCTGAACTTCTCTGTGCCCACTGCTGGGACCTAAAATCTCCTCTTCCCAAGTCAGCTTTCCTGAGCATGAACCACACTGCAGGGGGCAACTCTTTGTTGGGGAGAGGAGAATGAAACCTGAAAAACAAGGGGTCTGGACTTGAACAAGAAGCCCAAGTGTACTTGTTCTCCAAACTTTGCAAACATTAGCTGCAGGACTGCTGGGCCACTCACCCGCAGTCCCTGGAGGAGAGGTCAGGTCCACGACCGCAGAGGCTGTAAGTTGGTCGGTGACCAGCACTGGCATGTGGAAGCTCTCTGATGGTTACTATCGTATCAAGAAAACTAAAAGCAACATCATCAGCCAAGTTCAAGAGGGAGGGGGATGAAGGTGGGAGAAGAAAGGACAAGGTCCACAGACCATGGGGAGTGATGGACTATGGAGAAGTTGTAGGAGAGGCAGCAACGCCAACAGCCAACTTGAACTTAGCAATTATATATCTGAGGTCAGGCTGGTTCGTGGACTGCGTTTAGGCACAAAATGGATAAAGTCTGGGCTTGACCTACTATGTGGTTGCCTCCGATGGGTATGATGAAGGCTAAGAAAGCCGAGGACCTGTCCGAAGGAAGGGTATAACAATGGACTTTGGGATTGCAGGTGGGCAAGAAAGGAAGTGTGGATTTGAAGCATCAGAGGACCACTAATGCTAGTGGGCACAACATTTGGCAGGTCCTGGTGGGGCTGGCATCGGAGAATAAAGGGGAATGACATGGGGATGTGGACGTGGGGACTGCAGAGTGGGGTTCACGCAACTGACAATAACGTGGTGTCCTGTTTCTCAGCAATGAGAAAGTTAGGCTGGAATATGTTCGGGAAACAGGAGGCTGAAGACCGTCCACCAGAGAGTCCCTATCATTGAGAGCTCATGGTGGTGGAGGCTTTATTTACATGGATACTGAAATCACCAAGAATCATGAAATACCGGCTTAGTGAATTGAGTGCAAAAAGGGAGGCTCATATAGGAAAATAGGAAGCTCTCATTTGAGGAAAAAAAATGACAGATGTGCCACACATCTGTCTAACCACGGTCTGCGTACACCCAATCGTCTATGCACCTGCTTGTCTGGACGCACACAGACTGACTCTGGAGGAGACGGAAGGAGCCCTCCCACCCAGGGTCCACTCTGACGGTGACGTCAGGGGAACCAGAGGTTCAAGGGAAGGAGTCGTCCTATTCTTCAGAGTACAGCCTGCGCCTTGCTAGAGCGTTTTAAACTATATATCTGCATTATTCCTTAGTTCAGAAATGAAGTAGAAGAGGTAGGTAATAAAACACAGAAATAACGTTGATCTTAGCTGGCCTTATTCAGCCAGACTCCATTCACCACTCTCAAGAAGCACTCAGCCCTTTAAACGAAGCCAGGTTTTGAAAATAAAACTCTCTGAGTAATCAGGGCAATTAAGATGTATTTAAACATCCCTGGGCTGGGGAAAAACAGATTTTTCTTGCTGCTGGCAATGTGAACAACGAAAATCCTATGCGCTAACCAACTTAGCTGAGAACGCCCGTGTCTTTGATCAAAGACCAAATGATTGCAATTCAGCCACCCAATAACCCCTTGCTGATTTAGTAATTAACATGATGTGCCCGTAACAAAACGCAACAGCGGTGTTACACTGTATCGATGACATGTAGGCCAAACCTTCCCAGAAAAGCTGCCAAAGGACTTGGGCTTGGAAAATATTTTCCGCTCCATGCTGTCTCTCACACTAAAACAGCTCACATGGGTGCTGAAAGGGCTTGCCATCCTACTAACCGGGAAAACCCCAGCAGAAAGGTAAGGGGTGCGGGCCAGGGTACCACGGGGGGGGGGGGTTACACTGAGGCCGACAATGGAAATCAAACCTCACTGAGCAAAGATATGTCCCCCCGGGGACCGTCCACAGCATGAGTTTTTGCTTTCCTCAGAGAAGCCCCATGGGGAATTCACAAGCCAATGATCACTCCTAGATATTAGATCAAGTCTCCAAATGAAGACCGTCAAAGCAATTTTCCCCCTCTCATCTCCAGCAGCCAGTATGATTGCTCAGCATGTCAATCAAACAGTCTCCACAACCCGCCCCGCTTCCAAATTGTTACTGGTGTCTCATTCCCCCAAAGTTCATTTCTCGCTCATTAGCGTGGCCTTCAGGTGCAGCCGAGCGTGGCCCTGCCTGTCTGTCCAGCTTCGCCCTCCGGGACTCTTCCCCCCACCCCTCGACTTCACAAGCCAGCTTTTCTCCAGGCGTCAAGCTCTCTCCCACCTCCAGATTTTGCACATGCTGTTCCTTCGGCCTGAAATGCTCTTCCGAACAAAACCACAACGTCTGGCAAATTCTCACCCGTCCTTCAGTTTCAACTCACAATTTTATCTTCAAAGCATCGTTCCCAAATCCTTATCCTCCTGCAGGGGGCAGCATTACTGGCTCTCCCAGAGCCCTGGGCCTTGACCCTGACAACTCTGGTTGTTCTACCCCCTCGCCGAAGCACAAACTGGGGAGGCATATGACATTTCTGTTCTTCTGCCTCTCAAGTTCAAAGAGAGTGCCTGATACACGGGAGGGGCTCCATGAATCACTGATGAGTATATGATTAACAAGAACTCACGGAGCACTTTCTCTGGGCCAGGGACCGTGCTGATTGGGGAACAAAACTGCACCAGCCATGGGCCCTGCTCCCCTAGACTATACACAGCCAGAAACTGGGGGTCGTGCTGCTCTTCGTTCTAGGCTATCTCATTTCAAAAACTCCCAAGAGGCCAGGCATTTCAATTCTCTGAACCAATACACCAAGCTGGGAAAATGAATCCAGACCCATGAGAGTGACTAGAGAACCAACCAGAGGAAAAATCGCCTCCTACCGCCACCTGCCACATGCCTCAAGCCTGAGATGGCCAACGCAGGGCACGTGGGAAGACCCTCTTCCCCTTGCCGCCATGCCAGACCTAACTAATTCATTGATTTCAGCATTCTCTGGGCAGGGATTCACTCCTGCTTCCTTCCCCAATAGTCCAGGCAACCCCACAACTGGTCACAGTTGGCCTGAAAGACAGTTTTCCCATCCCCCCTCTCGCCCATCCAGCCTTGATTCTGCTGCTTGATCCGAGTGAAATGCCATCCCCGCCCTGCCTCTGGGTTCAGGTGGGCACAGCACCCACGAGTGGGCTGTTTGCAGCCATAGCACTCACCTCCCAGCTCCGCCCCCTACCCCCTAGCACTTCGAATGTCTCTGCCAGCAGATGCTTTCCTCCGCCTGTTAACCCTCTTGAGTCTTTCTTGAGAATTTTGAGAAAGACAGGCAAAAGTTTTCCCAGAAATTATTTTCAGAAGCAATTCTCGTATGTAGTGGACGCAGAGCGGCCAGGTCACGGAGGGGCGGCTCGCCCTTCGATCCTCAGCGCACGCAGGGCAGCCACCAGCACGGGGAGTTTACCCTGCGTGTCAGCTCCGAAGTCCTCGCTATTGCAAATCACTTATTCAGGAACCTGACTATCCCCGGGCACAAAGGCATATAACCTGGCTCCGTGTGCAGCCTTCATTAGAGGATTTCAAGGCCATTAACTGAAAAGCCGTAAAAAAAAATTGTCTGTGCTCTGACTTCAGGCATTTACTTGTGTTAGCAAATGGTAAAGCCGGTGTATTAAACCTTAACCCATGTTAGTGTGTGTGTTTGTACACATGTTGTTGTATCTATGTACATGTGTGTTTGCATGTGTACATGTGTGCATGCCTGTGCATGTCTGTTTATGTGTGGGGTGTGTTATGTGTGGAGGTATTTATGAGTCTGTGGTTTGTGCACACATGTGTGCATACATTTGTGCATCTGTGTTTGTGTGTGTATTTGCATGTGTGCATGTGTGTGCTTCTGTGTCTGTGTGTATGGGTGTGTGTGTTTGCATGGCTATGAGTGCATGTGTATATGTGTGTATGCATGTTTGAGTATCTGTGTTCGTATGTCAGCTTGTGTGTGTGACTATATGTATATATTTGTGTCTGTATATGTGTTTGTGTGTGTGTGACTGTGTATATGTTTGTGTATCTGTGTACATATATACATATGTGTGTATACCTGGCTGTGTGTGTGTGTTTGTATGCACACTCATGCTCTTTACTGACAATCTCTAAGCTACAGCTTCTAGACTTGCAGTTTTTCATAATGTAGTCAAATAAATAAAAAGCTCAGTTAATATTTAATAGATTATTACAAAAGTTCCTCCAGAGAAATCAGCATCTTTTCCCATTAAATATGAAACATACTATTAAAATAAATAAGTACTGGCTATAAATAAGGATTCTTCAAAGGCTAGGTCATGGCCCCTAAATTATAAGGAGATACTATGATGTATCTGTTCAAATGCACATTGTATCATTACAGCTCTAAAGATAATAGCATACTCATCATGCTTTGTACGTACTCTGAGCACCGTGTTAAGCATTTCGCATACATCAAATCACTGCACCTTTAGGACTTCTCAGTAACTAGTCCCATTCCATCCACGCATAAACTGAGGCACAGAGAAGCTCAGGAGCTTGCCCAGGCCTGCCGGCTGGCCCAAGTCTCAGCACAGCTGGCCAACCCTGCACGAAATCATACCACTGGGAGATCCTGGCTCCAGCATCCGTGCTTTTAATCCTACACTGTGCTGCCTCTAACATTTAAAACAACTCTTTCTAAGTAGCAAGCCCCTACACACCATCCCCCTGCTTCCTCCAGCCCTTTACCATCCCTATGTCAATAAAGACCAATAGTTCTTACATGCAACAGCTGAGCAGTGTCTTACTTCACTTTTCACCATGGAATCTTAAATTCTAGGGCTTTTGATATCTATTGATTCTAAACATGTGCTGTTGGTTCCTGTAGGTACCTTTTCACCAGTGGGGATGGTCTGATGTCACAGGACATTTGACACATGACCTGAGTGAATTCCCCAAGGCCAAGGTACCCCCCTTACTTAGTCTTGTGTCTGTGATATGGGTCCTACCGTCTTTCTGGGCACCATCAGCTGAGCTGACCAGAGAGTTCCATCCAAAAAAGATGAACGTAAGTCATCAACAAGCAGCGCTGATCCAGGAAACCAGCGCTGCCCACGGCAGGTGGCCGTGTGGTCTGAAGGAGAGAGAGCCTCACCTTGCAACAGCTGCCCGGCCGCAGGCAGTTATTTCCTGACCTGCCCTAGCAGGGGTGGGACCCGTTTGGGGGGCAGTGTGAAGCGGGTGCTAAGGAACTTAGGGTAGGAAAATCTCAATTATTTTGTGATTGTATGTGAATGTACTCTTCTGCTCGGACGAGACTCATTTCCTGCCAAGAGTGAAAATGAAATCCATTAAAAAATAAGAACATGGGGAAAATGTGGGATAAGATGAAAAATATGGAAATAATGGTTGTTTAAGCAGGTTAGGGCAGACCAAAAATTAGAAATTAAAGTGAATGTGAGATAAAACCTGAAATATTTAAACCAAGAGATATAAGAGGGGGAAAGCAACAGAAATCTGTAAAATTAATCCTGGAGATGGAAACCCTCAAGTCTCTGATTAGAATTTAGAGATTAAGATGGAAAACATTAATCACTTAAAAGGATATTTTAAGAGGCTCTGAGCTAAAAAGATAAAAAGTAAAACTATGGAAGTGAAGAGGTGCAAAATTGAGATAGTCTAAGAAAAACTGATATAACGAGTGAGGTAAACTGAGTCAAGGGTGAATCAGCCAAATCCCAAAATATGAGGTTTGTCCAAAGAAAGTCCAGCTATTGTTCATATAATGAGAATGGTTTGCGCCATGTTAGTATAACCTGGCAGCCAAGGAGAGTGGACTGGAATGCACATGCGTGAACAATGACGACTTCACTGTACTAGTCAGTGGGGGTGGTAGTCTCTGCTGAGTGAGCATGTGTACTGTGTGGCCATCACATTCAAAATGACTGAGTGAGTAGAACAATGAATCTGCACCAAATTTTGCATTAAGCTTGAATACTCCTCCACGGAAACTATTCGGATGATTCGAAAGGCTCTAGCTATGGGCAACTGGTGATTGGCAGCTCCATCCTGACAGTGTGCCTGCTCATGCATCATGTCTTGCACAGAGTTTTTTTGCCAAACATTAAATCACCCAGGTCACTTAGCCCTTCTACAGCCCAGATTTGGTGCCCTGTGATTTCTGGCTTTTCCCAAAACTAAAATCACCTTTGAAAGGGAAGAGATTTCAGACCATCTATGAGATTCAGGAAAATATAATGGGGCAGCTGATGGCAACTGGGAGAATTCTGTGAGGTCCCAAGGTACCTACTTTGAAAGGGACTGAGGCATCATTGTCCTCTGTACAATATTTCTTGTATCTTGTATCTTTAATAAATGTCTCTGTATTTCACATTACATGGTTGTATACCAGGTAATGTGACAGACATTATATACCTAGGGCCATGGTTCTTACACTTGAGGGAACCTCAGAGTCACCTAGAAGCCAAGGCTGCTGCACCCTACCCCCCACATTCCTAATTCCGTAGATCTGGTATAAACCTTGAGCGTCTGCATTGTACCAAACTCTCAGGCAAAACTAAATGCCGCTGCTGGCCCAAGGACCCCACGGTGATCCCTGTCCTAGAGAGTGTTGAAAAGTTTCTCACATGGGAATATTTACAACAGCATTTCCCATGCAGCTGAAAAGCATAAACAACCTGCTATCTATTCATAAGACCCTGGGCAAGAATAATATTGTGCTGTGATTGCCCAGCGAAATTTCACACACCAATGAAAATGAATGAAACACAGCCACACGTGACGACATACATGAATCTTAGACGTAGGAAGCTGGGGGAAAAGGGAGGCAACTATACTTGAACAACAATTTTAAAAAGTAAAAAAAAAGAAGAAGAAATAGTATGCTGAGCAAAAAGAAGCCAGTCACAGATGTCTATATCCTGGAGAAAACGATTTTCAAGCTAAACATCCAACGAGAGTTCATCGAGGATACACGCACATGTGGCAAGAATAGCGTTTTACGTGTCGGAGAGTTGTAAGTGTTTTCACTCAGAGAGGGACAGGAGAACGGGACAGAGAGAGCGCTGGCATGCCGCCCCGCACCCATCATAGCCCAGCGCTCAGTTTGGGCTGTGCATTCACAGGTACTGTTCCATCATCATTCTTTTACATATATACACATGTGTGCCATTCATGTATGCAGAAAATGAATATGCATGCATACATGTGTGTCTCCCATGATCAAACACCAAATGTTAAAAGGCATCCCCATCATGGTTAATTTTGCGACTTGAGTGGGCCACGGTACCCAGGCACTGGGTCAAACAGTCTTGTAGATGTTTCTGTGACAGATCTTCTGGAGAAGGTGAACATTTCCATCTGTAGACTTGGGGGAAGCTGATCACCCTCTAGAAGGTGGGCAGGCCTCATTCAGTCAGCTGATGGTCTTAACAAAAAGGCTGACCTCCCACAGGGAAACGGGAACCATGCCTTAAGACTCAGCCTGCGTCCACTCTTCCCTGGGTCTCCATCCGACCCTGAAGATTCCGGACTTCACCAGCCTCTACAAGTGTGTGAGCCCGTTCCTTAAAAGAAACAAACAACTGCCCTGGCTGGTGTGGCTCAGTGAATTGAGTGTGGGCTGCGAACCAAAGGGTCACCAGTTCGATTCCCAGTCAGGGCACAGGCCTGGGTTGCAAGATGGGTCCCCAATGGGGGCCACGTGAGAGGCAACCACACACTGATGTTTCTCTCCCTCTCTTTCTCCTTCCCTTCCCCTTTCTCTAAAAATAAATAAATAAAATCTTTAAAAAACAAAGAAACAAGCAACTTCATGTGTGCACATACACATCTCTTTCCTATTGGTTCTTTGTCTCTGGAGAACCCTGAATAATTCACTCATTTTCAAAAAAACATTTCGCTGTGAAGTCTGGACTTTGAAAAGGAATGACTGCCTGGCTCCAGGGAGAGCCAGTGGGAGGGAGTCCTCGTCTGGCTACAGAAGAAGACTCCTGCTGAGGAGCTGGGCGTGGGAGAGGCACAGGGTCCCATCCGTCCTCACGCAACCTCTGTGGCCAGACTGCCTCTGGCCGCCCACGTGTGCAGCCTGACAGGCCCTGCGCTCTCCAGTTTTAAGTCATAGAGACAGCTCCAAGTAGCTTAAGCAAGAAAAGCGAATGCATCGATGCTTACAACTAAAACTTCCGAGAAGGCACCTGACTTCTAGCACGGATTGATACGGGGACTCAAATGGATGTCACCAGCTCTCAGCTCCGCTCTCCAGACAACCCCAAACGTGCACAAGCCCGTCGATGCTCTCGGGGGAATGAGTGTTTGTCTTTCCCGAGAGTTACAGCACACATTTGCAGGTCAAGGTGCATTGTCCAGGAGGGGGGTCCTGGCTAGTCAATGGACTGCTGTGACAAAGTGGAGCTCTGAGTTTAAAGCTAATCCCCGTGCCCACCTCCACCTGCCAAGGCACAGAGATCAAAGACGGGGGAGAGGTCGTTCCTCAGTGGAATGTTGTCGTTCGAGGGCGGGAATGGATGCCGAGCTGCTGAAAGATAGACACTGAAAACAACAGATGTGCGCTCCCCCGGGAGAACGGTTTCTCCTTCGAGACACAATGATGACGATGGCTAATTTTGTGGTGACCGTAGTGTAGCTGGCCACAAGATAATGTCTTTCCTGGTCCCCAGACATCCAGAATCAGAGGAGTTCCTCACTGGGGGAGCTGTTGGACTCCATAGAGCATGACACCATCCTCTCAGAGGATGACAGCTTAAAGACCGAGGATGCTTGCAACCGGTGTAAGGTCAATCGAATAAGTGGCAAAATTGGGGCATTAAGTGGAGAAGCCTAACATTTTCTCAGTTTGAAAAGAGCAGTAGAAGAAAAAGCGGATTGGAGCGAGGCGTTACAGAGATCGGGTGATCTGGCGAAGTCGGAAATACATCTGACAACTGTTTAATGACCCTGAATGGTAAGTACTCTTCAGAAGCCCGAGTTCGTAATTCCTCTAAAGCTCATCCTCTCTAATGCCTTTTCAGTCTCTATTTAGTTAAGGCTTATTCTCAAAAGAACTGTTTACTTTATTGGCTAGGGTCACAACAAATCGGGTTTAACAGCAAATGCATCTCAACTCTGCAGCAGATAATTCATGCTCAGACAGTGTTCTACATTAACGACAAAAAGCGATCAGACTCAACTGTCTTCTTTCTGCCAAAAGCCAAATTTTCATGTTTTCATATGATAAATATCAGCCATTTACATCTCAAACTACTTTTATTTTAGCTACTCAGAGGGAGCACACGACATCCAAAGATGTGGTTTGCGTGATGATTTTCCTGAAAAATATTCTGGGTTCATTTTAGCCATTGCTCACTTCAGCATGAGAAGCATGACTTATTCATTCCAGGATGTGTAGGGTGGAGCCAGTGTGAAGGAACAGATTTGTAAGAGGTGACGTCTCATTAACAATCAGACTGGAGCTGGTGGCAGTGCCCTCAATCCCCCGTCTCTGGGTAGTCACGAAACATCGCAGACGTTGGTCATCTCGGTGGATACATCCACAGGCCTTCGTCAGTTTCTTTTATTCCGTGTTTCATTTGGCTTCCTCCGCAAAGACTGTAACTACAGACTGTAGCACGTAAGGACTGTGAACGCATGAGCGATGATAAAAGGAAGCAACTATGTCACAGTGAAGTCACAATGCCGGGGCAGGGTTTGTGAGAGACGCGCCACATCTGCATAACAGGACAGGAAATTTACATTTGTTTCTCAACGTTTTTATAATGAAAAATTTCAAACCGAATAGAAGATCACTTATCGAGCACCCATTTATCCTCTACCTAAATTAACATCTTAACAGCTTATAATATTTGCCTTCGTTTATTTTATTTTATTTTTTAACAATGCATGACAGATACAGCCCCAGTCCCTCTGTGCCACCTAGGACAGATAAATAAAGTTAGGGGTGAACACAGCTCGGGGGTACAGAATCCTATTCCGGTGCCAACTCTGAATGTGAATTCCACTTCTGCAGCTTGCTGGCTGTGTGACCTTGGGAGAGCTACTAACTCCTCTGTGCCTCAGTTGGCCCATCTATTCAAATGGGGGTAATGATAAAAAATAGCATTGACCAGGTAGGGTTATTGTGAGGATTAAATGAATTCATTCATGCAAAACACTTGGCACATAATGAGCGTACCTGCTATTCTTCCCACAGAGCCCGTGTTCCGTATATTTTCCATTATTAAGGCAAAATAGAAGTTTTTGTTGGCATCCTTTACATGTGTTTGCCTGACTTCATACAGCTGACCTCCAAGTGCCTTACCTCCAAATGTGAATCCAAGTCTTGATTTATATGAAATGTATCATGTAACAAAAACACATCACAGTATATCAAATAAAAACAGAACAAATCGTAAATGTTGGGAGGCTTTGAATTAGTCCATGGGAACAAAACATCAAACTTTACGCTGAAATGGCTATAAAATACTCTCACTCTGTAACTCTGAGGCTCTAGTAAAAGATTAGTTATGAAAGTATCTGTCCAATTTTATGTACAGTTTTAAATTTGACACTTTGCAACAAATAGAAGAAATAAAGATAAAGCAGTTTAAATTCTTTACTGATCAATTAGAAAAATATGCCTGCAATTAGCATCCATCCCACCATCCAGCAAGATTTTTGTATTCAGAGAGACAAATGCATTTAACATGCTGACAAGTTCAACTTCCCTACGGCTTTATTACCCAAATTACTTAAAACCTGAGTAAATGTCAAGGGTCAACTCTTTTAAACAGTAGGGATTGCTTTTAAGCAAATTTGTGAAGTCTTGGGAGAAAGGTCTGGTGGCTTTGCTTCTTCTGGCATTTTCTGATTGGTTATGCAGGAAAACAACTTATTCAGGCTTGTCGTTTTCATGAAGTTTACTCTTTTGCTCCTTTCCTATCTTTCCAATTATTAATTTACTCTAACTAGTCAGATTGTTGAAGTTGAAATTGACTTATAAGTATTTCATTCCAACAACTTAGTAGGAAAAAACACTATATACAATTTAACTGTGAACTTGGTTATATTTTCATATTATCCAGTTCATATTAAGAAAAATCTTCATTATAGACTAGAAGGCCCATTAGAATAGGCATGTGAATGATGAAATATTGTGAGACTAAAACCTGAAACAGCATTTGTTCAATAAGCAATTCTTCCATATATAGTTGTTACATAGCTGCGCTAAAATGTGTCTCCTGTTAGTAGCCACAGTTACTTTGGGAAGACAGAGTAATTCTGATGCTCCTGGTCAGCGTGCTGAGGCACACACCATCCAAGACCACAGATGACAAGGGTGTGGCGAAGATCCCATTGGAATCCTGGATGTCTGAAGCCAACATCGGGAGAACACTTTTGTAAATCTGGTTCAGAAACACGGATGGCATTTGATTATAACATCACTACCCATGCCAGGACAGTCGACATCTGCATGCGATCAACACACTCCTATTAAAAACAGTCACTGATCACTTAGAAACAGCTTAATACAGAATGTACTGATGGCCGAGTACATCAACGGGCACACACCATTTTTTAACGGAAGTTTCTCGTCCTGTTTATGAACTGTACACATCCTTCTCTGACAAATTCAAAAAGTCATAAATATGGCGGTGTAACTATACTTTTCCAGTCAAAGAATTCTCTTCAAACAGTAGACATCATGAAAAATACCAACTCATTCAGGAATTAAAGGCAAATGGAGATATTCTCAGAGGAACGAAACTGGAAGAAATTGTTATCAGCAGTCCTACACCAAAAGTACGATGGAAGGAAGTTTTCTAAAATGGAAAGGACAGGATAGAAGAAGGAATCTTGGGACATCAGAGAAGGAGAAAGAATGATAAAAAGAGTAAAAATACTCTTTCTCTTGCATTTTCTAAATTTTGATAGCGGCGCTGCCCTGCCCAAGTTTGTACAAAAGTCTTGGTGTATATGACACGATCCTGTCACTGCACCAGTTGTTTGTTTAGCGAGGGTTTTCGTATGTGTAAATACTTTTTTGTTGTATTTGCCACTTTATCACCCCTCCACACATACATGAATGAATGCAGTGCCTGTTAGTAACGTCTAGCCTCTCGGTAAAGACACAAGCTAAATGGAGAGGTTCCTACCATCTCTTATCTTCTCATCCTTCTAGAAGAACCATTCGGGAAGTATTTTGATGACTTTTACATGTTTCTCCTTACAGTTAAGCTCACTTTTCACTCCAGTCTAAAAGTCCACAATTTTTTTGTTTTATACAAACTTATAGACTATGTACACATAAAATTATTATCATAAACAAATCAAATTGAAAAGCACTTGCACCCACTTTTCAAAAAATACCAACTCCGTTTCCTTAGCGATCTAAGCTGGTGACTACATTTTAGTTTCCAAAACAGAAGTGACAAAAATAAGTGCCGGTGAAAGTGATGGAAATATAAAAATCTAACACAGACCTGCGAGTGCGTGTGTGGGGGGCGGTGGAGAGATTGTGGTGAATCGGCAGCACTGACAGAATCGAGATTCAGCACATCACATTAGAGGGCTTAATAAGACTAATAAAATGCCTTTCTTATCACTGTAACTTGTGCCGCTAGAGAAAAAAAATCAAGAGTAAAATGATGACACACGAGCCATGGGTACTGTTTTTCTCTGATTCTTTGTGTAAATTGGACTACATGTTTTACTAAACAACAATATGCTAAGAATCAAAGGTGAGGCCATGCTATATTCTAAGTCGCCACCTGTTCTATGAATTTGTAGGCAATTCTATGATCATATGGAGTGTGACAGAGTATGACATTCTCATACTGCATCTGATGCACCTTGAGAAGGGTGGATGTGTGCGCAGTAGGTTGCAGACTGTTGAGCTGATTATTTACAGATCCCTTATTTCCCAGAAAAGTGCAAATTCCTATCTCTTTATGTGATACAGAAATATGCAAGATATCTTATGTTCCCCAAATATCAAAATCCCAATTACCTTATAGGTTATTTTTCTGCTGGAATCTGTACTCTGAGGGCTCCTGAGGTGAAGGGAATGCAAACAAGGGCCGAAAGCTATTGCGTACTTGGCACTGCACTCATTACTTTAACAGAGGTATAAATGTCTGCTCACTGCGCTGGGAGAGAATTAAATAAAACATGTGGTTTGCAAGTGCTCCCCGAAGCTTGGCCCTGAGCAATCCTTTTAATATGGAAAGTCCCTGGAAAAATTGTCGGATTACTCGTGTATGTATTTAATTATCTCCAGGGAGGTCAAAATATTCATGAACCTCACCACGCACGGAAACGTACACGTGCGTGTGTCTGTTTAAGAAGACAAAAGAATGCTGGTCCTTCCCCCTTCTACAGTCAATCTGCAAATGCTCTCATTCGTGCATCCAGCTTTGAAAATCCACATGTAACCTACGCTTAAGTATCCAAGCTCATTTAGCACTATTACAGAGCAGACAACAGTGGAAGTCTGGACTCGTGTCTGCAGCCACGTTTCATCACTTGAAACCATATGGGAATGTGGTTTCTGAACCACGAGTCTCTGAAACATCCAGCTCTCCAATACGGGATGACATCCTTACCTGGATTAACTGAGTTCACACAAGTAAAGAGCTTAGAAAAATACCTGCTAAATAGTAGACACTCAATAATATTTTTTTATTGTATCTTGATGGAAACACTGAGTTTTTAGTGATGCAAAGAAACATTGTTTACTAAACAAACTGATTTATCACAAGACTGACTGTTTGGGAACTCTGGAGGCCCATGTAAATGGTCTCCCTTTAAAATTACGTATTTGCTGTGCACATATACTAGTCAGCCTTACTGTGATGACACTGCATAACAGACAACTCCAAAACAGTGGCCGCACAACGAAGCCACATTTCTTCCTCACAGGCGGGCTCAGCGTGCTGTGATGGCTTTGTGGCCGGGCTTGAGTTGAAGGTTGGCGTGGTTCACGTCTTTTCATTCCAGAACTCAAGCTGAGAGGCCAGTGCTTATGGAGGTCTTGACGTTCTCATCACAGACGCCAGGAGCTGAAGAGGAGTAGAAGCTCACAGTGGCCCTCCAAGGCTCCACTCGACATGTCCACACTGGGACTCCCACCCAAACTCCACTGGACAGAGCAAGTCCCCTGTGCAGGCCCAAAGTCACCAGAGCGGGGAAGAGGAACGCAACTACGAAGAGCTCTTTGCAGACAACACAGTCGACCACGACCATCTGCTGTGCGTCCCACTGATTCAAACAGTGAGACTCACCTACAGTCAAGACACGTTCCTTCTCACGGGTGGACAACCCGCTTCTCACAGGGTCTGCACGCCCGCACAGGGTGTGCACGCCCAGAGGTTCCCCTTGTTCCACCCCTGGCTCTTCTACCCACGAGATGTGAGGGCTTGGACACAGGAGTTAATCCATCGCCACCTCCAGCCCCTCACCTGTGAAATGGAGACAACAGTCATCATAACTGGTAGCGCTGTTAGGAAGACCAATGCATATAAAATGCACATGAGGCATTCAGTACATCACTGGGCATGCAACACCCAACTGCCCTTTCACACTGGTTGTGGCTAACCACAACCGGAGAATGTGTGGCGGGATCCATCACCGAAGCAGACGCCTCCGGGAGAGCCCAGAGGACTCCACGTATGAGCTCCTAAGCGCCTCCTCCGCGGAGCTACATGAAGTGCAGGAGCTCCGTGGCAGGAAACGACAGCAGCACCTGGGGCGTGTTTCCTGCCAGGCAAGGCTGTCTGAGCCTATGGATCCGGAGTTTTTACTGGAGTCTCTTGTGCAGGAACACGGCGACCACAGTTACTGGAGTCCAAACCCCAGGAAGAAAGTATGCATTCACCGTAAACCACGTCGTTTGCATGCACTGTCTAGACAAGCGATCCACTGAGCGGTGTGCTGATGACAGCAGAAGAGCAGAGGAAAACTGGATTCCTCTTCCCCGTCTGAGCTGAGATGCCCGTCCTCTCCTGCCCTCGGGTCTGCGCTCCTGGTTCTCCGGCCTTGTGGGATTTGCAGCGTCTGCCCCTCGGGACTCAGACGAAGACGATGGCACCCTCTGCTTCTCTGGTGCTCGGGTACAGACGGCGGGCTTCTCGGCCTCCATAGTTGCTTACACCAATTCATCCCTTAAGCCATATACATATGTATCTATTTTTTCTATTTCCTGTTGGTTCTGCTTTCCTAGTGACCCCTTGCTAACACAGTGGGAGAGCACCAAACCCGCTTTGTCTCACAATCTCCAGGTATTTCTTAGAGGAGAGAGACTAGTCCGTGTCCAGTGCAGTCGCTGCAGTTCTTATCTCCCCTTGGGATTGTGCAGGCGAGCAACCCTCTGCTTCGGGCATGCAATCTTGCTCGGAACTATACAGAGCTTTGTAGATTGATGCATGCCTGGCTATTTCCCCAGAGGCCCTGGGACCCCCTTCTTGCACAGCGAGCTCAATATGGTGCCTGGGGCATGGGCCCAAAGCCTCCACATGCAATTGTGATTTCCAGGACAGAAAACAAGGGAGGATGTTGTGGGCTTACAGTACAGGCTAATCATTCATTCTCGAAATAGAACTGCAGACAAGCATATTCTTTCCATAATGTGGTTTTACGATGCCTTTTGATGAGTATCATTATTTCCTCCAGTACCCATATTTTTCTCCAACGGTGAAATCACAAATTCCTGTAAGCCACCCTTGTTCCCTCCTCTGCAGATCCATTCACTTGTTCCACCCACCTCACCCACAATGAAACAGATATAAATCAAAACGTAGAAATTCATCAAGGAGGCTATCCATTTCTGTGACAAGGAGTGGGGCTTTCTCTCTTTAATCAAGGGAAGCAAAATGTTAGTGTTTGCTGTGTAGCTATTAACTTTAACACTCTGCTTCTTTTCCGGGGCAATTTCCTTGAGAATCTCCATGAACAACATGAAAGTTGAATATATTTGTGATGAGGCCAGATGTGTGTATAACTTTTCTCATTAGTTCTTCTCGGAGGATATGAAATCCATCTGAATGCACACGTCGGTGCCTGGCAAAAGGGTGTTCATTTCTGCGCCCACAGGAACACGCTCGCCCCTTCCGACAGAACCCCACGATTGCTCCCCAAGTGTCCCTCCCTGAAGCCTTCCATAACTGACTGATGAATGGAAGCCTTCATGGCCTCCATGACTGATGACTGAGTAGCTACAGGGTGTTGGATAAACGGGGGATGGGGGGTGGGAAGGGGTGTTTCCCTTCCCCCAGATATAAACTGGGTGGGGGGTAACTTACCCCTGACCTCTCCCAGGCCTGTATTCAAATGCCAACTGCTCAGTGAGGTCTCTCCTGCCCATTTTATTTAAACTTCCCCTCACTTACTCTTTCCTATAATACATAGCACTTCCCAAGATAGGGAGTTAGAGAAATGTATATATATACAGGCATAGTTTTTACTGCCTGCCTTGTCTCTCCACTAAAAGATAAGCTCAGTGAGAGCAGGGATTTTTTTTTTTTATCAACGCTATAGTCCCTAGAACAGAGTCTGACACCTGGCAGGAGTTCCATATACATTCGTTGAGTGAAGAGAAAAGAAATGCATTTCCTAATTGTGCTTCTGTAGAACTAATTACAGGGAAATATTCGTAAGGTCCAGGGGATACATTTTAATTCTCATTATATTTAGAGCCTGGCATGTAAAACAAACATTTTTAATTTGAAAAACTTTAAATTAAAACGAGAGCCTTAGAGATTTCCTGCTGGGAATGTCTGGAGCACAACTGCAGCCGTCCGACCAGCTTCTGTCGCCTCCGTCTTCCCTCCAAAGCACCGTGTTCCGTCCACATGCTGATGCCCCCGGTACGCCAGCTTCTGAAGATCTCCCCCAAGATTCCCATCTCATGGTTATTCAATCGAACGCCACTCCAGGTACTGCTCTGAAGGGCAGTTTGCAGGTAGAATTCAGGCTGCTACTCACGAATTTAGACAGGGAGACCACCCCGCATCGGGCCCAGGCAGGCCCAGCGTGACTCCTGAGCCTGATGAAGCAGAAAGAAAAGAAGTGGAGGGCTGCAGCGCAGGAGAGGTCTGTGACAGAGGCAGGTCCATGGCATGCAAACACTGAGGACTCAGCCATCACCGCTGGCTCTGGTTCTGAAGACAAGGAAACGGAGTATCAGCCAAATAGTGCCGGCGGCCTCGGGAAGCTGAGAGCAGTCCCTGGCTGACAGGCAGCAAGCAATGGGGACCACAGTCCGATAACTGCTTAGGACTGATTTCCACCAACAACCTGAATGAGACTGTAAACAGATTTATCCCAGGGCCTTCAACAGGATCACCAACTTGCCTTGACCTTGATTTTGGCCTTGTGAGACTGTATCAGAGAACCAGCTGAGCCACATGGCCAGACACCTGACTTGCAGGCTTGGGAGATTGTAAATGTCCCTTTCAGGGGCTAAGCATGTGATAATCGTCACGGCAGCAACAGAGAGCTGGTGCGGCACCTCCCAGCCAGGAGCCGCATGCTCCAGAGAAGTCCGGTCCTGATAAGCCCTGGGGGTCTGCTCGGCTGGAAGAGCATGGGCCCTCCCGTGGGCCAACGGTGCCTGCAAAGAGATTTGCTGAGTGGGTTCTGAAAGCAAAGCTCTATCACCCTGCAAAGCTTCTCGAAGTCATTTTCTCTCCACATAACAATGAGTATATGTGGATACAACCATTTTGCCCCCTGGGAGCAGCCAGGCTGAGGATGAGGAGAAATGGAGAGGAAAGCAGAAGAGTAAACTCCGGAAAAACTGAGCAGGGGCCCCGGAGTCAGTAGCTCTGCCTGCCCTTCTGTTACATCCAGAGGGTCAGAGGATGCTGAAAACAAATCACTCCAGGGGGCAGCCTAGTCGATTTCGGGTTATTCTACAAATATTAAAACCCATGTCCGACCAGGACAGTTCCTAATGTGCTCACATGGGTCACCCAGTTCCCTAAGAATAAGGCATGTAGCAGAAGTTATGACCCTCCTTCTTAGTAATTACATCAAATGTGCTCTGCATAGAGTTCTCACGGGGAGATAATTACGTGCCACCAAGACCTGAGACCACCATTACTGGGTCTGCGGTCCCAAAGCTCTTAGTGGACGTTTCCATGGAGCTGGTTTACAGAGTCGACTGGCATGGCAACAGATTCGATGTAAATTTCAGGGTGACACTGGCAGGAAAACCATTAGTGTTGAGTGGCCCAACACTAGACAGACTCTACCTTTATCTGAGCTAAGCTACTGCTTTGTTTTTAAAAATAAAGGTAAAAATCCAGCTCGGGAACACGGCTTTGAATCAGGCGTAAACCCATCATCGTCAACACAGGCAAACGGCGGCCTTCGAGGAAATGGCTGAGGGTGGTGAGTTGTCCGACGCCCGCAGGGGGCGTTCGTGAGCCACTTGACGTTCATTAGATTTTGTTCATCTACGCAACCCTCCCCCCTTCTGCCTCTCGGATCACACTTCTCATTTCCTTTATCCTTCCTCCCTCTTCGACCAGTCCAGCAAATGCCTGCCTTTCCAGCACCTATTGGAGAAAGAAATTCCGTCCAGCCGTCATGTACCAAGGACAGCTTAGTAGTTGCTTTTGGAGCAACGGACGAATTTTCCCCACCGCTCATCTGCATTTCCGCGTGCCTGGGGGAGGACCCGGGGACCTGGGGACCCAGGGACACCGACGATGCTCAGACCGGCCTCTCCTCCGCAAAGGCTCCTCGAATGCGGCTTGATTTCATGCCAGCCTCGCTCCATATATGGCACGCCGTGTGTGTTTTGCTGAGCTCTGAAACTGTCTGTGAGCAGCTGCAGGTGGGATTTCTTTGGACACAGTGAGAGACTCTCATTGCTACACATATCTGTGCATCGTGCGGTGGGGGGGGGGAGGCCTGGAAAACTGGAGGGTGCTGGTGTCCACTGCAGGCCTCCTTTGGTGTCTCCGACCCTTCGTTTCTTTATTATCGTGAACACTGAGCATTAAGGCAGCCAGAGCTCTCCAGTCTAGCCCTACTGTCCCCACTTTAATACGGAAACGTTGGCAGACCTTGTGGCATCATCTATGCTCGCAAGCCAATGACTTGCTAAGTCATGAGAGTCCATTAGTTGTAGATCTGTCTGCACTCATCCTACTCCGTTGTGCAAAGGCCTTGGGCATTCCTTGGTGATCATTTCCGGGTCTCTGCGAACCCCCACCGCTCATCCCTGCTGCCCCTCTCTGAGAGCAGACTGCATGAGACCTCTTACATGAGGTCAGGGGGTGAGTTTCAGGATTAAATCGTTCCCATGTGAAAACTCTCCGTATCTCCGGGGAAAAACCGAGACTGACCCTCCGTGAGTCCCGCTGCCCTGTGTTGAGCCGCGCCTCCATCCCTGAGCTGCTCAGCGTGAACCGAGACAGCCGCCTCCAGGTGTGGATTGCGGGGATGCTGTTCAGGCACACCCACAGACGCTTACCGAGTGAGTAAAATATAAATAAATGCTCGAGTGGTGAGCAGGTGCCCCTAACACACGTCACTGGGTGGGGTGGGGGGTAGGAATGGTCCTTGAGTTGGCTGGGAGACTGTCTTAGTTAGAAACACGCAGTGACCATCTGTCTGGCAGTAGAGGGAAAGGTCTCCATGAATCCACTCGGGCTCAGGGAGGAGCAAGGTGCAGGCATTGAACCACCTGGATTTGCCTTCAGCTCCTGTTTACACATTGACGGCCGTGCTGGGACTCAGTTTCCACACCTGTAGAATGCTCGCATGGGGAGTAATCATGGCCGATCAATGCGTGTCTGGGGCACCAGATGAGATAAGGCCATTAGGTAAGTCTAAGCTAAGTCCCCGCTACTCAGTAACTTCTCAATAAGGGGCAGCAGCAATTACTACCGTTTCTGAGACATAAAAACAATAAATAGCAATGGAAGGTAAAAGGAATTCCATCCTCCAATGGAAAATCAGGGCATGTTCAGTTGCGTGGACCATTTATTGGTTTATTGATTCCAAGACTGTGCCCCTCCCTAATCTCTTAGCCCCATGGGGGTGGGCCCAGATCACCATAGTTACCTACCGACACCCAGCCCCCAGCCTCATCTCTGTCACAAAACAGGTCCTCAACAATCATCTGATGAATGAATGAACATCTCTATAAGGCCGATGGGCAGAACAGTTGTGCCAACCAGCCATTATTTTGTTAACCAGGAAAAAAACAACTGGGCATAGAGTTGCAATCTCCCAGGAAACCTCAAAAAACAGTTTTAAGTTTATTCAGTCACTACGTGTTCAGTGGTAATAATGTCTAAGTTTACGATCATACAGGAAAGGGGTAATTTTCAGTTTTTTAATAAAAACCTTTTATGTGTATTAAGCATCTAGTTACATATACTTTAGAAATAGAAATTTCAGAGTGCTACAAGGAGAGAAGAAATAGGCCAAGCCAGAACAGTCCACAGAAGGAATTACATGCAGAAATTTCTAAAAGAACACACTGATGAGAAATCCTGTAATTCTGTATTTTAAATCCTGGTTTAAGATATCAGGATTCCTGATCAAGATAGCCTTCTTTGGGATGTCAGAAAAGTGAAAAAAAATACCAGTTTTAAAAGTCATCAACTTGGGGGCTAAGGAAGGCAAAGTGGAAAAATGTTACCTGTGAGTAAAAAAAAAAGCAGAAAAATAAATTAAATTGAAAGGATCAATGAACAAAAGAAAAGTCACTCGGAGGAGCACACACAGAAAGTCACCTTCTTGGGCGCAGGAGGGGAGAATTACTCATTTTGGGGACAAAGGATAAGGAAAATTAACTTTGGGAGAACAATAAAAGAAGGGCCATATTCGCTGTGAGGGAGAGAAAAGACGAGTCTCCTACACGCAGAAAGAAAAAGACAAATATTCAGAAAGGAACCAGTATTTCACCTTAGGGAAGGACTCAGAGAGAGCATTTTCAGATAAACCTATGGTTCCGGGGAAAATTGGTCTATCATCCTACATTATTACACGATGGATACTGAGCACAATGCCCCAAACTGGCATATCTTGGAAAACCCCAACAGAACCACCAGAGCACATCTCCACCCCCAATCAAGATGCGAAAGGAAAACGGAAAGCCTCAGACATGCAGAGCACCCGCCCGACTCATCTGGACGTGCACTCGGATGTTTGTGTTTCAGAGTCCAGCAGCCGTCTCAGAACCCAGGACCTGCCCTTTGCGAGCTGTTGCATTGGTATTAACGGAACCCAAAGGCTAAAAACCTATTTTCAACACAGATTGGATAATAATCTTGAACTACAGAGACAATGGAATAGAAATGAGAAGCCAAAGGGGGAAAGGCAGTACAAGATTCTCATTGCCTTCAAACCCCCCACTTAGCATCCTTAGAATTTCATTGCACAAAAGCCTGTAGTTGGCCAGTGGCCACGCCCACCCTCCCCCTACCCCCGCAACCCATGGTACCAGGCATGTGGTAATTAGCTATTATTTAAGCACGAGGCTATTCCAGCTCCACACTCCCCTCCCTCAGCCCTCTCACTCCACCCAGTTTTGCCTCCTATATGTCAGCTTTCGGATCTCAATGAAAGCTCTCTGGGAATGTGCCCAGCCACACAGCACAGCACTCAGGATGGCCCCTGGGGCGGTTCCGGAAGTGATAACACAGTGACGTGAAACGCTGCTTGGACTTTTAGACCCTTAAAGATTCCGAAGGAAGGCTCAGAGATGCAAAATATCTTATGAGGGGAGCATGCCGCATATTACTGATGAGAGGTACACAGGAAAAATAAAACTGTGTGAAGTAAGAAAATATAAGTCACCTCCAACTTCCCAGAAAACATCATTTGTAGTTGCCTGGGAAAACTATGAAGGACTTTATCATAACTTATTTAAAGGAATGTTTTTTTTATTAAGTTGTCAGAAATTAGTCATAAGCTCTCACGATTTCCCACAGGAAAACAAACCCAGAGTACTTTTTCACATAAGAAACATTTTTTTTTTCCTTTTCTTACAGTCATTGCCTTATTCCTGGAAATAGGTAGGTGGGAAAAATGCTCAAATGTGTTAGGAAACTGACTTCCCAAAGGAATGGTGACAATTTTAGTGAAAATGCTTTGTTGTCATTACCCAGTTCTGAGAAAAGAATTCAAGCTGAAATTTTCCATACATTTTTAAAACTGATGTCTGTCCCCATAAAAACCATGCTAAAACTACAGCACTGTTGCAAAGGAAAGGGCCAATGTCAAAGGAACTTTGATCCGCACTTCCCTTTACAACCCCTCCCTCCCTCCCTCCTCCCTTCTTCCCTCCCCCCCTC
>PVIA01001100.1:0-173347 GCA_004024845.1 Tonatia bakeri | reverse complement strand
CCGGTCTGTCCTCCGGCACTGTCTCTACGCCAGTGTGTCAGAGGCCACGGTGCCACAGCATTGCCAGGGCCGGTGGTTCGTGGCCCAGCAACACTGTCTCCTGAGCAATACACACTGAGGTCTCCCTTGGTTTTCTTCTTGCTCCGGTGCATTGAGAACCGGAGAACGTGCTAGTGCCCTGGGACAAATCAAGACCGAATTTCTCAAGCTCTCAGTGCCAGCAACAGTCTCTCTGGATCCATGCAATCTAAGCTGTTAAATTAGATGGTCATTTTTCAAGAAGGCAACTCCGTAGGTGTAAAGGTAATAATAGAAAAAAAATGTCCATTTAAAGCAAAATAACAAGTAGACTAAGCTCCGTGAAAATCTCAGATGAAAGCCTCCTTTGACTCAGGTGGGGGTGGGGAGGGGAGTAAGGAAGGGAGCAGAATTAATATAATATCAGTGTGTGAGAACGACTCTCTCTACGGCTCCCTTTGCTCCTACAGATTGAGGAGACCACCTACCTGCCCAAGACCATGGTATGTAAGAGCTCATACCATATATGTATACATATGTGTGTGTGTGTGTGTATATATATGAAATTATCATAAGGAATTGGAATTATGCAATTATGGACGCAGGTATGTCCAAAATCTTTCGGATGGGCCAGAGTTTGGGGACACCCAGGGACAACCGATGTTTCAGTTCAAAGGTCATCAGGCAGGAAGAGCCAATGCCGCATATAAAGTCCAAAAGCCACCGTCAGTTTTAAAAAAAAAATCTGTCTCTGTTTTATTCTGGCCTTCAGCTGATTGAATGAGCTCCGCCAATAATGTGGAGGGCCACCTGCTTTACTAATGCCATTTCAATACACACAGAGTATAATCACATTAATGGAAAAATAAATTATGGAAATTTAAAGTAGTGTCCTATTAAAATATTAATGAATCACCACTTAGGCTCCAATTTTAAATAATGTGAATATCGCAAGAAACCATTAACTCTTTACGAATTCGGAGCTGGTTGAGTGACTTTCAGGCCTGCTTCCTGGGGACTCTGCCCTCCAGCTGGTAACTAGAAACGATGGCCAGCCTTCATAAGTATTGTCTGGAATATGCACTTCAAATGAGTCCCCGTGAATAAATCCGTAACTCTTTTCCTATCATTTGACATAAGCTGTTCTCGCTCAAACTCTTTCAGACCCCATAACAAGGCATTCCAAGTGTCCGCTGAATGGCGGTTGTTTCGTACTAACGCTGGAAACCACACCAGAAAATCGACATTAGGTGTGATAAAATGCCACGAGGAAGTTTCCAACCACAGGGATATGCTGGGTTATCAATGTAGAGGACATTGTTATGTGAAGTATTAGTGTTCACACTGTGAAAACTTAAACTAGCATTTAAGAAAACGTGTGCTGCAGTGGCTGTGGATTTATGTGGCTGGAGAATACACCCCCACACACTTTTATTTCTGGTGGGAAAATGATCTTGAATTATGCAAGACGGGATCATAACAGGTATTTAAGAAAACATCTTCTGCCCTGGCTGGCATAGCTCAGTGGATTGAGCACGGGCTGCGAACCAAAGCATCACAGGTTCGATTCCCACTCAGGGCACATGCCTGGGTTGCAGGCCATGGCCCCCAGCAACTGCACACTGATGTTTCTTTCTCTCTCTCTCTTTCTCTCTCCCTTCCCTCTCTAAAAATAAATAAATAAAATCTTAAAAAAAAAAACATCTTCTGCATCTAATGTCGCTGCCCCATGTGAGCTGAGAGAAGATTTTTTTACACAACCCTATAGCATGTCCTGTGAGTAACAGGTAGGTGTTTAGTCTTCACCATTTTCTTTTTCATAGAAATATCAACATTTTATCTGCATGGGTATCCACAGGAACATTGTTTATTTGTGAAAAATAGGCTACTATCTGAATGGTCAACAGCACTGAATCTGTCAATCTAATCTAATCAGCACATCTCTCTAATGGGATAATATGCAGCAAATGAAGAAGTTGAGATAGGTTTATATGTATCATTTAAGAAGAGAATAAAAACATAGAACAAGGTAAAAATGAATCGATTCAAAAAACATACCAATCTAAGGGATGAAATTTGGGTAGAGAAAAGAGGAAGGCAGTCCAGTGGAGAGACTTGCATTTTCTTGTATAATATTTTAATTATTTAAATTAAATCAATTTTTTATAATCAGCAAAAATAATCTCACTCTATAGAATCTTATACTTTGCTCGTAAGTAAGCTTACCTATGTTTAAGTTCTCTGACTTCTGACTAAATATAAGTGGTTACAGGCAAGTGTTTGACTCTGCCCTCGTCAGTAACCCCATAAGAGCAATGAGGTCGGTGTGGAAGGTACAGACTCACAGTAACATGGAGGGCGAGGAAGGTAAGAGCAGGAGAAATATGTCAATCAAATTTGGACTGTGTAAAACAGGTGAGCAGGGCCTGCAGGAAGGGCGAACCACCAAAAAAAAAAAACACGTTATAAATCTATTTAAGAGGTAATTAGATCCTAAGAATTCTCCCTTATTGCAGCAGAAAAAAAGTACTGATCGAATATAAATTTCCAGGTTGATGTTTATATCAAGAAAGAGCAGTATATGGATATTAGTTGGCAATATTGAGGAAAAATACAAAAAATGCTTAAAAAGTTGGATATGATTTTCAGAGAATAGGCATCAAGGATGGGGGAAGGGTCAGGTAGGAAATGATGCTTCTATGTACTTCTAACCCAAATTTTACTTGATGATACTTTTAAACTATGTGTATACCTTACTACCTTTTAAAACTATGTGAATTACATTAGTGGAAGTAAAAAAGTAAAAAAAAAACTCACTTCTTATTCACTTACTGCTAGTATATTATGTTCATTGGTTTACAGATTAACCAGAGTGCAAAAATTTCATTCAATATTGACATTTGATGCCTAAGTTAAAATAAATACTAAGAGTTTTAATATTAAACATTCTGAAATCACTACACATGTAAACTGGAATTAGACAATTAGGCAAATGGATGGTGGATGATGGGAGGCAGGTGTCTCATTATTCAAGTGGAATAGACAGGTGAGTGATGGAGAAGCTAGAATTAATAATGTAGCAATGGATTATAGTTAGAGACATCGATATGAGCTCAGGCTTGGCTTACTCGGTACATAGATGCTACATATGAAAATCCTTACCAGTATATGTATCAACATATATTCCTACACAGAGATTTCCCTGCTGTCTGCTGGGATGGTCTAAAAGAAATGGTACCCCAGCAGCAATGAATACACTAACCGACCAGATTTTGATTTCTAATACTATTTTCCAAAAAACAGGGGGGTTGTGGTGAGGGGTCCTTGGAGAAATCACTAATCCTAGGAACTGGACGGTGAATATATAATTGCACCCGAGCTCGTAGAATGCCAATAAGTAACAAAGTGCTGAAAACACACACACACACACACACACAGAGAACAGCGTAGCAAAGAGACACAGGAGCCACTGGAAACAGCTTCTGGTGGCAAATATGGAACAATTTCAGCAACCAAACCAAAATAAAGGTAGTATTGTTTCACAGCCCACGGTACGACCGACACATCCCTGAGCTCTCCTGACGTACATTACTGATGACTGACTGGCAGACCGAGTGAGTGGATGGACAAAGACACAGGAGAGGGAGGGAGACCTGCTGTGCTGGAGGGTCCCCAGGAGTTTATGGAGAAACTCAGCCCTCAGTGGGGTGGAGCGTCTGTGCCTCCTAGTGCAGAACGGGCTGGCGGTGGGGACCTCCTTCCAATGCATTCAGGACGAAAGTGGGGAGAGAGTCATGAGGCAGCAGGAAACCAGACACACGCAGCCTAGGCCCAGAGATCAAGCAGAACATCAACGGTCCTAAGACGTGTGACAGAGGCACCCTTCGATGATGGGCTAGAACAACACCTCACCTCTCCTTCCCAAACCCAGGTCCCTAGCCTCATCATGGGAAAGACTGCACACAGACCTAAACTGAGGGACATCCTGGCACTAAATACCAGAACAGGACACCTCCAAAATACCACTGTCATCAAAAACAGAAATCGGAGAAAGTGCCACAGATCCGGGAGGAGCCTAGGGAGGCAGGACAACTAAGTGAGACATGGAACCTGGGAGGGGATCCTGGGACGGAAAAGCATTGTGGGTAAAAACTAAGGACATAGGAATAGACTGTGGACTATAGTTAGTAAGAATGTACTGATAGTATCGGTTCATTAACGGTGACACATGTACCATACTAATGCTAGATGTAAATAATAGGGAAAATTGTTTGGGGTATACAGGAACCCCTTATAATATCTTCCTAATCTTTCATTGCAAATTTAAAACTCTTCTAAAATAAAGCATTCACACAAAAAATATACATTAAAGAGTTTTAATACACCCAGCACGGTAGGCTCTTGACTCCCCAATTTCCTCCACGGTATGCTTGGTGTGTCACGGAAGTGAGCGCCACGTCTCAAACATTTACCCCCCATCATGAAGAATTTGGATACAGCTCTCTTCTCCTGATGACAATATCATATTTGAATTCATAAAAAGAAATATGTCATAATTAGACAAATGTAAAACATTCAGAGAATGGCTAATAAGAAAATTTATCATAATCAGCCAAACTCAAAACAGAGCATGGTTCATTTTCAAAGGGAAATTATTCTTCTAGACATTGGAAGACTCCCCTAAACATATTCATGACAAAAAAAGGAAGGTTATTGGCCATATAATAAAAAAATTTGATGTTCTGCAAGTCCAACTTTTAATACTGTAATTTTATCATTTTTACCAGGTAATTTCAGAATTCATTAATTTTCAAATGTGCCATTGGCCGCATTTTAAAAAATGAAGCTACAAATATTCTTTATCTTGTAGCAACACTTGAGCTGCAGAAGGAAGGAAGGCTAGATAGAGGAAAGCATGGTCAAGGTTAATGTTTAGTGTTGCATATTCCTGATGGGACTGCAGGCTCTCGTCCACAGAGTAAATTGGCGTATTAACACATGGCAAAGTCCAGTGCCACTGATAACCTCCGTCTTGCTAAGCCCGAGGTCTATGCTCTCTCTCCATCAAATCCCACTTCTCAACCACGGGCCCCCCAGTTAGCCCCCACCCATGCTCCCCAAACAGTTGCCCTCTGTGGGGCCAGCCTTGACCAGCTGCATCCCCCACACTGGCTCCTGGATTGTGGACTCCTGTGCCAGCTCCTCCACTGCCCAAAGCTTCTGTCTAGGGTCCTCGATAGCCTTTTCTCTTTAGTGTCCCACTTACCCTGTCCTGTGACCTTATCTGCCTCACGTGGATGACTCCCCAAGCCATATCACAGGGCTCACTCATCTCTGCCGAGTCTAGACTTCCCTACTCAACCGAGTGCTGAACAATCTCACTTGAAAGTCTACAAGACACGTGGCCAGAAATGAAGGCGTGGTCATAACCCTTTTGTCATGGCTTTCTCCACCTCAGGGAAGGTGCTACCACCCCCGTGTGGTTCAGACCACAAACCACCAGGTCACTCTCCTCCCTCCTCCAACCCCACAGCTCCTTGGTCGGTGAGCCCTGCCCGTTCTCCCTCCAGCTGCACTCAGATCTGGTTGTTCGGTTATCTCTGCGAGAGTGAACAATCCCAGCTGTCTGACACACGCCACCAGCATGACACCAGTCACCTGTCGCTCACTTCCCTGCGTGCACTCTTGCCAACTAGTTCCGTGCTTCGCGTGTTCTGAGAGGTACTTTTCTTCCATACTGCAGCACCTCTCAAATTGGAATGCATCTTACAATCAGTTGATGGCGCTTGAAAATTGCTCTGGTTCTTTGCTTCTTTTTTCTTCTTTCAAATTTTAACATCTCAAAAACAAGAGTGAATACTATAATCAGTGAAATCTTAACTTTGATGAAATACATAGCATAGATTTTCCAAACAACCACAAGAATAAAATTTTTTTAATTCAAATCAGACTATTTTGCTCTCCTGCCTAATCTGTGCCAAAGACTTCTACTGCTCTGAGAAGATTAGTAAACAAAATAAAATATAATCTCTTTGACGTGCTATATGAGGCCTTTTACTACCTGGCCTCTGCCTAACTCCCTGACTTCTTGTTTTCATAACCCCTCAGTCTCCATGATTCAGTCACACTGGTGATTGAATTCATTCACATTCCCAGAATGTGTGGAGCCCATAATGGCCTTGAAGACAGCTCTCTTTCTGCTCTTGTATCAGTTCATACCCGGCTTCTTCGCATTCAGCCACGGCCTAGTGTTTGCATGGCTGACGGAGACACATGGCTCACACAGCTGTCTTCACCATTCTGAACCACGCTTTGGGTGGAAGTCCATCTGCCTCTGCAGGGGACCACAGCAGTATGCTTTCAAACCACTGTTGTTTTGGATTTTAGAGATATGCTGCCTGTGCAACTTTTATGTAATACACATATTGCCTCATTTGATTCTAAAGAAAACAACAGCAGACTAAGCACTTGGGTTAGGCAAAATTCTACGGTGGGCTCCATGACTCCTGGCCCACGGCAAGCCCACTCCCTGAGTGTGTGCTGGACCTGTCACTTCCTTCTGACCAATAGCATCATCTGGCAAGGGAAGAGGAATTTCATAAATGTAATTAAAATTTCTAATGAATTGACCTCAAATTAAACAAAAGGGAGATCATTAGGTCATTCCTTTCTAGGCGAGCCTGGAGGTCAGGCAGCTTCTCCTGCTGGCTGTGAAAACGGAAGCTGCCATACTGAGACCATCTAGGAGAAAGCCATGGGGCCAGGAACTGTGGGGGCTGCTAGGAGTGGAGCGCAGGGCTCAGGTGACATCCATCCACAAAGCAGGACTTCAGTCCCACAACCGCAAGGAACTAATTCTGCCAACACCCACATGTCTGTGCAGCTGACACTGGATGTCAGCCTTTGGAAGCCTGGACAGTAGACCTAACTAAGCCATGCCCAGAACTCTGACCCACTGATACTGTGAGATCATAAATGTATGTAGTTTTAAGCCAAATAATAGTAATACTATTCTCATTGAAGAGATGACAAAACTAAGAATTATTGCAGAGGCCTGAAATGCCCTGGTGGACACTGATCCTGAGTGAAAGGGCTGGAATTTGATCCCAGGGAGGTCTCCCTTCAAAGTCCACACTGTTGACCACCATGGCAGTCTGCCATCGCAGGAGATTCCAATGCCTTCTGGAAAGTAAGCCAAGTCTTCTTCAACTATGAATTAGCCACGGCGCCCACACTGCGTTAGATTCTCTGTCAGTGTTGGCTCAATTCGGTGCAGGGCTTTGAAATACTGAGCATTGTACATAAGCAGGCTAATTTCCAATGGCCCAATCACCAAATCTCATTCATCTTATCAGAACCTCGCAGAAAAGTTTTCAGACCCAGATTTGCTAAGGTTAAGCACTTTTTATCTGTCCTTAGAGTGGGCAGATGTTTTATGTGGAAAATTAGACTACGACATGAGATTCTCACAAAGCCTTCCCTTCCTGCTTCGTTCCGTTGCCTGAGTGCACAATCTGAAATCAGAATTCGTTCCCTTTGTGTGCGGCCTCGGCTGTCATTTTCATGATGATTATTCACTGTTCTCTTTTTTAAGATTCATGCGCTCTTTATTATTGGGAGTTGGTTCTCTTTCCATTTCTGTCTGTCTGAACAACACAATTGAAAATAACCACAAATTCAAATACTCAGGGAGACAAGAGAATGGTCTCCTATATTTCACTCCTTCCCATTAAATGAATACCATGTGGCGAGCATATAGATTCACAGAAAAATGTGAAGTCATAATTGAATGCATTTTCTGTGGATAATTCAGATCAATATATTTTCCTGCCCTGCTTCAGTTCCTCATGAAACGGCACTTGGGTGATTACAATTTTGTCCTTCCTCCTGGCATTCCACAGTTACTCCCCATCCCCTGCTAGTCCCACTGTCCCCAGAACATCATCTAAAACACAGATCTGATGTATCATCCAAGTCGCCTGGCATGCCGTGAGATCAGGTACCGTCTCTGGGTCTGCTCACCATTATTGCCTTAGCCGGTAGCAGCACCAGGCCTGGGACTAAGTAGGCAGCTAACCAACATGCACTAATAAATAACTGAATACGTAAATTAACATTTCTCTTCACCCAGTGAGAACCCCTCATTAATTTCCATTTCTGTTTAGATCTTATTCAGCTAGCATCTTGATTTTTCAGTCTTCCCAGAGGTAAAATGGTTTCATTGCTGCCTATGTTATTTCAGATTACTAGTTCATTGATGAATAAATGCGTGGAGGGTTGGACTGATGAGTAGACAGGTGGGTGTGGCTGGTTTTGCTCTTTGAATACAAACTCACTGATAACAGAGATTCTCTGCCTCGAGCACAGTTGGCTCGGGTGCTCAAGGAACACTTACCAAATGGAGCAAAAACTGTTTTACTTCAACATGTAAATATTGAAAATACTGACTCAAATTATTCAGGGGCTAAATGATTTTTTTAATGAGTCAACTCTGTACTTCCTTCCAAAGGGACACATATAGCCTACTGATCGCAAGGGTCCCTGCTTCTCCAACTCAAGTCACTATCACAGTGAGAGAGTCACACTCATGCCACAGACACACAACACCTGTCACTGCCACAAACTGGCATGGCAACGGCAGGATCATTCTACCGATGCAGATGGCACTATTGTCGTCAAGACCTCAGAGCCCTTTGCAGGTATCTTTGCAAACATGATCTCGCTGAAGTCTCCACAGCGACCCTATACAAGTGGTGGTGATTATGCCCATTTAGGAGAGGCAGAAAACCAAGGCTCACCGAGACTCCGCTGTTCGCACAAGTTTACATAGCAACTGTTTAGAGGACTCGGCCGCAGCAGGGTGTCCCCCTGCGTGGGCTGCCGTGGCCCCTGGTCTTCTCCATAAGGCTCTCTCACCTCCACAAGCGAGATGACACATGGAGAAAATGATCTTCAAGATGAAACACAGTCCCAGTAAAATGCACATTGTCAATTTTCTTTCACAAACAGGAGGATTTTCATATCACTGTGGCGTGATGACTGTCTCCTGCCCTCACCCCTGGATCGACCTGCTTCTTCCCTGGGCACACGTGGGTGACATTCTCCTCTCAGGAGCCGGCCTCCGGTCTGCTCACTTCCGTGCTCACACTGGAAGGAAGGAGGCATGTCTGCTACAATGAAAATGCAGCAGGAGACCCTGGTCGATAGCTCGGGTTCCGGAGTCAGATTTCTGGCCTAAGAGCCCATCTCCGCTACCTTGGCCAAGCCACTGGACCTCTCCGGATTCACAGTTTCCTTATCTGTCAAACAGAAGCAATCACATTAAACCAAAAGTTTCTTAGGAGAATTAAATTCATTTACACATATTTAGTGCTTAGCAGAATGCTTGGCATGTAGAAGGGCTCCATCAAGGTGAATCTTTTCTTTTGAGACAGATGAACTCCCTAATACTATCTATTTATGTGGAGTTCCTCATTTTTCTTTAAAGCCATTTGCATAAAGCGATACATTTGTCAACAATATCCGTTTGAAACCTTCTTGGCTGCAGATGAAAGAAGATGAAGTCAGACAATTACCTGGGAGAGCAAGTGCCTCCGGTGACAGAGCCTCAGATTTATGGCTCCTCGCAGGCCCCGTGGGCGCCCAGCTCCCTCCCCGGCGCCGTGCACCCACGAGACGGCAACGAACAAGATGAACGAAGCTTGCCGTGTCTGCGCGATGACACGGCTATCCAAATGAGCCTTTGTCTCTTATTAAAAGCAGCAGATTTCACCCCAGAGTATTAAGAGTTTTAATCCGACGTTCTGTTCACCTGCAGGCAAGGCATTCTGTTTGGTAAAATGAAAACATAGCATTTCAAGTTCTGCTCAGAAGGTGATAAATCAAGATTTTAAACAAAAATGACAAATGTTGTTCTTTTTCATAAAAGTAATTTCGAGGCCCAACTCTGTAATTGCCTCTAGATATCTTATTTCTGCATGTATACTTCCTAAGAAACTTCAAGATATTTGTCTCATTACTGATATGTTCTAAACACAAGCTTGGTTTGCCTTTAATAAAATATAGATGTGTCTGTCTTGGGTAAAAGGGATTGTATGAACTTGAGGATTTCTTATTTACTGAAAGCCACTGTGGAGAAAATTCAAGTTGTTTATTCTTTTTTCATTATTAAATTTATTGGGATGACATTGGTTAATAAGATTCTATAGGTCTGAGTATACATTTCTTTTTTTTAATTTTTTATTGTATTTTTTCCATTACCATTTAGTCCCCTTTACTCCCCTCCCCCCACAATCACCACACTGGTGTCCGTGTCCATGAGTCCATTTTCCTTTTTGCTCCATCCTGCCACCCCCCGCCCTCCCCATCCTTAGCTGTCACCCTGCTCTCCAGACACATGATCTGTATGTGGCATTGTGTGCCCACCACCCGAAGTCAAATCATCTTCCGTCACCCACTATTTGACCCCCTCAACCCTTTACTATTCCCCCGCCCCCTTTCTCTGGCAACCACCATGCTGTTGTCTGTGTCTGTGAGTTTCAGTTGTATACCCCGCATATGAGTGAAATCATGTAGTTCTTAGCTTTTTCAGACTTATTTCACTTAGGATAATACTCTCAAGGTCTGTCCATGTTGTCGCAAACGGCGGCATTTCATCTTTGCTTCTGGCCGAGGAGCACTCCACTGTATACGTGCACCACACCCTCTCTATCCAGTCTTCTGTCACAGATACTCTGGTGCTCCTCTTGGCCACTGTGAAATATGCTGCAATGAAGATAGGGTGCCTATATCTTGGCAAATAGATGTTTTCAAGTTTTCCAGATGGACACCCAGAAGAGGGATTGTGGGTCATATGGTAACTCTGTTCTTAATTTTGTAGCATCTGCCATACATTTTTCCACAGTGGCTGCAACAGTTTGCATTCCAAACAGCAGTGAAGGAGGGTTCCTTCCCCCAGCCCCCCACAACCTCTCCAACACCTGTTATTACTTGTCGTGTGGACAACAGCCATTCCAACAGGTGTGAGGTGGTGTTGCATTGAAGTCTTGACTGTATTTCCCTCAGAGCAGGGGCGTCAAACTCACTTTCACCAGGGGTCACATCAGCCTCGAGGCCGCCTTCAAAGGGCCGAATGCAATGTTAGGACTGTGTAAATGTAACTATCCCTTAATAGTTAAGCGAGAACTCTGCACTGCCACCGGGTAGAAACAAGGTGCCGGGCTGGATAAAACAAGGCGAAGGGCCGGATCTGGCCCGCGGGCCTGGTGTGTGCCGCCTGTGCCTTACAGCTAATGAGGTTCAGCATCTTTTCCTGTGTGCTGGCTATTCCTACGTCTTCTTGGGAGAAGTGTCTGTTCAGGTCCTCTGCCCACTTTTTAATGGATGGTTTATTTGGTGTTGAGTCATGTGAGTTCTTTATACATTTTGGATATTAACCCCTTTTCAGAGTTGTTGTGTAGAAATGCCATCTTCCATTCACTTGGTCACGTTTCTGTTTTGTCAGTTTCTTTTGCTGCGCAGAAACTTTTTAGTTTGATATGGTCCCATTCGTTTGTTTCTGCCTTTTATTCTCTTGCCTTTGGGGTCAAATTCATAAAATGTTCTCTATGACCACGGTCCATAAGTTTAGTGCCTGTGTTTCCTTCTGTGTAATCTTTTGTTTCAGATCTCGTATTTAAGTGTTTGATCCATCGATTTAATTTTTGTACGTGAGGAAAAACTGTAATCTAGTTTGATCAACTCGTTTACTCTCAGTTAAAATGAATAGGATGCATCTTCAAATAAAATACTTTTCTTAAAATTCTTTCTTACAAACTCAAGATGTCCCAGATGGCTGGCCAGTTGAGAAAGCTGACATGCAGCATGGGGATAGGACCAGTGGTTATCAGATGCCACTGGAGTGACCCAGAAAGCATCCCTGTTTCCCTGTGGAAGGCGTCACATGTTCACCTTTGATAACAGATATTCCAAACACTGGGAAGTGATAAAAACACAGTCAGGGAGCCCACTAGGTCTTAACTGGCAGAAGAAACTGGAAAGATGCCCAGCCTCCCCACTTTGAAAATAGCTCTTCCCTCATCCTCTCTCCTTTCCCCCAGGGGAACCTTGCTCGGTTCCTCCTCTACTAAGCAACAGTCTTTGAATCCAGCACTAGACAGAGTTATCCTCACTCCTGGACACTTTGCTTAAGAGGCATTTCTGCGGTGAAAAGGCTAATATGAGGCGTGGATCATTACAGCAAAAAATGTCAGATCTCAAGAGAGTATCTTCACTTTAACCTCGGGACCTGTATGTGGCTATGGGCAGGAATCTTCTATCCAAAATAATAATATTGCAGGACCATTAAAGAACCACGAAGCTTTCAGCCTTTGCACACTGTCCACTTGAAATTTATGAGAGTTTTGCCAACTCCAATTGGGTATCTCTGTTCTTAGTGCATCAGTAACTTTGGAGACAGGGCTAATAAGAACTTAATGGAAACATATTTTTCCCTTTAAGTCTTTTCTAGGCATATTATAATTTTTACTTTATTCTAAGTGGTATATGTGTATTGTAAAAATAATAATAATAAAAAGAAGAAGTAGAAAATACAGAGACAAAAGGAAGGGAACAAAATTCACCCTTCATTTCACCAGAGATTCCCACTCTTACCTACCTTGCTTTCATCCACCCTTCTGTCCTTCCCCTTCAGTAATGCGGCTCTGCCTCCCAAGGCCAGAGCTCCCAGACTATGGACCTTGGGCAAGTCATGCTCCTTTATGGGGCTACCACCTATCTTATGGCGTTATTGTGCAGATTAAGTAACTCCAATAAGTGAATTTCAGGCTAATGCCCAACAAATAGGAAGCACTTCATAAATGTTGGTTATTATTAACACTTTCCTATAATTCAATCTCACCCCATGTGGTATTCAGTTATATAATTGCTTTGGAACAATATATCAATACTTTCCAACTTCAATTCTGATATTTCTAGAATATTGTAAATGTGTGAGTGGTGCTCCATCTCTCTCCCTTTCTCACACACACATCATCTACTCATTAATTCTGTTTTTATATATTTAGTTGATCCCAATTTTTTCACATGTCTAGCCTTCTAATTTACTCTTTAATCAGAAACCCTAAGAGTTTGGACAGATGTATGTTTCCCTCTTCATCTAGTCCAGGCCTCCTTTCCCACCACACGAAAGTGGGTGTGAGCAGAGACTAAGGGAGTCGGCAGCAAAAATGATGAGGCTTGAAGTCTGAGCAGGGGGCCAAAGCCTACAGTGGAAGTCCATGGGAAACTACAGCGCATTTGAAAGTAGTTACATTGAACGGGTTCTCACACACATTGGCACCACAGCCTTGGTCAAATCACTAAAAAGCTCAGTTTCCTGATCTGTTGGACAAGGAGAAAATAGACATAAATGAATAGGATTAACATGAGAATGAAATCAAAAGACAGGTAAGCGAGCACTTTAAAAACTATGGCGGGCAGGACAACCATGAGCAGCTGCTACTATTATTCTGACCCACGCAGTATTGTATCATTTACAAAGTTGGAGAAGAGGGCTCTCTCAACTTTTTTTTTCCTTTAAAATGCTCTTCAGAGAAAAAGAATGCCTGGCCCTTATATAGCAATGGTGTATATTTTAAATATATAAAGAGCATCTATAAAACATAGCAACAACCCAATAGAAATACTAGCCAATAGGTATGAGCTGGCACTCAGAGGTAACAAGGTTCAAACAGCCTTTAAATGTGAAAAGTCACCCTAACTCACACCATACAAAAAGCAATGTAAAACTTCCATGAACTGTCTGTGACTTCTTGTTGATTAGACTGGCATGTGTGTTGAACCCTTATTAATATTTGTGTTTCCTAGGGTGTGAGGAAGGGTGTTTTCATACATTATTGATAGATGTCTAAATCAGCACAATTTCTTTCAAAAACAGGGTAATCTCTGGTGATAGAGGTCAGAACTATAGCTACTCCTAGTTATCCTCTGTTATTAATCACAAAAGTTCTAAATCATTTTTCCAAACCAACTCAGAAACATACCAGTCTTTTTGCAAAAGTAGTTGAACCGTTTAATTTGGGACCACTTCAGTCTACAACTGTAAGAATTTCCTGGTAGTTGTGTGAAGTGTTGACTTTTAGAACAGACTCATCGGTGACATTTCAAAACATTAAAATTCCTCTGTCATTAAGCAGGACATCAGAGGGGTCCCACCAATCCGTGTGAAGCAGGAAGGGAAAATAAATGACAAAGGACATACTCTGACCAGACAAAGCAGAGCGTGTTGGGGTAGACTCATCACCTAGGACGCTGATGCAAGGAAAGATACATGCATTCAAGGACAAGGAAAGAGCACAAACCAACCTTTACAGAGCTGGATACAACAGATTCCGTGTTGAGATCGGAAAGTACATCACTTGCAGAACTTACTCAAAATACATGCCCCTGTGTCTCACTCTAGAACCACTGAAATAAAACGTCCTGGGCGAATCCAGGAGTGATGTACGCACATGTGTGCAGGTGTGTTCAACAGCGTGAATGCACGTGGTTGCCACGGCTCGAGTTCCCCACCCCGGGAGCCCTTCCTGTGGCTCTGTGTAGCCGGGGGAATGCTCTTGGCTTTGAGAACCACAGGTTTCCATTTTTCCTCTGTTTCCATCCACATGGATCCTCATACCAGGAAGCAACCCATGTGAGGAGAAATCAGAACAGGTTTTGATTCCTGGACATTTCTAACTACACGGAAAAGCAAACTGTATTCCGCCACTGTTAGAAGATACCAGAAGCAGCTGAGGGGGACAGGAAGTGCTGCAGCCCTGGAGGAAGATGCTGGCTCAACACCAGACCCAGGCAGCCAGCAGCTACAGGCTGATGACCGTTTGCTCACCTGGAACAAGGGAACTGTCTCAAGACATGGAAATAACGTTCATAAGGCACCTCGTACATAATCAACACTCCTGAGAAGTCAGCTATGATTACTGTATCTCTACACGTCCTACCCGCACATACTTCAGCATTTTTTGTAATTCTTTGCAATCCCTTTGCTTGCCTTCACCGTGTAATGAGAAGTGAGATGGACTGAAAGGGAAGCATCCACAGAGACCGAGCCCAGGACTTTGTACAGCGGCAGCAAAGCCTGGCACATACAGAAAGCTCAAGAAATATCTGTTGAATGCACAAATAAACAAAATGATCCATCAAGACATTTTCCAAGTAGCTTCAATTGATAGGACTTATGAGCCACTTCATTTTGCCTTGGATGTCTGATGAGAAAAACTAAGTGTTTTTCTCAAGGCTGGCCAGGAAGGTCAGGTCACGGGCATGAAAGGTCAGGCGAACCCCGTGGAGCACCCAAGGGCGCACTGGAGCCCACGGTGGTGTTTATGAACGCGGTCACGTTTTGCTTCTTCCCACAAAAGAAGGAGTAGAAAAAGCCCCACCAATGAGAAGCTCTCTGTCCCTGGATTTATCAGTCGCAATACTGAAGATAAAAACCTTCAATAAGAGCATCTAATAAATATTCCATAAACAGAACTCCCAGTGCTGAATGAAATATTTAATAATGCCTGTTGTCTGGAAAAATACCTCGGAAGGCAATAAAATTAAGCAAATGGATCCATTCTCAGGTCAGTTAACTGGCAAGATGGACTGAGTCGCACACAGCCACGCTCTCCAAATTTGTTCCTTGGACACACAAGACAAAGCCATGGTCACACTCGCTTATGTCATAAGCTCAATTCCCCCACAAGCATTCCTCTGTGAAGGTGGGAAACCCCTGAGAACAAGTAACTCCTGGAGTAACGGAGGAAAGATCCGTGTACAGTTCTGATGGGATTCTCTACAAATCCCTTGTTATCCAGAAATCATCAAAGCAAACGTCCCAGGGAAGTCATTAAAAAACAGACTCCCGAAGAAGCAGTTCAGGCTAGCGCCACGGCCAGCAGCAGTGGCGGCAGCGGCGCATACACATTCTCTGTACCCACAAGGCTGTCCTGAGTCCGGGCAGAGCACAAACAGGAGCCCCAGCTGGACACATATCCCGGGCGGTCACTACAGCACCTGGACTCACATTCTAGTTCACCCAGTTAATATGGACTGTGAGTGAGGTTCTGGAGACCTCAGGGATCGGGGGAGAAAGAGACAGTCAAGATCTCCATCCCTGTAGAAACTGTATCCTAGTTGGGATGGGGTTTGGTGGAGGACAAACAATGCAGTTTCATGTATGAAAGGGAGGGAGGCAGAAGGCTCAGAAGCTAAGGGATATTCGGGTTGCTGGGGCAGGAAAGTCTTCCTGAGAAGCCTCAACGAAGTGACTGTCCCCTTCCACAGGGACCTGATTCTCAGTGGGAGCCAGCAAACTGAGACGAGACTGGGCTATTAATGGACACAGAGAACCGAAGGAGTAAAGGCCTCAGTTGGAGCAAGCTTGTAACTTAATTCCTGGGATTGGCAAAACTCTCTGTAAAGGGTCAAAGAGTAAATATTTTTGGCTTTGCAGGCAGCGCAATCTCTGTCGCAACCACCCCACTCTGCCTCTGCAGTTCCAAAGCCATCACAGGCCATATGCAAATGAGGGCTGGGCTGAGTTCCAATAAAAACTATATTTGTAAAAACAGGCAGCAGACCCTATTTGACCCTCAGGTGGTAACCTGTTGACCTCGCTCTATTCCTAAGGGTAACGTGTTATTCACACTTCTCTCCTCTCAAAGTTCCACTCACAAGTGTTCATTTGTCCAACAATTTCTTCAAGTCCAACGCCCCACATTTTCACACTCCACCGACCTATTCATTTTCACTCAGCCTCGTTTTGTGGTCCCCCTTTTGCACTGACACCAGAAACTAAGATTTTATGTCATGCATTAATAAGAAAAGCCACTTGTATTTATATGCAAAATACCACCATCCATGGATAATTACTTTAGCAATAATTTAAAGCCACTATATTGCATTATGCATCGTGAAACGAAAATAAAGTAATCTCCAGTGATGTTACAGCTCAGAAAAAAAAACATCTACATGGCTACAGTTTTCTAAATGACATTTTTGCCTTTTGTAGACAATTCACTGACTCACACTTTAATTGTTCTATAAATCAGTCCATTTCCCTTCTCAAACCCCCTCATAGAGTTTCCCTTTAGGAGGCAGGGGAGTCGGGAGAGAAAGATAGAAACAGAGACACTTGGAGACCAGCAAAAGCTGGCACGCACAAAAAGAAAAACCCAGGTATGACATCATTCAATGTACTGGCAATCTGTCTGAACAATAAAGCATTATTCATGAAAGTTACTCATTTGTTCAAGTGAGATTTAGTAATTTTATGTCACTGTGACCAGCCTCTTTCTTGAATGAATGACCAAAGTGAGCATCCACATTCAACACAGCAGATGAAGAACAGGAGAGAAAAGGGGCAAAGGATGAGTATCTGCTATCATTTAGGGAAGATTCCCAGAAGATTCTGCATGAGATTGCCCCTACATCCCATTTGTCTATAACTTGCTCAGATGCTCCAAGATAGCTGCAAGGGAAGCATAAAAATGTATTTTTATTAAGGATTGCCATATGCTCATCCAAAAAAAATATGGGTTCCACTAATAAGGAAGGGGGGAATGAATATGGGTCCAGGCACAAATAGCTCTCTGCAACAAAAGTACCACGTAAAAAGTGACAATGATGACATCCTGACACGTGTTCTGTATCCATCCCACGCACCGATCCACGCACCAAAGTCTGCAGCTGAAACATTGAGAAGGTATGGCTGGTTGAGTACTCATAAAACTTAGGGTGAGTTTTGGCCATAGGTAACAGAGACCCAAAATAACAGCAAACTAAACAAAACAGAAGTTTTCATTCTTATGTAAATGTCAAGAGATAGGCAGTTAAAAGCTAGTATCATACCTCTGCTACAAGATGTGTACATTTTGAAACAATAGCTACAGCCTCCAGGTAAATTATTAAAGTTGTACAAAGTTAATTAGAACTAGAAAAAATTAAGTCTTTGAAATTAATACTCCGCCGGTACTAGTCACAATTTTTTTATTTTCATCACAGAAACTCAAGGAAATTTGAGAAGACGAAGCCATGGAAAAAATGAAGAACTTCTATTGTATTGTAGAACTTCTATTGTATTCTATTGTATTGTAGTGTATTACAAAATACACTACCTCACAACCTTGTCAAATAAGGTCAGATGAAATAAACACCAGACTTCCAACGAAAGCTCTCATGGTTTTGAATGTTAACGACAAAACATAGTGAGTTATTTGTGAGTTGACAGTTGGCTGTATCCTGGAGAGAGTCTCACACGTTGTTCTGTTTCCTCTGTGAGCCACAGGTCAGTCTGGATGTGGGACCTCCTTGGGTGGAAGGCACAGGGGGTCGCAGTCAGACATGGGACTAGGGGAGGGCGAGCCAGACTCTACGGGCGCTGGTCGCTCCACTGGCTCCTTGGGAGGGGGGCCCCAGTGGCCACCTCCTTCTTCAACCTTCCCTCCTATCACACTCTCTTCCTTTCTCACCGTCCTCCAGCCCGCACGATCTCCCCATGCACACACTCCAGACTGGCTGGCGCTTGGTGCTTCAATTCCCAGCCCTTGTATTTGCGGTTTCCTTGCCTGGGATTTTCCTTCCCCAGATCTTTGTGTGACTAGTTCATGTCACTCAGGACTCAAGTCTAAGGCAGGCCCTCAAAGGCGCCCCCTTGGACCTCCATAAACTGGTGCCACCTCTCTATCTTCACCTTTCTCTCAACCATCATGCCCTATTTTTTAATAACGCGCAGAACCTTCTGTACGGACCTTGTTCTGAAAACCCGTTTCTTTTTCACCATTGCTATGCTCCCATCGGTCCGCATGTCTGATTTGCACAATATTCGCGGGCAGAGTACTTGGCTTACAGTTATCGTTCGGATGAATAAGTGAATCAGTAAATAAACCAATCTTTCACTTTTAATTTCTTGGGTGTTTTAAATGCAACATACCTATTTTTACACTGTAGAAGAATCTGATAACACAAAAAGTAGCAAGAAAATGATCAGAAAATTATCAATAAAGTCTTCGAGTAGAAATCCTACTATGATTTCATCTATAACCATGAACTGTATAAGCTGTAGATGAATTATAAAGCAAAGGCAGACTTAATGCAGTTCATCTTTTCATGTTACAGATCCCATCAAGTCTGTCCTCAGGTGCTACTGCGATCACTTCATCGGCCAGTCCTTCTGAGTAACTTGACTACTTACTTTTGTCTTTCTTTGGGATCCTGAGGACTTACCCCTATTCGTGGGTAACATCTCTGTTGCTCGCGGCCAGAGACCCTGAGGGGACATAGCGCTGAGAACAAACCAGAGAGACGGCAAACCACAGAACTGCCTGCTGAGTCTGGTCTCCTGAGCGAACCTGGACTACCCTCCGTCCTGAAACCGCAGTGGAAATTTGGACAGGTATCGGTGGGAACGATTGAGTCACAGAGTAAATGGCAATGTAACGCCATAGCAAGTCTTTGAGAAGACCTCTGAGTCTAACGCTGAACCTACAAACACAGCGACGGGCAGGGAAAGTGGAAGATTTATCCATTCGTGCTGAGATGGAAGTTCATCTTGCATGCCGGTCTAATTATTTGGCCTGAAAGCTTTTAACTTTTAAACTGAATCCAAGTGTGAACACTTGCTATTTAGTGTCTCTTTTTAAACTTATCTGTTCAAAATGCATGAATATTCCTCCAGTGGAGGTGATAATAGGAAAGTAAATTAATTATATTTTAACTTTGCAATCTCGTTTTCACTTTGCGAGAACCATGCAGGGTAACTATTAACCTTTCATTTTAAATGAAAAATTTAAAGAACCACCATGAGGTAATTTCAAACTACAACAAAAAAGAGACCACATATCATGGATCCCTTCCTGCCAAAACAGTGTCATCCTGAAACGCAGACTGACACAGCATCACCCAGGAACACATTTCACAGCCTTTTTCAATTTTATTCCCAAGTATTCAAGCAAGGGAGCTCATAACACTGGCAGTTACCAAAGTAGAGATGGGTCAAAAACTAAAGCTTGTTTCAATCAACTTTTACTTTTTTCCATTTAACATTGAACAGAATTACATTTATCCATGTCTGACCTCGAATTCCCTCTATTAGAAAATAATACAGATTTATTTAAGTCTGCATACTACTTTGGGATTTTGCAGAACTGCATTTTTTTTTTACCCAATCTGGTTTAGAATCTACGGATTCGAACTTCTCTGATTTACACATCATGAGGATCATATTATATCCATTTCCAGTGTAAACCCCTTCAAGGATTCCTTTGGTTTGGGGGAGAAAGTTCACGGTCTTCAGCATGCCTGATCAGACGGCAGCTGCCCCGTGTCTCCCTCTACCCACTGCTTCGCAATCTCTCATCCAGGCGTCAATGTGAGGCATTCTACCCACCGGGCTCTGGGCCCCACGCTATGCTGGTCGGCTTCGTTCCACACCAGGCTGCCCCACTCACATCGCTGACCTGAAGCCACAATATGGCTTCACAAGGCACTTCTTGGTGGAAACAATGGGTATTTTGTTCATCATAGGTTTTTTTGGAATTACATTTTTTAATATTGCATTAAAATATTTATCTCGATTACCGGATTTATTTTGGCGCACCCTCAAACTTTTGTCCCAAAGAAAGTGACACACTGTAGGCCCGGCCCCACCCCCTCCTGACATTTCCCCAGCCCCCAGAACCAACTAGAACAGAATGCTAGTAACTTCTGTCACTCTCCAGGCGGGTGAAGGCCTAGGAACCACTGCACCGGGTAAGGGGAGCCGGCTTTGTAGTCAATTTTATGATAAACATAACTCGCACATACCCGCATTTGCTGTGAATTTGTTTTTAAGAATATGAACATAGTTTTCCCTCAGAATAACTCAATATAAGTGAGTCCTCAGTAGTTAAACCTTGAGAAACACGGAGGGAGGGTGACTTGCTCAATATCACACAGTTTCTAAGTGTGAACTTGGGGAATCGGGATTTAGAACTCGCAGTTGGAATGACTATAGTCTGCTGTCTCTCAATAATTCCAGCTCCTACTTCAATGGACAATGAAACTCTCTTTAAAAAGAAACCTAAGGTTTGAAGATGCAGCAATAATAATTTCAAAGGGAAAACTTCAAAAGACTTGGGTGGATGAGATTCTAGGATAAAGACTGGAATCCCAGGAATGTTTTCCCGTGTGTGTGCATGCATATTTGTGTGCATGTGCATGTGGATTAGTGTCATGTAGCACACATGACCCAGGAAGTCGTGAGTGAAGTCCAAACCCCAGGCTGGAATGCCCAGAAGCTGCGCTGGAGCAACAACCCCCTCTCACCTGCACTCAGCTCAGTCCAGCCCCTGCTGCCCTTGGCTTAGGATGGACACATGTGGCCAGCACAAATCACGTTGTTCCATCCACTCCAGCCTGCCTGCCTGCGGGTATTTCCTGGCCAGTCCCCCAGGATTCCTCAAAGTTCACAGTGAGGCTTGCCCCGGACATCTGTGGGTCAGTGGTGGTCTGGAATCCCACCCCTGTTCAAAGAGAACAGTTCAAGTCCTCCACAGCACTGTCCTTTTTCTCCCAAGGACTCGTCAGGAGGGGTTCCCAAAGCCTAAACATCCTGACCCGGGTGCCTCCAAGCCTGCTGCTCCTGGAGAATGCCTATCAATACGGTGGCTGAGAGGCCACTTCCTCCGGAAGGTTCTCTCTCTCCCCGCATGTCTGGCAACTGGTCTGGAAGAGATGCCAGCAGACATTCTGGCTTGGCGACCAGGCAGCCTCTGTTGTAATCACTCAAGTCTGCCATCATGGCACAACAGCAGCTGGGGACGGCATGCAGGCAAATGCACACACAGCTGCATCCCAGTGAGACTGTAGGGACAGGGCACGTTGTGGCCCAGATCTGACTTGTGGGCCAGAGTTTGCCAGCCCCTGGTCTGGTCTGTATAATCTCTGTGAGTGTACAAACAAAGTCTGCCTTTTTTTCTTCCCATCATTGTATCTCAGAACCCAACAGCATTCTAGGGAGTGAGAATTCAATGGTACTTGTTAACTATATGTTGAATTCAGTACTTCGTTTTAAAGAAGTTTTCCCTCCATTAGGGGGACCAGTCTCTGTTGTACAAACTACTTCAGTCTTGAAACAAGATAGCATTTTATCAATATATTGCTTGGCCTGTTTTAGTAGCCAAGAGTAAATGCTATAAACTGACAGATCCGTGGTCCCACTGTGTGTTCTTAGGAAAATAACTTCTCTGAGTCTTGGCTTGCTCCTTTATCAAACAGGAACAATATTACCTACCTGGTTCAGTTGTTGTGAGGATTAAATGACATTATCTATGTGAAGGATTTATTATGTGCACATAATCCAACACGTCTTACTGTCATCCACGGAAATTCACTGTGCCAAAGGGAAAGGAGAACAACGAGAAAGAAACCCCCTCCTTGTGGGCCTGCCCGGAGCCACATGCATTTCCACACTGAGCCACACGGAGCCCGGCAGACCCACTCTCCGTGTCTCTAAGCGATGACTGAAGGGAGCTGGCACTGCCCGTCTCCAAGGTGAGCACTTCAGCACCGCTGGGAGAAGCAGCCCTCACTCCATGTGTGAGTGCAGACGGGGGACACTCCTTCCAGGGCGCTTCAGCAACTTTTTTTACCATCACAAACGCTCTTCATCGGTAATGCCCGAGCCAGAGCTGATGCCCCTCGCTGGGAGGACCACATAAGAGGGAGGCGGGCCACCGCAGTGACCGTGGAGGCGATGTGAAATTAAGCACTTTATATTCAAAATCTGTAAACATTCCTTCCACAGAACTGAAGCGTGGAGTGAAAAGGTGAAATGAAAGGGTTTTATTTTATGTTTTTATGTAAAACATTCATTTGAATCTGAACTAGCAGCTAGTTCACATCCATCTTTGCGGCCACGGACTGAAAACACACTTCACATTTAAACTGCAAAATTGAAGAGGTAAAATGGAGGCCAGGGGTTGCAGATATCATTCTATTTTCTTTCTTTCATTTGCACTTTTATTCATGTATTGAACAAGTATTCGCAACTGTACACAGTCCTATGCGTTTTAGAAGACGGTTACTGTTAAAACGTGTTGCATTGCCATAGAAAAGAAAAGTAGGATCATAACTATCCCTCCAGAAGCTTATAATCTAAAGAGAAAAGACAATGAAGGCCCACATGAAAAAGGTTCCATTTTCGTATTACTACACAGCTGTAGCCAAACCACCTGGGCGGGTAGCCCCATGGGGCGTGTAACACGGGTGAGTCTCAGCGCCCCGGTGTTCTGCGCTGGCTTCAGTCTGGTCTTCCCATTGCTCTCTGTTCACCTCTCCAGGCTCCTCGCCACTCATCCGTCCACCCATCCAGTCACTTCCGTTTTCGTCATTGTGGCCACTGAGTCCCGGGGTTGCGTGAAAGAGAAAGATGGGTGGGCAAGTTGGGAGATGAATAATCCTCATAAAGATAGAAACTGATGTGACAAACAGGCAATGCTATGGCTTACCCTGATCTCCAACCTGTCAATAGTTTCACGATCCCCAAGAAAATTGCCCCCCTACCCCCCTGCTGACCACAAAAGAAAAGTGTGACATTACCTAACCCAGGTTCCTACAAACACCGCCACGGAAACCTACAGCCTCCGGGAGGGAGGCAGGACTGGTAGAGGGACCTGTTGAATTTAGGGGCTCAATCCTGAACCCAAACCTAGAAGCTTAGAGATTGGTGATTTAGTCCCAGTCTGGCCGTCCCATACCCCGAGGCTCTGTGAAAGGAGAAGACAGGAAAACCCAGATGTGAATGTGGAGGAAGGGAAAAACAGTCTCAGCTTTAATTCTCCTGAGCTCCAACAGACTCATGAACCCCAAAGAAAATGGAATCGTTTCCCTCTCAAAGAAAACCTTTCACAAAATCGTAAAACAATTTTAAGACAAGATGCAAGCTGAAACACACTTGAAATGAACTCACCCTGTCCTAAGAGCAACTTGATCCTCAAAGTCACTTGCTGGGGTGATCGGATGTTTTCAACTAAAACATCAGACGTTTTTCAATAAACGGTTATTGAACTCAGATTCTTCAGTGTCAGGCAAGGAGCTGCATTTCCTACCTCGTTCCTCCCCAAAGTCAGGAACTTCATTCCCACTTGGATTTCACAGATGCAGGATATGAGGTTCAGAGAAGGCACATGATGGACCCAAGGTCACACAGCAAACCAAAAGGTGTCGATCAAGGAATTGAAGCCCATCTCTATTTTTAAAGTCAGGGCTTCCAAACCAAATCCCACACTCCCTGGAGCCACTGGCAATCAAAACCCTTGGTGACCCAGGGACAGGGAGTGTGAGCGGCCATCAGAGTCCCCAGCCCTCATGTCTGCTACAACCAGAGGAACCCACATCCATCTGTTCTATGTGCTGGCTGAGGGCAGGGGAGCCTTTCAAAAATGCTCTGTGCCTGAAACATGTCTGGAGCTCACGGGTCCATTCTGTCCTTCTCACTTTCCAGACGGAGGAGCTGTGGCCTGGAGAAGTACGAATTCATCATGTCATAAGTGACTGAAAAGGTAAGTGTAATTAATGGTAATAATACATCTCGCACTTAATGAGTACTCACTCTGCAAAAAGCCTTACCCTAAGGACTTCAACAGACCAACTCACTCATTCCTCATGAAACCCTATGAAATATTCACTCTTCTAGAGTAGAGCCGTAGACGCGGCGTCATTTCCATTTTACAGGGCGAGGAGTGGAACCTCGGCCACTCTACCCAGCCTGACGAGGATCGCACAGCCAGGGAGAGACAGAGTCTCAAACTCAGGACGTTTGGCTTGAGATCTTAAGCCCTTCATAGTGACCTTAACACGGACTCCAGAACCTCAACTGAGGGCTTCCACAGCAGTTTTCTTCTATTCTCTCCTCACACACTGCCTCCTTTGGCTTCTGAAAATTGAGTCGAAGATGATGGGAAAGACCCACAGATGTCAGCTGGTGGATATAACACCCTGTCCGATGCAGACCTCGTCCTCCTTCCCAGCCTCCTGGTAGCTTATGGGTCTCATGCATGCATCAGATCATTTTGTTACTTAAAGACACACGATAAGGAAGACCACGGGAGAAGCAATCATTCACGACTTCAGCCTGGGCCTCTTTGGACACTTGAGTGGCACCTTGTCGCCCATAATTTTCTAAGGCCTCTTTTTTTAAAAAAGGCAGCTAACACTTCATTGTTGAAGCATTCCAGCCCCGAGGCCCTAGGAGGCCCATGATTCAAAGATTACTTGTGCCCAGCAATGCATGTTGAACAGCCGGTAGTTTGAAAAGCAACTATTTTACATGCAAAGATGGAATCGAATGAATGCCGGGGAACTCCCCACTCACATAATTTATGCACGATATTTAAAAGTGAAAATTTTCATATCAGCAGGCATGTTCTACCTGACAAGAAGCTAGAAAGGGTTTTACTTTAGCAAAACCCCCAAAGGGTATTTTATGGAAAAGTTAACTTTGCCTTTCCCTTTTCAGAGGCAGCCTAGCCTGTTTGCTGATGGGAAAAGGTTTCTGTGCCCCTTACCTTTTAGCCTTTTTGGATAATGTAGATACATTGAATCCAGTGGTCTGAGGGACCCCTTCAGGTCAGTATTTACCCCCCAGATGGAGGAAACACAAAGTCTGCTGTAAAAATACTCACTGATGGCAAATCAGTGTGAGAACACCCAGCCACGCACATGGTGTCACCGTACCACCTTTTACCATCACTCACAGTCTTTAACAAAGGCCCATGTGTAACTTGGATGTCGGTTGTCTGCCTCACTGGCCAGGCGAACTAACTCGGTGAGAGTAGCAAGCATCCGACTCTCTCCTCCTGACCTTGAACTGGCAAACTGTCCCTCGGAGCTGAAGAGTCTTTGCGGGTGAAGCACGTGACCCGTCCGTGTACAGGCTGCGTTTCCGTCCCTTTAATAACACTTTCCGGAAGCCGTTGAGAAGGGCTCAAATGTAAACTTCGCTGAATCTTGTCCCAATAAAACGCTTCACATATTTCAAAAGAACGTGAGACAAGTCTTCCTTCTTATTTTTTCTGATCATTACCACACACTCTCCGAGAGGAACTATATTTTCGTCTCAGGTACACTTTCTAATCTTAAAGAAAGATTTCCATGGACACTGCCTTTTGTGCATTCCTTGCTGGGCATCGCCCTGTCACCTCAGTGGACTTGAATCCTGTTAATGTAGCACTTCCGATTTCCGAATCTACAGACTCGGGAAAATGTGATTACATCCCAGAATGGATAGCGTGTCGGCTTTATGAGGTTTCAAGTTAAGTGCATTTCATACTAATTAAGGATAAAAATTCCTACTTTGATCCACACTCTGTATTTTAATGCAGAGCGCACAAGAGCCCTGCTTGTGGAAATCAGAGAGAACACCAGACGCAGAGCCTAATGATGTTGAACTTCGGGCTGAGCTCTTGCGAATGAGCATGTGTGGCATCCTTTGTGAGTTCTGGGGGCTGGAGGGTCCTTTTGCATTTCAGAGCCATCTCCTGCCCTCTGTGTCCCTACCTCTCAATTATCTAGTTTAGAACATGGCAAATACCTTCGTAAAGATATGAAGAATTGTTTAAGGACATCAAAGGAAAAGTACATTTGATATATTGTCAGTTTGCTGATAGATCATTTTTCTATAAACTTAGCAACATGTAGTTCAATGTCAGACATGAAATGTGCAGCATCCAAGTGGCCATTGAAACTATGTTTCAGAGCTTTTCTCTGCGTGTTTGCTTTTTATTGAAGTAAAATACAGTGTATCTAGCATAAAAGTTGCCTTTTAAGATTACAAATTCAGTGGCATTCAGTCCATTCCTGGTGTTATGCAGCCGTCTCCACTTCCCAGGGCCTCCAGGACTTTTTCATCAACCCCAATGAAAACTCCGTGCCCACATACAGCCACTCCCTGCTCCACCACTCCCGGCCCCTGGTGGGAATTGTCTTTAGGAATTTGCTTGTTCTGGGAATCTCGTTTACATAGAATCACACAGTACATGTCCCTTTGTGTCTGGTTTATCTCATGTGGCATAATGTTTCCAAGGTCCACCCGACATAAGACGGAGTAATATCCCACTGGATGGATATACCACATTCTGTTTAATTATTCATCTGCTGTGGACGTTTGATTTGTTTCCACCTCCTGGCTACTGTGCGCAGTGCGGCTGTGAACGTGGGCATACCACTTTGCACCACTGCGTTTCCAGCCAGTGGGAATATTTAGCTATTTAGCGTTGGATCTTGTCAGAAGAACTGTTTACTTGGAAGGATTAAGCTTTATAATTCCTTTAACTTTCCAATTACTACTAAAAACAATGCATTGCTAATTACAGAATAATAATGAGACAAGAATGTGTATTTAAGGTGTGATACATGTCAAGCACATCTTAGGGACTTTATACGCATTGTCTTATTTAATGCCCCCAAAGCCTGCTAAGAGGTACCATTTTATGCCCATTTCACAAGTGGAAACACAAACAGAAGTCAGGCATTTTGCTCAAGATAAAAGAACTAGTGACTGAGCCGGGATTGGGCGGCAATTTTCTGATCCCTGAGGTGGCACCTTAAGTTTTATGCTTCGCTGCCCGATCGACTGCTCAAATACAAATTGCTTTAGATGCTAATTTCCTCTCTACCAGAGAGCAGATCAGAGATGACAAACAAATGCATTTGTGAGGAAGAAGGCGAGCTTATGAAATTCTTGCAGAGCTCAGGGGAAATTTAAAACGGAATGGAATATAAAGAGAAAGATCAAAAGGCACAGAGGCAGATCCGAGGAATCCTTCCTCCCCTTCCTCTCCTCTTTTTCTCTCCCCTCCCCTGCCCTCCTTCTCTCCCTTTCTCCCCCCCCCCTCAATGGCAAGAGATGGCAAGAAAGAATAAAGAGATGAAATGTAAGAGCAGAAAAAGTGGAAGGCAGCATCCCAGACACGAAGGAAGTTGGTGTTTGCACCAAGCACCGGCTCCACCCCCTGCATGCCACATGCACTTCCAAGAAGATGCAGCAGGAAAAGGTGACACGGACAAAAAGACTGTACACATATGAGGGAGGAAACACTTGTCTGAAATTCCCAGCTGACATGGCCTATTGTTTGGCCTGATGCTTAACACAAGCCCCCCCTCCCCACCCCGCCAGAGTCCAATGGATGCTGGGAGATCTGGTCATTCTTGTTCACAATGGACCCAATGGGCCAGCTCCATTCCCGAAGATGACTGCCATTCTGTCGGGGAAAAGGGGCTCATGGGAATACAGGTGGGCCACAGCAAAATACTGTTTGCATGAAATTTTGATATAAAATCATAAAATGTCAAAGCAGATAAAGAAGGATTTTAGAATATAAGAGAAGTGGTCTGAAAACATAGCCAGAAGCTGTGTTTGACAGATTAGAAAGACGGTGAAATATTAATAAGGACTTGATGATTTAAATAATATAATTAATCATGTTGTTTTAAGAGTTACACTTGTAGTTACAAAGAATACAATTTAGAATGTTTAAAAAATGTATCAGGCAAATAAAAGCTCAAAATGTTATAAAGCATATCAATTTGCCTTGCTATCTGACCACAATACAGTAAAACAATACATCTTAAAAGAAGGTCAAATTGCAATTTCTTGGAGAAAGGATAACTTTTCATTAAGTGGTGCTGGAACAATTATGTGTCTACAAACACCCATACACAAGACCGAGATGACAATCTTAAATCTTACACAAGAATTAACTCAATATGGACAACAGACCAAAATATAAAATCTAAAACAATACAACTAGAAGAAAACACAGGAGAAAAATCTAGGTGACCTTGCATTTGATGATGTTTTCAGGTACAACACCAAAAGCAGAATCCATGAAAAAAAATGTGATAAATTGGACTTCATTAAAATATAAAACATTTGTGCTATGAAAGATACTATTAAGAGAATAAACAGATAAGCCACAGACTGGGAGAAAACACTTGCCAGACACACATCTATATAAGACAGGTATTCAAAATATATAAAGAACTCTTAAAACCCAATTATAAAAAAAGCAACCCACTTAGAAAATGTGCGCCCTGGCTGGTGTAGCTCAGTAGATTGAGCGCCGGCTGTGAACCAAAGGGTCACTGGTTTGATTCCCAGTCAGGGCACACGCCTGGGTTGCGGGCCAGGCCCCCAGTAGGGGACGTGCAAGAGGCAACCACACATTGATGTTTCTCTCCCTCTCTTCCTCCCTCCCTTGGCCTCTCTCTAAAAATAAATAAATAACATCTTTAAAAAATTGTTTTGAGGATTGAGGATACAAAAGCAACGCAGAATGTGAACGGAAGTCACCGAATTACAAATGTATGAAGTAACCTCACTGAAGTGGGTGGGAGCAAAGGTGTCAGGTGACCTCAGTGACCGTGAATGAGGGATATCTGTAACATTGTGGCACATCAACCATGAAGTGATTCCGCAATAATAATAATCCAGGTCAGCTTCTGCCTGGGAGATGTTTAAAGGCAATACATAGGGAGAACTTCCATGTTGCTGAGTTTTGATGAAACACATGCATGCTGGCATATGATACACAAACAGACTTTCCCCCACCGTAGGAAAGAGGCAATTCCTCCCCTTGTCCAAGCACACAGGGTAAAATCAACTGGTGGTCACTGGCACATAGTAGGGACTAATGAATGGACAAAGGCATCCCTCCCACAGGTTCTGGCTAGAGAGACGGCGGCAGCGGGACACAGCTGACCCTGGAGCTAAGAAAGAAAAGCAAAGTCTTCCATGACTGTGTCCCCATCAAAGGCACAGGAAGGAGGAAATCTTCCCAGAAAGCCTGGCTGGAAAAATGGGCAACGCAGCACGGACAAGCATAGGACACAACCAGCCCTGGACACGCAGCACTGGACCAGGACACATCCCGAACTACATCCTGGACACGTCCACGAAAACAGTGCTCTCAGCAGTAGGCTGCACATGGCCCAGAGCAGAAACGGCGCATACCAGTCAAGTGTGGAGGGGAGAGAAATGCGAGGAAGTCCTGCCTGGCTCAGCGTTGAGAGCACAGCTCCGCCCAGGCTGCCTAGCAGGGCCCCAGCTCTGTCACCCACGACTCTGGGCCTTCGGGCGAGGAAGACCCCGATGTTTCTTGTCTCAGTTTCCTTGTCCGTGGAAAGTGAGTCGTGATAGTTCTCACTCCATACATTTTCTGTTAGGATCAAGTGTATTCATTAAGCATGCAAGCGTATTTAGGACAATGCTTGGAACACACTAAGCATTCAAGTATTAGCAACTACTATTCTGTTTATAGTTACACGTTGAGCACAACTTTTACATTGAGTTTTACACATTTCCCAGCACCCATAATATATTCGTTTGGTAATGCATACATATTACTTATAAATGAATAAACATTTACTGAAGTGCATACTCACTTCATATGGGATGCGATCAAAATAGTTTGGAGGCAGAATACCACAGAGGTTATCAGATTTGGGGGAGGGGGAGGTCCTTCACAGGAAGAATCTGGAAATTTATGTCCTACCCCCTGCATTTTTCATAGTCTCTCGTATCATCTAAACAAATTAACATGTTTCCATTGTGAAATGTTTAAATACTAAGTGTTGCCTCAAGTGGCTTTTAAACAGTTCACAGGTGGCATTATGAAATCTTACTTTTAAACTCCTCCAGAGAGGAAAGAAACAAGTCTCCCCGACAGGAGGGTTCCCAACCACATGCTGACACTGCCCTCCCCGGGAAGTCGGGCTTGCTTCCCCACCACCATCTCTAGTGTGGGCGGGCGTCATGTCTCACTTCCAAAGAACAGAGTATGGAAAAGAAAAAAAGAAACTTTACACCTGAGAAATCAGTCTAGCTGGTACCATCCTAACCAAGAGATCAAGGTCAACATCACCACCCATAAGTCATGTTGGAGTCAGGTAACCTTGATACGATGTGACGCTGGACATGTTGCCTTTGTGGGATTCCCCCCCAATTCACGATCCCAGTCTAACAGGTGAGAGAGGTCAGGGAAATCCAGACCAAGAGTCTTCAAATGCCTGACGAATGCCACTCAGAACAGCCAAGGTCATGAGAAACAGGGAAAATCCGAGAAACTGCCCAGATCAGAAAAAACTAAAGAGACATGGAGACAAGATGCAATGTGGGGTCTTGGATTAGAGCCTGGGATAGAAAAAGTATTTTAGTGAAAAAGTGAGTGACATCAGAATAAAGTCTAGAATTTGGTTACTAGCAATACAGCAAAATTTATCTCTCAGTTTTGACCATGTTACAGTAGCTGTATAAGACATTAATATTTGGGAAAACTCATAAAGAATATGTAGGAACTCTCCTGAGATTTTAGAACTCTCTAAAAATCTGCAATTTTTCTGCTAATCTATGATTATTACCAAATAAAGTTTGTTTAAAAAATGTCTCAAAGTATGATAAAAAGCCCTTCAGGTCTGGGTAGTATTGCAATATCTAGATTAGATTTTTACTATATGTCAACATCAGGAGAAGCTATTAAACATCCTATATGTATTGGGAAAAATAAGATAATTAACATTGAGGTGGCTTATTTATGCCTGAATTCACTTTAAGTACAAGTACATACCTGGTTTAAATAAATGATTTTTTTAAAAAGTCTTGCGTGTTAAATCCAATTAGCCAATTTTGTTATTTTTAAATAATCCAGGACTTTTGATGATAAATAACCATTTCAGTTGAACTTTCAACTTGTTTCACCATTCCATTATGATTTCCCATGATCTTCATGGTTTTATCGCAAAACGGCCTCTGAACTTGAAAGTGCGTGTTAATAGAATGGTGAGCAGTCCAGCAGGGCGAACTCTCCATAGAAACAGCAGAGTCTCAAGAGTCTCGAAAGATTTTTATGACACTAGAAGTGCTATTTGAATATTGTCTGCTAATAATTATATTGGAAGGACTGATCTACTGTGACACCTGAGACTTTTAAGAAAAAAAGTCACATCTGAAATGTTTGAGAAATACATACTTTTAGTGTGTTTCAATGCATCTGCCTAGATTTAAGAGAGCCACATTATTAAAATTCTATTAAAAAGTAATAATAACCGTGTTCCCTTTATAATTCCCATTTCCGCTATCACTTTCCAAAAATAATTATATCTCGATGTAGCTTTAGAATGTTGTTCATCTTTATTCAATGAATCCTTTCTTTGCAGGTGCTGGTAAGACCCCCAACAACTGTCAGGTGTCAGGGAGGGAGCCCACCAAGAGCACTGAAGGTACACACCACGGAAGGCGTGTTTGACAGGGTGGGCCCAGAAACGGTTCTGGAATACGGTTCAGTTCGTACATTCCAGCGTTAAAATCCTATATGATGTCAGCAAGTTGACTTCCTGGAAGTGAAAATCAAACTAGTATCCCCTTTCTGCAAAATCAACCAAACCGACCCATTTACTTCCTGCTTTTTGCATCGTTCAACCAACCACTGTGGGAATTTCGGCCGTAGAGCACGTGGACGTGGACTTGAACATGTCTTGCACTTTCAACAGTTCGTTTTTATTGTATCTTTTTCCATCACAACTGGGGACTTTTCTGACAGTGGACATTTCATGAAGATACCAAAACAACGTGTTTATTCTCTTGCCTAAAAGAACGCATTAATTCAACTGTGTCGATGGCGTTTAAGGAACACAGCTGATCGTGCCGGCAACAAATGAGGATATCAGCTTGCTGTTTCCTAGGAGCGAGTGAGAGCTTCAGACAACAGGCCCGTGTGGACCAGCGAGACTGGGGATGGAGCTGCCCTTCATCTTCCGACGCGACTCAGGAAAGCTGGGGAAGGCGGGTGGCACCAGGTCATGCGTGTGCCCACTCGTGTGTTTTCCCTACCACACGAGCCGCTGCACTTCCTCCCCGGGACTCCGACTCACGAACTCTGATTCCTCATTCATCTCTCACTGCTATATTCACTGTAACGGCTTAACCTGGCTGAGATATTCTCCTTTTGGGGAAAAGTCCCTGATCTGTGTCCCTGCCATGTGGCAAAGTGTAGGACGCAGCCTGTCTGACTCGGGCTCAGAGTCAGCACCTGCCGGAGACGGCTCGGCTCCGTAACAAAGCTGAGAGGGATGATGCTAGTCACGCACACAAACTGTTTATTTAGACAGAACCAGAGCAGATGCATTGCGTGTTAAGCGTGACTAGACAAGCGTTGACTCTTCAAGTCTGTTGAGCGACAAAAGAACCACCCAATGAGGGAGGGTAGAGGATATTTTTCACCACCAAATCCCGCCCCATGCATGAGCAGCACACCGCAGTGGAGGACTTCTGTTTTCTCTCACCGCTGAATTCGTTTTTCACATTTCAAATTTGGCTTTTCATTACCCAGAGTCAGGCTTTCCAATAGAGACCTTGCCCTCTCTAACACGCATGTTATCAATTCCTTTCAAGTGGTTTGGATACCTGCAACTTTAGAGAGCTTCGCGTTTAATGCTCTTGGAGAATGACGGGAATGAACAAGACCATTCATTTCTCCCTGAGATCACTGAGTTCCGGAACCAGGCTGTAGTCTGTAGGTATTCACACCCTTGGTTCATCAAACAGATAATAAATACAAGGTTGAAACAAAAAAAACCCAGCTCCCTGGCTCCCTCTCTTATTACATACCCTGAACATAGATGCCTGAACAGATGATGCGTCTGTCACAAAGGCAGTGAAAGGCCAGATGAAAATTACACTCTTTTAAAAGATCTTTAATCATAAAAGACCGGAACATTATCTATGAATCTGGGGGAAGTGGGGGCTGCAGGAATCTTATCAAATGCCATTTGTAGGTGTTGCTTCTAGACCTCACAGCAGGGATGCTATCAGCTGTCAATCAACAGATATTTATTGAATCTCTGACACACTCTTGGAAGGCTGCTGGGTTCTGCAGAAAAATCGGGAGCAATAAAACAAACAGCGTTTTCTCACGAAGAGTTGATAGGCTGCTTACGAGAGATGAGACAGGGAAACTCGTCAATAAATAAAACTGCCTATGATCACATTATCGGCTCCAGCGCCCATCCCCCTGGTTGCTGTCACTCAGGAGGGTCCTGAAATAGCAGACGAGGTGGAGGCTGCAAGAACCTCGTGAGGTTGTATCAGTAGTTTGGCCTCAACAAAATCATGAGACTGGGCAGGGCCTGGAGCCCGGTTCAAACCTGGGATAACAGAGCAAGTCCCAAGAGTGGTGTAAGCCCCACTATGTCAACAGTTTACCCCACCTTCCCCATGGGCCGGCTCCCTTCTGTCCAACCAGGGGAGGGGCTACAGTCACCGCCCTGGGACCTCACTCCTTTCTCATTTCAGGAGCAAATTCAGAATGCACCTGGAGACCCTCTGTTTTCTAAATGTTATGCAGCATTAGAAGAGGAACACTCATAAGAGGAATTAGAGAGAGGGCCTGGGGGGTTATTCAACCTCCATGAGTTCAGGTGATGGAAATAACAAAAGCCATTACCAAGTGCACAGCCACCAGAAACTGTGGACAGGACACTGTCCAAGGACAGGGCAACAAGCACAGTCAAAAGCTGTCTGCCCTCCACTCCAAAGAGTGTTCGAAGACTAGTTCAATATTAAGCTTTTGGAATACCAGCCCCCTGCAGCCTTACATTGCTGAAATTCGAGGGCAGTGCTGCGTGTGTACAGAGCAGACACGTGAAGGAGTGAGACATGCCAGAAGCAGCAGGCAGGAGAGATGGCGGGAGAAACCAGACACACACAGAATCTGCTTGACCGCACCCATCCGGGACAGCAGGCGCCCGTGTCACTGCCTCCAGCAGACAGCAGCAGGGACTCTTGGAGAAGCTGACACCCCCTGCTGAAGCTCGGCCAGCTACGAATCCTACCTGGGAACCAGAGGAGAGACACAGGTCAGGGGAGTAAGACCGTCCTCCAAGGTCAGGGAGGTATGGGGGCTCGTGAGGCGCCAGGATGTCGGCTGCCAAAGGCCATGGCAGCCCACTGTTTAGTGCTTCGAATACTGGCTCCTTAGCAGAAAAATCCAAGCACATTGTGCATGTGCATATATGTATGTGTGTGTGCGCATGCGTGCGTGCGTGTGTCCGTTTATAATGCTCCTAGACAGGACAGAGGGTGGAGGTTTTGGTCTGGTTTTTGTTTTCTACTGTTTACATTCTCCTGAAGGACAGAGGCTTTCTCAAGGCCTGGGTTTCCCCCAGATGCTCCTGTGTCTGTCTCTGTCTCTGCCAGTCCCTCTCCCTCAGTGTGCGCTCCTGTCTTCTCTCCCTGGCTCACTCCCCACCCTCTCTCCCCACCCTCTTCCTCCCCCTCACCTCCTCTCTCCCTTTCTCTCCTCTCTCCTTCCGTGTCTGTTTTTCCCCTTGGCCTTGCTCTATCCGACCCTCTGTGCGTCTGTCAGCTTCCTCCTTTTCCCTCTTAGGTGAGCCAGGGTCATCCCTTCCCTGGGGTTGTTAAACCTGGAAGAGAGCAACAGGAGGCTGAGGTCAAGCACTTAAGGCGAGTTCACCATCTACCTCCAACCAAGGATATGTCCCTTGAAGGGGAGCAGAACTTGTCAGCCCCAAATACACCTCTTGGGCCTGAGAATTATTTGAAACTGACTCAGGCACAGCAAACACATCAAAGGCTCTAAAAAGCCAGCAGAAGTAAACTGTGAGAGCCAAGTGCATTTATAAGCTAAGTCTCCGTTTGTAAAGGGTCTTCTCTCTGGACCAGGAAGAGGGGACTAGAAACTCCTACCAATGGTAAGGAGAAGGCAAGGACTTCAACCTGCATGGCAACCATCCCCTTGGCTAGAGCGTTCCCAGGCCACTGCCCGTAGCTGGACCGCCCCTCCCCAGCATCTTTCGTCTTTAGCCAGAGGTGGTATCTAAGGTGGTGGCCCGTGGCATTCTGGGGAGTGACTCCGTTTTCCTGGGTATCTCCCATGTACACAGTACGGATACATGTTATTAAACTTGTTTTTGTTCTGTTAACCTGTCTCTTACTAAAGAGGGGTCTCTGCCAAGAACTTAGAAGGGTAGAGAGAAAATTATTTGTCCTCCCCTACACCCTATTGCAGCCACTTCCTCAGAGTGGTCTTGGGCTCCACCTTCTCAGTGCCAATATCACAGAGGGGAAGAAAAGAACAATTTGAAAGAAAAACACCAGCATGAATATCACTTAGAAAATAAAGGAAAGTTAGTTAAAATGCCCACCACTCTCTAGAAAAAAGGAACCATTAACACAACAAAGTGCCAAATCTCAACCAAGCTTTTACACTGCTCTTGTGTGTGTCCCGAGAATCTTCACTTGAACTGGAACAAACCAAGGAGGAAAAACATACAATTTCTATTTTAACTTTTGAGGCCAAATTCCCTAAACAAATACACATGCTTGCAATTCATTAAGGAGAAACAATTTGGAAAGACAGGCTACTTCTACAAAACATGTTTAATTATATATGCAAGTTTTATTTGTTGGCAGTGTGATAAAAATCTTCTTCCAAAGAAACAAATGGAAAAGAAACCATCATTTGCATTCTGTCAAATTGCTGATTTTTAATCTATTGTTATCTAAGAGCTAATATTTCCATTTCTCCTACTTAATTCAAACAGATAGGCAGAGTCCTTGCTACAAAGCATCCTGAAAGATTAAGAAAAGTCCCTGCAAATATCAGATCAATTAGGAGAAGAATAGTCTGATTAAATGTCATTTGAATTGCATTACTATTCACCAAAGGGTATTCTCGGCAAGTATTCACAGTAGGGCAGGAAATAAATGGAAATCGCTAAAATTGATGCTATTTGAAAACAAGTAGTTGGGTCTTTGAAGCCCAGGAAAGGAACTTTCACTCTTTTCTGCAGAGACACACGTTCTCAGATGCCACCTCATTTGCATCAGCCAATCTAAACCAAGGGAGCAGGACTTCAAACAAGCGCCAATATGGGTTCAAGGCTAATCCCATGATATCGGCATGGCAGGCAATCTTTAAATAAAAGGTCCACATTCTTGAGACCAAAGTTCTATTTTTCTGACCAGGGTACCAATGAGCCGTCCTTATGCAAGAGTTCTACGTGGAGCCTTAGTCTTTCAAACAATTTTACTTTAAAAATAAAAAAAAGGCATCTCTGCAGTCGCCTGAGGTCAGTCACCCGATGAGTGCAGCGGTTTTGCATAGAGGTACCTAAGCTGTGTCTCCCGCACCTGTTAGAAGATTCAACGTGAGCTCACTCCCCACCCGCCCTCCCCCTGCCTCCCTGCTCATTCCCCTTCCTTCCTTTCACCAAGCTGGACTGAGCTCCACAGAGGAAAACAGCATAGCAGAGTGCCTTGTTTACATATTTTTTAACTTTTCTGGATATTATGATGTTTTGACATTTTTTCCACTAGCTCTTGACCTCTGGAGAAAGCCTTGCTAGTTGGGAAGAGACTGCTGTCCCAGGGCTGGTCCCAGAGAGCAAGGGTCTGGAGTGTGCCTTTGACACGAGAAGCAGCCTGGAGCTGGAGCATCTCTGGCCAGCTCCATGCCCCAGAGAGCAGACTCTCCTGGCTTCATCAGCACCCTTGAGCTGGGGCCCAGAAACCAGAGGCTCAGAAACCAGAGGCTCCTGCAGCCCGAAGTCCCCTGAAATCCTCACCCTCACCACTCTGACCTGTTTGCTTTGCCCTGTCTGCGCCCCTTTGCTGCAGATACCCCCGTGGAGATGCCAGTCCTTGTTTCCTTACTCATTCCTGTCTGCTGGAACCTGGCCCACACTGGCGCTGCCTTCCCCGCTCTGAGTGACACGCGGGAACCCTGGTCTGGGAACCCTGAGAGTAACGCACTGTGTCCCCGAGGCTTTTCTGTGTCTCCCCTTGTGGCCGCACCTGCCTGGCTGTCACATGAAAGAATGCAGAACAAGGGGCTGTTAAAAGCACAAGTTTGGGGCATACAGCAAGCATCTTGCTGCCACAGGAAGTAAACCTACTTCGTGAAGAAATTACCCAGAACAAAGGGTAACAAGACGGAGAAGAAATTATCGAGGGACTGGGAGACTCGACCAAAATAGAAGTATGTGAGCCCTGGAATAGAATTGAATCTGGACTTTTAAAGTTAGAATCTGGTGACAAAGATTTCGTCACCAGACTTTCTTCAGGTTCCTTGAGCTTTCTTCAATTGGCCCTCTCTGCATGTTTCAGTTTTAGCAAGAATCCTGCTTCGTCGATGTAGCCGGAACCCCCATCCTCTAAATCCACCCCCCTGCACGTCTACTCAGGTCCTCATCTGCCGCCATCTCCCAGGAGACGTCTGATCACCCTGGCCTTGTCAGGTCAGTTTTGCCAGAGTCCCCCTGACCCCTGATGGCACCTCTGAGTGATTTTCCATCCTCTGACCCCACCACGGTCCTTGGCTATAAATTCCCACCTACCTACACTGCATTCAGAGTTAGGTCTGATCTTTCTCCCCTGATTTAAGACCCTGCTACAGGGTCCCCACTATTATCACGATGGCACCCCATGAATAAAGTCTCCCTTTACCATCCTAACAAGCGCCATGACCATGATTTTGGCTTTGATGATGGAGACCACAAATTCGCCCTCTTATGCCATTTTAAGTCATGTTTGTGTCACTAGCGATTGAATCCCAATTAGTAAGGCATTTTGCTTTTACCAGAGAATGTAATATGAGTATTTCATCATTTATTCAACAAATATATACTGCACCTGTAATGTACTTGAAGTTCTGTAAAGTATGACAAGATTAATAACACATGGTCCCTCAATGGGGACACAGACAAACGGATACTTGCTTCTGAAGTGGGAAGTGCCGCTAATATTATAGATTTATATCAGGAAGGACTTTACTGGGGACATTGAATTTTTTTCTCATATTCAGTGACTTAGTCCTCTGAAGAGGTAAGAAAGAAATTCCAATAACTCTGATCTATTGGCGGTCCCACTCAGTGAGACCAGCTCATTGACACTACGTGCCGCGGCTTCTTGATACACCCATGGCTGACTGTGTTTCCTGAGTCCACTGCACCTACCTCTGTGTCCAGTGTGTCTACCTCTCAGTCCCTCGGGTTCTTCCCAGGGTTGCTTTGCCCACTCGCAGCCCTTGGAATGGGGCTCTGTACCATTAAAGGGAAATTTTCAGCAACAGTTAAAGCCATGGAATGCACACAAAATTAGCTTGCATTAAAGACTGTGCTTAATATTCATTGATTCAATGAGGAAACTGGGCAGACATTAAACCCCATTCAATGAAGAAATCAGAAAAAGATAAACACGTGCAAAGCAAAATACTGAGATGAGTGAGCGAAGGGCAGCAAACTAGCTCTTCCCGGGAGGGGAGGAAAACATGCCCTTGTCTATTGCGAAGAATTATTTTGTGTTGACTCAGCTATCTACACCCTAGAGACTTGGGGACTAGGTCCTACACCATCAGAATCGGAGAACCCAGGGGGTATGCTCTGGAGAGTGTATCATTTTGTTGAAGCATCGACTTTCCCCATAGTACTTTGTAAATGATTGGTGTCAATTTGGACTGAAGTAATATAATTCATGATTTATTAAGTGCTCATGAAGGCCCTTGGCCAGGGCTTGTGCTAAACATTTGATAAGCATCATCTCATTGGGTCTATACAACCTACACTCTGTGGAGGGAACTGTGCCCACTTTACAGATGAAGAAACTAAGGCTTAAGAAAGGTCAAGATCATACAGGTCATGAGGGTCTGTTTTAGGAACCAACCCAGATCCGCGCACTCTTCAGCCTGAAATTGGCCAAGAAGCATGCACTGCGGCGGAGGAAAGCGTGTTGTTAAGCTCCCACTGTACTTAAAAGGTGCTGCTTTTTAGTTTGCTGCTTACTTTCTTGTCTCTCACTGCTTCAGTTACTTAGGTTGATGGCAGACTCCCCTGAAAGTGTTTGTGATCCCTCATATACTACCATCCAAACACACACAGCGTGTTAGTCAAAAAAAGAACTTTTTAAAAAGCCTCAAGTCTTAGGGGAAGGAGACGGGGGAGTGCACGCTGGTTGCACAACGATTTGCAAGGAGCAAACGCTGGCAGCGTCCTTGATTTGCCCGCTTCCCTCTGCCCCGTGTCTGACGATTACTGCACTCTGTGCGGTAGGATGGGAAGAAGGACGATGTAAACCAAGTCCAACTCCAGGCGACTGCACCTCTGCCAAGCCTTCTGCCGCAACCTCATTCCAGCAGAACCAGAGGCTCCCTCCATGCCCATTGATGGCAGGTGCCGGTGGCACTGGACTCCCACTGGGCTTTGACTTAGAGAAAACCTTTCGGAGCAAACATCCATCATTTTCCAAAGCAGGCACAGAAAGGTAGCTTAGCAAACTACAGAATGGATTTAAGGGATTAAGCACCTGGTTTAAGGAGATTGAAATCTCACTTAAAGAGAGAGCCAGTCCTGGGAGCCTCTGGTCTGAACCCTCATTGAAGCTTGTGGTCTTCAGGAAAAAAGGCCTGCAAATGTGCTTTGCTCTATAGATCAAGGATAAACCTCAGAAACTTATTTCCTAGCCTTCTAATCACAAATTAAATATGAATTTTCCAATAACACAAGCCACTTCCCCACAGAGTACCTGGTGAGTGCCACCCAGGCCAGACTCTAGCTCAGGGCCCATGCTGCTCCTAAGGGACAATTTCAATGACCCTGGACAAAGACTTCTGTTGTCCCCATCTCTCCCTCTCTAACCCTTTTGGGTCTTTGCTCCCGTGTCATCTTCACCATGAAGCCTTGAATTAGTAACAGCCATTTCTAAAACAGCACCGTCACCTCCATTTCCCCACGTGCCCTCCTTGCTTTGGATGCCTTTACTGTTATGACTCCCATGTGACATGCTGCACGTTTTATGTATTTCAGTGCTTGTTTCCCCATCTAGAATTAAAACTCGGTGAGAGTCAGGACTGCGTATGTTAGCTCCCTGCTTATATAAACTGGGGACAAAGCAAGGGATGGCGTGTAGAGAAGGTTCGACAGCACCTGCCAGACAAAGAGATGAATCTCAATAAATGGGTTCAGCTTTCTAAGGCCCAAATGATACCTCTCCTCTCTGCTTCTGTCCACACACCTGCGACATCCCTGTCTCTCCATCTCTGTGGCCCTGCTCGGCCCCACAGCCCAGGCCATTGCGTCTTTTCAATCCTATGCCCTTTCACCTAGTTGATGACCGACTCAGTGTCTGTTCAACATCTAAAATAGGGGAATCCGATTGGTCATGGACCATCCAATGGAGTGGCTAGGTTTGGGTCACGTGTTTCTCCCCTGTATTATAAAAATGTGGCACACATGGCATAGGCTACCAGTTGGAAGGGGCCTGCTGAGCCCTCACCATTCTTCCCAGGGACGGGGCACGTTCCTTTGACAAGTGCTGGCTGTCAGAGCAGGTATCATCCACTGGCCAGCCAGGGCTTCCTCCAAAGGTCTGCTATCAACAAGGTCTGCTGGTCTCCCTACTTGCTTGTATTTCCTTGTGCTCATTCACACACTTACTCAATAAATAATTACTGAGGGTTGACAATCTGCTAAACCCTCTGCTAGCTATGGCGGACAGAGGAGCGTCTGTCTTTATGAAGCTCACTGCCTAGTAGAAGATGGACGAATAGCTTCCCCTCATATCTCAGAGATCAATCAGCGGGCTATGGAAATACGTAACTTAATCATTTAAACCTCACTGAGAGGCACGGGCGCTGGGGGAATTTGAGAGATAGAGGTCTTACCCAGAGAGCAGGAAATCTCATCGGAGACCTCAATTTAAAAGCAGGAGTTAGCTAGGCAAAGAAGAACAGGACCGAGAAGAATAGGACCAGACAACGAGAAGAGCCTGGTCAAAGTCCAGAGGTGAAAGGTCATGGTGCTTTTGGGGAACTAAGAGGAATTCCCTTGGCTGACAACAGTGTGGGGGGAAGTGTAGAAGGCCCAAGCAGGTGTCAAGTATCAGCAGAACTGACAAGCCCCATGAAGAGACCTGGGTTTTGATGTGAGGGAAAGGAAGGGACGGTAGGGTTCTAATCAGGTTAGTGACACCATCTCGCTGCTCATTCCTGAATCTGTCACCGGGCAAGCACTCAGTGCCTGGTCTCTGACCCTGAACCCGCCCCCTGTGCCAGTGGATGCTCAGCAGGCCTTCCTTCTCACGCTGTCGGCCACACTGAAACTCAGTGAAAGGGGCACGGGCTTGGCATTGGGGCAGACATCAGTGTGAATTCTACTTCAAGTATGAACTTGGACACATTACCTTTCCAAGCTTCAGTTTCTTCGTGGGTGAAATGAAGATAAATAAACTTTCCTTATCATGTTACCATGGTAATTTAATTAGACAACATATGTCTAGAGTAGTACCTGGCGCATAAGGGATCCTCAATAAATGACAATTATCAGCCGGTCTACACCATTTCTGATGGCTGTCGGTGTTGTTTTCATATACTAATAGAACCCAAACAACTATTAGAAACATCAATTTAGCTCTGGGAGCAGAATAAAATAAGGTTATATCGACTCTCACAATAGCAAGAATGAATGTCTGTGATCGAAATCAATAAACTCCCTTGGCCTAATTCCAAAATATCAAATCAAAAACAAATGGCAAGTAAATGATATTCCTTAGTATGTGCTGTTTATAAGTCATTTTTCATAGAATTCAAAGGAATAAAAAATAATCTTCCCAATTATTGTGTTTTGTGCTCACTCCATTATCTGTCACTTCATACAAAAGTCTTGTTTTGTCTTAAATAAGCAATTTTTGCTAATACAAATGTGTAGAAAAACAAAGCTGGGGGTGCCTGTAGCCAAGGTTCAGCAGGAACTCAACAGTATTCAAATTACATGAAACCAGCCCGATTCTTCCAATGACTGCACTGCATTCAGCTAATTTATTCCTTTCTGTGTCTTCATGTACATGTAACTCCCTCCTGCTTCATTACCAACTGCAGCTGCCTCACTGCCCGGGTACATTAACTTAATGAGAGAATCTAGGGAAGACTGAATGCTTTCTGGTTGGCCTGGAAAAGACAGGTACCTCTGAAATCCGTTCATCCATTCGTTCATGCATGTCACCAAAATTAGAGGAACAGAAGTGTCCAACTTGGATCCCACCAAAAGTAGCCCCTAACACAACAAGGACCTGTGTGCAGGTAGATTGTCTGGGAGGTGATCCCAGCAAGGACAGAGAGGACTGTGCAGAGTACACACGAGGGGAGGGAAGGAAATGGCAAAGTGTGAGGCAATGAATGGGCAAGTTCCAGCTGCAGACACAGGCCTGCAGTCCCCAGGAACAGCCTGGAAAACCACGTGTCATGTGCCTCAGAATCATCCTGCTCCGGGCTGGAGAGGTTATGCCATTTATTCACCATTTACTCCCTACGCCACCACTGGCTGAGGGTTGCATGTTCTTCTGGTCCGGCAAGCTCCCCGGGTCCTGGAGAAGCCAGAGAGACAGGAAGAGCTGCAGATGCCAAGGGGTTGAGATGGGAAGCTGTCCCAGCTGCCAGTGAATTCAGGTGGGCAGCTGTGGGGTGTAGCAACTACTATAACGAATGAGCGAATTCATACACGAAAGTGCTTTTTAAACAGCACATAGCACAGGGTAAGTGCTATGGCATCTCAGCTCGTTACCTTGTTCAGTGTGGCAAGTCCTATTCTAGGCACTGGGGATATGGAGATGACCTCGTTCCCGCCCCCAGATAAACACAGAGACAGACTCCATTTCAACAGTAGGAACAGCCTCTCCGAGAAGAATATTTGCACATATGTATTTCACTGCAGTTCTAGAACTAGACTCTTATAATTTAGGATTCTCTCACTGCCCAATTAATTTCTGATTATAATTATATTTTCTGGCCATTCAATAGATTCAGTTCAAATGAAGAAGAAAAAGGGCCAGAGATTGAATATTATTGCTTGTTGCACATCAAGAAACAGACCAACAGAGAAGAACCTCTGAGCTTTCAGACCACACACTCGCCGCTTGCACTGCTTCAGAAAGCAAAATCACATCTTCAGGCCTCAGATGTGCACGAATCCAAATCCCTTAAAAACATGCTCTAAGTTCCTCCTATTGGAACACATTTCCGCAGTTCCATCGTGCATTATCTCCAGACCTGTAACCCTGGAAATACGACGGGGAAAGAACAGCAAGACAAACACACCGAGCACTCACTTCTGCCTCACACCTGCTGCCCGTGCAGAGGGTCTGTATCTGATCAGCATTAATGTGGCGCATGGCGCCGCATGAGTAGCGGCTGCTGCCTTCCTGGGATCATTTCACGTCATGCTGTATCTCCAGCCGTACATCAGGGAGAAGAAAATGAGAAATAAGCACGCAGGGAAAGTAATCATTTATGAAAAAAGACAAGGCAGGGAAATCACACCATGCCCCTCACAGGCCCGAAGTCCTTTAATTTAGTCATTTCTTGTTTCTGGTGAAAACATACCGGCCAGGGCTCTGTGAAGTCCCCAGTACAGCTGCCTGCAGGTGTCAGCCTGCGATGGCCACTCAGGTCACTCTTCCTAGACATTCACAGTCACCTCTCCTAGGCTCAGACCTACTTAATGCCCCCTCGCCCCAGGTCTGTGCAGCTGGAGGACACTGGGCACCAGAGGCATTATATTAACATAAGGATAAAAAATTTTTCAATGGAGAACTGTGTTGTTCACTCTGAAGATCTTTCACCAGGCATTGCATTTTGATTTTCAGATCTTCATCGGGTATTCTTGGTTCCTAATATATTTTGTTGATTTGTAGATAATTTTTAAGTAGCACTCTATAAGTTTTCTGATTAGAATCACAGCCCGTTTCTGAGGAATCAACCTATTGTGAGTTGGCTGTTCGTACACATTAACTGTTTGGGATAGCCAGAAAGGGTGAGGTGACCAATAGATTAAAAAAAGGAAGAAACTCATAGGGTGATGAATCTTGTTAATGAGCCAAAGGCTTCGAGTGTTTTAACTGAAAAAAAAAAAAGTGGGGGGCTAAATTCAAGTTTTTAAATGAAGTCCTTGCAGAAGTAAGACTTGAATCTCAAGTTTGATGCTAGGAACATTCTAGCTTAAAATTTAAGAAAGTGTTCATCATATGCCTGTGCCAAACTGAAATAAACAAACACAATTTATACTTGATGATGAGCAAATCATAATGTTTTCTTGGTTGGTGTTTTAAGTTTGATTGTTTGTTGGTTTGTTTGAAATCAGGAAAAATCAAATCACAATATGAACTAGCCCAATGCCTTTTCTATTAACATTAGCATTACTTGCTATTCATCTATTCCAGACAGACATTGTTTAAGCATTTAAAAAAACTTTAAACAGAGGTTCCCCTCTCTGCTGACATCATTTGAGTCCCCAAATCTATCAATCTATTTTCTGGACTTACATACAGTAGTACGTTTCTTAAACTCACTGTTTTCATTTCTAGCTGGCCTGATTTAGACATAGATTTAGATTAGACTTAGTTTTCCATCACTCGCAACCAGTGAAAAACAAATACAACCCTTGATTCTTTGTCTGCCAAAGGACAGAGTTAGACACGCGTTTCTCCACTGAAATCCAGCACCCTGTTTAGAAGTGGTCATGTAGAACATGACCTCACCCTCGTGACTCAGCGGAGTCTATCCTGATGGCCACAGCTAGCTTGTAGGGTCTGCAATGAATTCGCCATCCCCTGCCCCGGGAGGGTGGCTGGGGGTGCAGAGCAGTCCCCCACAACAGGGATGAGGTTTACTCCGGACAGTCTTTCAACTACCAAGTCCTCTTCCTGGGTAGAACGGGGAAACCGGAGAAAAGGGCTATATTTCCGGTTGGAAAAAGTATGCTTCCCAGTGAGCGCAGCAAGGAGGGGCGAGAAGAGGTTAAGAAGAGAATGCGAAAGGCCTGAGATGCCCCAGTGTTTCATAAAGGGAAACGCTTTTTATCCATTCCCAGTAAGATTTCAAAACAGTTGAGAAAAAGTAGACATTCGTGAACCAAAACTACAGCAGGCTGACAAGGGATTCCTTTTTTAATATTTTGAATTTAGGAAAAGAGCCTATCAGCTCTGTGGCGGCCCACAGAACAGCATTTAAATAACCCACGTTCTAACCAGGGCCCAAGCCCTCAGAAGATGAGCAAGGCAGGGAAGTCCAGCACGGCGAGCTTGAACTTCGGGTCCCTTACCTGAAGGGCTGCAACAGGCGGCCTCCAAGGCCCACCACGGCTCTTCAGCTTCAATGTTGTAGGGGATCCAAGAACACTGTCTTGTCGGGGTGCTCAGAAACTCATCGTAAAGGGGAGGTCTTTCCAGATGAGTGCTGCAAGGCGGAAGAATATGTGCTGTCACTTCACGCGTTAACACTGAAAACAAGATATGACAAGCAATCACAGATCGGTAAACTGGCACTATCGAGGAGAGAGAGCATCTTGAGAGAACAGTTACTCAAAGGCCTTTGAAGAAAATAACCCCTAAGACAGCTTCAAAACCCGGAGACGGAAACTTACAACAGTTCTTGGGAGTGTGTCATTTTAGTTTTCACGTGTTTTAAGGGATATTTTTTCTTCTCATTTTTCTGGACACAATGTTTACATAAGAGGCGCAGAAAAAAAAAATAAACAGCCATCCCTTCCTGCTACCATCTCTTGGGGCTTCATTTTTTTTTATTCCTCTGTTCAACTAAGATAAAGGTTGAGGGGGGTGAAGAGGTGCTGGAATAGTTCCTCTTTCAATTAAAATCTTTATCGGGGACTCTGGCCACATTTAATGCGGTAATGTTCCTTGACTCTGTCTCTTAGCAGACACAGCAGGGGGGAGAGATGCGAGTTAATGACTCGGGGTCTATCCTGCTTCTATCTTCCAATACCCAGGCCCAGGCTCACCCGGTCTTTCTTGGGCTTGGAGATTCAAACACCAGCCTCCATATTTAGCATCTCTTTATAGATGCTGATGTTAATCCAAAACCAATTTTTAAATTTTACTCACTCCATACTTTGTGAGCGTCCGTCCCCACAGCACTGATGGTGGGGGAAGTTATTTATCAAGCAAGCCTCATAGAAACAGGGACTTGGAAATGTGATTTCTATTGGCCGCAGAAGCCAAGGGTGTCAATATTCATTACCCTGGCTTAGCGGGAAGCTATTTCTCACCAATCGCCCCAATGATCCACCTTAATGAATGCACATCGCAAGAAAAATTTAAGTAAAGTAATTAACATATTTAATCGATTAAGTCCAGAGAAATTAAAAGGAAGGTCCTTCTTCTGTCTTATAAATCAATTGCCCTGGAGAATTGGATGAAAGGATTTTGAGTAGTTACCAAACATTTCTTATCAAGGACTCTAAGGATCACTGAAAAAAAATTAAACCTGCCCCTTGTTTTCCCTCAATGTCCTGAATCCATGTGTTTCCACGAACTTCAGTATTTAATGTACACATCTGACCCTGTTTTGTTTAAAAGTACATGTATGTGGCTATTTCTCATCATCTCAGAACCCTGCACCTCTAGAAAAATCAGTTTCCTGGACACTATGACATTCCATGATGACAAGTGGAAGTTAAAGTCATCATCTATAAAACTTCCTAACAGTCAGGGGACGCCCCCTCCCCCCCCCCTGGGCTGCAGTGTGACAGGATCAGGTGTCTGCAAGGGTGTTGGTGATGCCTCCCTCCTACCTGGATGTGACCCTATCATTTTGTGGCCGAGAAAACATTTTTCACTTTAAATCTAATCACATCAACCCCTACAGTTACTCAGTAGCGGTGTCCATAGCTTGATTGACTAGAATATCAACTCTCGATATATCCTTCCACTTGGAATATGCACCCAGGGTGACAGTAAATGGATGCAAATGGCCTGGACCACTTATTCCTATTCAGGCTTTTACTTCGAAGCTAAGGGTACAAGTGACACCCACAAAGCCATCCGTGTCTGAAAGGGGAAGAATACAAGATCTGTTTGGAAAACGTCCAACCATTGTTACTATAATGAGAATGGTTTGCACGACATCAAGGTAACCTGGCAGCCAAGGAGAATGGACTGGAATGCGTATGCGTGAACAGTGACGACTTCACTGTACTAGTCAGTGGGGGCAGTAGATGCTGTTGAGTGAGCATGTGTACTGTGTGGCCATCACATTCAGAATGACCGAGTGAGTAGAGCAAGAAATCTGCATCAGATTTTGCATTAAGCTTGAACATTCCTCTGCAGAAACTATACAGATGACTCAGAAGGCCGCAGCTATGGGCAGCTGGTGATTGGCAGCTTCATCACAACAATGCACCTGTTCACACATCATGTCTCATGCAGAGATTTTTGGTGAAACATCAAATCACCTAGGTGACTCATCCCCACTACAGCCCAGATTTGGTGTCCTGTGACTTCTGGCTTTTCCCCAAACTAAAATCACCTTTGAAAGGGAAGAGATTTCAGACCATGGATGAGATTCAGGAAAATACAATGGGGCATCTGATGGTGATTGGGAAAACTGTGTGAGGTCCCAAGGTGCCTGCTTTGAGGAAGATTAAGGCATCATTGAACAATGTTCTGGTATCTTGTATCTTCTCCAATGAATAAACGTCTCTATTTTTCATATTGCGTGACAGGTTACTTCCTGGACAGCCCTCATACTTCTGTGTAAAGACAGACATCAGCTGGCCAAGTGTTTGTGGGCAAAGCACAGTTGTCTCTGCATAGCTGCTACTCAGGAATGAATAAAAAAATAATGATTTCTAGGAGCTAAAAATCCTTACTTATTTGTGAATAACAGCTTCGATCTTTTTTGATGACTAAGTCATGTTTTACCATCATATTAGGAAGTAGAACTTGTAACAATATCAGCAACAGCAACGCAAGTTGAATATTTTATACTTATCATCTCATTTGGTCTTTACAAGGACCCTTAGAGGCAAATATTATTGTTCCTATAATTTCATAAATGCAGAAACTGAACATCAGAAAGCTCAGGTTAACGACATTTACAGTAACCTGCGTCTTCTGATGTCCAAGTTCGTTTTCTGTCTGTAAGACTACGTGGCCACTCAGGCTCGGCAGAGCTGGGTCACGGGCATTTGTTCCCAGCACAGGGCAGGAGGGCAATGTCCAAGCAGAGCTGAGGAATCTCAGGCACACGGGTACTCGCCGAGTGGCCCTGAGAAGTACTGAACTGTTCCGTGCCCCTGCTCGTCTTGGAAATTGACTTGTGAGGACAAATAAGTTAATGCATACAAAATACTTGACCTTGGAATTGCTCAACAAGTAGAAACTGTTTCAAAAACGGTCATGCCACCTTTTACAGCCACACAGTGTTTACAGTTATTAAAATTCATCCTATAGTCCTTATAATCATTACCATCATTAATAGAGAATGACAATAAAAGAAGGATAAAGTCAGCTGCAAGGAAAACTGGAACACTTCTTGGTGGCTAGTAAGTTATTTGTCTTCAAGGCCTAAATTCACACTTACAGATTCCGTGGGAGCTTCTCTGACTGCAGCCCACTGAGTTGGGCAGCAACCCCCTGATGTGCCCAGCTCGCCTTGCTTCCCTCTCTCGTAGCCTTTACTGTTCTCTGTTGCAACACTATAGTCCCCTCCTCAACATCCTCCTCCCTCAGACGGAGATCTTCCTGCAGGCAGGCGTCCCCCAGATTCGCACCTGGCAGAGGACAGACACTCGGCTGATGACATTTGTCAACATAAATTAATCAGAGATGACCACATGGCGGCCCAGGGGGGTGGCCTGATGATGGCTGGACCATTGGGAAGGTTTTCAGCAATGGCACGCACAGGGTGGTTGATAGCAGAGGACCCAGGGAAGCACAGAGTGTACGTAGATAAGAGGGCGCTACAAGCGGCAGAGTGATGCGGAATTCAAAACTAGCATCATGGGCGAAAGCTCAACTGACGGAAGGCGGAGTTGAGCCCAGGGACTTGGAAGAAAGCAGGCTTGGGGAGGAAGCAGATGCTGTCGTGGGAAGTAGGGTGATAAGGATACAGGGGATGTCATCGACACAACTGGGGGTCTAGGGAAGCTTGCAGTGGGTAACTGATTATTACAATTTTGAACATTATCATGATTTATTCAATGATATTAACAATTCCATGCCTTTGTTTGCCAGAATCATGATGAAAATTCACATATGGGCTTAAATATAACTAACAACATCATAAAAGCAAATGCTTATCCTGTCTAAAACTCACTGCATACAGAAAACTCTGTTCAAGTTTTTAAAATTATTCTGAAGACCCAAATGTATTCCCACTCATGTACCCTTGAACTTGGAAAAGCATTTAAAGCCATCGACAATGTTTCCATTAAAAATTATACTCCTCTTGAACTAAGTCACAAAGGTAACAGAATAGAGAGGTAGGGTTTTTTCAATATTATCTAATGAAAAAGTAGAACTATTATCTAGACATTTTATATATCACTTTCTGACTCAATTCTCCATCCCTCTGGTTTTATTGTTTGAAACAATAAAGAACTGATGGAAGAATTTCATTTGGAAATGCAAGTATGCATGTTCTACTTAAGGGAGATTACAAGGCTTTAAAATTCACTGTCCGTCTATGATCAAGTACACAGAAAAAAAAATAATTTTAAAATTGCCAAAACTAACACACTGGGAAAAGAAAAGTATTCACACCAGCCTACAGAGTGTTTGTTAAAAATGTAATGGATTACTTAGCAAGCTATTAAACAAAGTCCTTCACAATTTAATGGCTCAGAATAGGCCTATTAGTAAGCAACAGGGAAATCGCCCACCATACACTCAAAACATTTATTTTGAAATTCAAAGAAACAGTAAGAATCAGAAAAAATTATTAAGAATCAGGAAACGCAATGTGGAATCCTGGCCAATCTCTTTTCTCAGCATCCACGAGCCTGTTGTGGGGAGAGAGGGCTTTCGCTGCTTTTCCTTCTGTTCTCCATAAAAGAATACATTTTACAGACACTTGATAGCATGCCTCCTCCAAGCATCTGCATTAATGAGGTGGTCTGGGCAAGGAAAACAGGCCAGCGTGCTTGAGTGAGAGAAACAGCCACACAGCCCACAGTGCCCTTGTCTGCCCTAGGAAGGTCCCAGCCACAGCCCAGCGGGGCATCCACTGACCTGCACCGGCTTCCACCTGCTCCCCTACATGATGGGAAGTCGGGGCGTTTGCTATTGAAACACTAAGGAAAGGATTGTTTGACCTCTGCCCACTTGACTGGGAAGTTACTGATAGAAAGTCACCTAAGAAACCTCAGTCTTTGGGAAGCCAGATGCTTCAGGGTGGGGTTTGCCACACAGCCTCCTCCCCAGCCCTCCTTCAGCCTTGCACAGGAGGAAGGAGCCGGCTCAGCCTCTGAACCAGTGCCACAGCCAGTTTCCTTAGGTTCTCGAAGCATCACTCGGATGCTCAGTGTAGAACCACAGGTTCTGCTGGAAAAAGCAGCAGCAGCAGCACGTGTACATACATGACTACAGAAATACATACATGTATGCTGCACACATGAGCACCCCTTGCACATGCACCTGTATATGTGCACACAGATGCACGTGCACACATGCCCACATGTGGATACACACTTATACTATATATGCATGTAGGTGCACACATACACCTGAATATTTACCCACATACATAGATATATACACACATTTAGAGAGTCATGCAAGCATGCATATATATGCACATTTCCTTACATGCAACTATGCACATATTTACACACATGCTATAGCACAAAAATGCACGCATACTTAAATGCACAAAGGTATCAATGCTTACACATGTAAATATACATACATATATGTCTTTGTATGTGTATTTTATATATGCACAGACATAGGCAATACACAGCTTATAAGAACCACTGTTGTTTACAAAACCCATGAATGAGAATTAGTTCTCTCTCCTTGGACGTGCAAATGTATGTGCACTGAACAGTTACTGTCCCGGCTGGAGCAGAGAACAAAATCAGGAACTGGAAACCATCAAAATCAGGAACTGGAAACCATCATGGGAACCATGAGTGTTGATGGTACCTGAGTATTTCAAAGAAAATGGAAGTAGAGATTTGAGTTATGAATGATCAGAGCAGTATATCTTTTATATATATATATATATTTTTTTTTTTTTTTAACACAGACCCCTTTGAGATCCAATGAAACCCTTTGCCTAGGGAAAAGAAATGTAACACATGCAACTATGTGAATGAACCCAGTCTGCCCCCATCTCCAAAGGCTAGGAACCCCTGGCCTACAGACCTTGCAAGCAGACTCTTCTAACATCAATTTCCCTTCTCCAAAAAGCACCAATTCTTCAGAGAAACATTGTTCATCGTACAGACCCTCTCCTCACTTGCAAGTTAGAAGTCTCTAAATTTTATTTGTTATAAATTTCTAGTACTGAAATACATTAAATATACTCAGAAATATCATATAAGCTAGTAATTTTTTTAAAAAAACCTGGAACTAGAGACTGCGGTCAAATTTTTAACTCAAATTTCAAACATTTCTTATGAAGTTGATGAGAGAGAGAAGAAAGAAGCCAGTGTTACATACAAGAAGGCATGCGGGATCTATGCATTAAGAGGCACTTTATAACCTAAGTATCAAATTACAGCTGTAAAAGAGACATTTAGACTGACCTAAGTGGGCAAATCTTAGCGTTTTGCAAAGGGAACTACGCAAATATTAGTTTTTGCAAATGCAATTCTTTTCTTGAGATCAGTAAAACACACCTCTTTACTTTTGAAATTTGGGTCCAATTGTACTTCAAAGCCTCTCTCTGAGCGACTTCTAACTTGAAAGAAAAATCAAACCATTCAAGCACAAGAGAAAAAGATTCTGTGATGAGATTTGAAAAGAGCTACAAGGCAGAACCACACGTTTGAGGAGAGAAATAAGGAAGGGGCACCAGCGCCTGATACTGTCAACGCCACCCATGACTGCCAGTTTCAGAGGGCGACAGCAACGATCTTTAGCTTCCGGGGCAAAAACTGCTCTCTCACCCAGCTCTGCAGCACACAATACGAGTAATAGGAACAGCAGAGAAACAACGCCTTTGGCTACTTCAGAAAGGAGCTGCTCACAGACCATGAGAAAGGTTCTGTCCGAGGGAGGAGACAGGCGGCAGGGGCCAGGTGGATGGACAGAGAACCCTGTGATATGTTGGCTTGCTCCTCCCCGCTCACTCCACGCCCATCTTCCGCTGCTCTTGCCAGACAGGTCTCTGGAAAGCGAGTATGTATCCGCTACCCAGATGTAATGAAGTGCAATTTAGAATTTATCTTTCTCTGACAATTATAAGAGCAATCTTCAGAGGAAACCATCTAAACACACAAGGATCCTATTTTGTCTTAGAGTTTCACTTTAACTAATGGTTTCTAAATTACTTGAGTGGAAAATTAAGAATGCAATACTTCACTTAAGGATGCATTAGGACCGAAGGGCGTTTGCCGTAAAACTTTCATTAAGGAAGCCAGGTACGCATGCATTTAAAAATGCACATCGATTTCTGAGGAATCTAGGTAAAGAGATAAAGCAATCTCTTTGAATTATGTCTGGGGCTGTGACTGTGTTTAGACTTCTCCAATAGACAAATTTAGGATTTCTTAAAATCATGATTATCCACCGTTAAGTTCCAAATGCAGCTGTGTTCTCCCCATGTTGCCGCTTCGGGTCTGAACGATGTCTGCTTCAAAAACGATGATTTTTTGGGTGGGGGGAAGGCGGGGAGGTACTCTTTGTTACAGAACTACATTGGAAATTGGCAAATAAAAGGTAAAATATGCAAAAGCACCAATGCCTTCTAAAAGCCATAAACACCTTCCAGAGCCGCGCCCCTGAGCTTTAAGTGTACAATGCACACACTGGTCACCTGGCGACCTTGTTGAAGTACAGATTCTGATTCGTACGTTTGGGGAGGGGCCCAAGACTCTGCATCCCTAGCAAGCTCCAAGGAGGTCACAACCCTGCCTGTCCTCCCAAATCACACTTCCTGACTCAAGGGACCAGAAAGACAGGTCTCACTCAGCCTGTCCTCCGTCACACAACACACAAAGGACTCCAAATCCCCAGGGCGGGTGGTGACAGCGTACCTCTGTGCACGTGAGAGAGGACATGTGACAGTGATGGAGTTACAAGTTAAATCTTGCGTCGGCACTAACATACAACCACAGAAATGAATCATTTGTAAAGCTTACTACTTCATTATCACGGACTGGTTTGCCTCCTGGCCATTGCTGTTCCCCCGGGAGAATGAGGGCCATTGTTAAATAAGTAAGTACGTCCCTGCTGCCATTCGTCCATGTGCCATCCGACAGCTGCCCGTGGGAGAGGCAGCTCGTTAACCAGTCGGTCTTTGAGAGTGGGGGCAAACACCCACGTGAGCACCCACTGGAGTCTTGCATAGATGTCGGTGGTTCGCTCCCTCTTCTGGAGTCACGTAAGCAGCTCGGCCCTCCTCCTGCGACTGGCAGCCGGTGGCTCTTCCCATCAGCGACGCAGGAGGAGGACAGCTGCTCTGAGAAACCTCCCCAAACACTCCACTCACACTGTTTTCGAAATTACCTGCCCTAAAAATGTCCTCCGAGAACGGCCTTGTGTATGGAAGCAGACGTAGAAACTTCCCTTCGCTCACTTCTCAGCTCACCTCCCAGGGATGGGGCAGTGATGCCGGCGACACTGTGATGACGGCCGCTGTCGCACATAGAAGATCAAATATCCTCTCACGACGGTGTTTTCACAGGATGACGTTTAGCGTGGAACGTCGGTCCGATGGTAACATGCCTGAGCGGGGCACACAGCAGGCCCGCGCACCAAGACGTCGGGCTGTAGGAGCAGCCCGGTGACTCTGTGAGAGGTACCGCCTGCAAAAACATCAGCGCGTCTCCGAGAGCACGGCCTCAGCTCCCAGCAGGGCGCTTCCGCTGCAGCGCTGAACTAGTCGGGACTTCTCGCTTCCAGCCGGCCTTCTCCGTGCGTGCAGCAGGGGTGGCAGATGAAAACAGCCTCCTCCGGGTCCTTCGCTGCAACAGCCCGGAACTGAAAGGGTGACGCAAAAATTTACTCCCGGTGTATTTCTCCACGTCACGACACCACTGACCGTGGCTCGTGTGGTGATGGCACTCCATTCTCTGTGTTAAATCCGTCGTGATGTCATACTGTATTTCCATCGATGATGAAACAGACTGATGGTAATTTGAGAAAATGGGGGCGCCCAGAACACAGTATCTTCCCGTTGATTGGCATACTGGCCCCCAAAGAGAATGGGGAGAGAAGCGGACCACCCCAAACTGGTAGGTGGCTGTTTTCATAAGCACGGAATGTACAAGGCTGGTCTTGGGTGACAGCAAGATGGCTAGGTCCCACAGCCAGTCTCAGGATCTTAAAAGTCTGCACAGAAGCCTTTACGGGGTTCAGCCACATGTGCAGTCTGGACAGTCTCCACCACACACTGCTCTCTGGAGGTCGTGTCCCTGACAAGGGCTCCAGCTACGGAACGGTGGGCAGGTGCATTCCAAGGGCAGGGAGTCAGCAAGGGGCCTCAACTGCCCAGGTTCAGCGGGTGGGTCATCTGACGGCCTCGTTCTCAGGATGACCTCCTCTGACACTTCAACTTCCAGCAAAGGCACGGAGCTACCAATGTCACAGCCACGGACTCCTGGGGGATATTCAATGGACACCCCAGGGTTTCCGTAAAAAAGTGACCCAAGGGCCACCGAATGGTTGAAATTCACATTGGAGAAAAATAATAGAAGTGAAAAGAAAAATCAAGAAATGGCCATTTTTAAAAGGAATGAGGTAATTTTAGATGCAGGAGGCGAGGCTGATGTTTCATCCTGCGGAGTATGTTTTGTTCTGAGTCCGTGTGAAACCCAAGTGGCTAGTGAGTTACAAGCGTCGACGACAAGAGCAGCACAATGGAAGCAGCCGGGACCCTTCCCTCCTCTCCTGTAGATGGACGCGTGTCCCCAGCAGTCCTGCCGGTGGGACTGGGCTCCGCCTGAGCTACCCATTCAAACCATCACACATTAAAATGAAAACGGGCAGAGGCACTTGACATGAGGATGACCTTGAAGCACAACCCTGAAACGCCGCCTTCTGCGGAGTGCCTTTCCGTCTGCTCTGACGGCAGTTCCCAGTTTCCTCCGCTCCTTTTCCTTCTTCTCCAGCCCCTCGGAGGAAGGGGAGTCCTGCCCGAGCTTCCGCCCGGAGACCCCAGCGGACTCTCAGGCCGGCGCTGAGGCACATCACGGCTCAGCTCCACAGCAAACCCGGTCTCTGGAAGGATCGACAGGCCCTCCGCGCCAGGAATCACATAAGGAGAGGGAAAAATGTGTTTATTTGCCCTTTTGTCAGTGCGGCCTCTTGTCCTTGCAGGAGGAACAGCTCACTCTAAAGAAACACTTCCAGAAACCTCTGTTTGAAAAAAGAGATTTTTCCCTTCGTTTTTTCATTTCATTTTTGCTTTTGTAATTGTCCACATGGTACCGTTGTTTTTTAATTATTAAAACGAAGCTAAAAAACAGAACGATGCAGCACGTCCTCGAGACTGGGGCTGGACGAGAACTTCAATCTGAGCGTTGAGAAACAGGTGCTAACGGTGTGTGAAAAATGTATTAAACCGAATGGCAGCCTGGTTAAAACTCAGGGCCTTTGAAATGCGGAGTAGCGGACAGTTTCCGCTTCACCCAGGGCCTGTGGGGACTTGGTGGCATCGCCGGGAGCAGGTCAATGATGGGCCACGTGGCAAGACAAGCAGGTGGTTTCTGGGTAGGAGGGCGCCGCTGCGGTGAGACCTCTCCCACCTGCACCCGCCCTTCCTGAGGGGAGGAGCCCACCCACAGGGGACTGCGCCTGTGCTTCCAGTGCCGCTGGGAGAGGCTCGGCAGGGGCACTGTGGCCTTTTCTGTGCTGGCTCCTTTACCCCACGCAGCTCGGTCAAGGAAAGAGGATGAGAGTATTGCCGGGACACCCCACGGGCCCCCCTCATGGGGTCGGGTAGCAGTAAGAGCTCAGGAAACATGTCCCTAGGGCTTCCAGATACAATACCCTTCACCCTTCCACGTCAGAAGGAGGGGCAAAAATCAAAGGAAGTTCATTTTACCTTGCCTGGGGAATATTTTAGCAGTAATTTGAGAGTCATTGAAAAAGTCCCATAAGTAACCAGCATCAATAACCGTTAAACAACATGTAACCTCCTTCTTGGTCCATATTTTAAATCATATGTTGTCTTTTAAAAAAAAATCCTCACCTGAGGATATGCTTATTGATTTTTTAAGGTGGGGTGGGAGATGGGGCATGGGGGGGGGAGAGACAGGAAGGGAGGGGGACACAGAGAGAGAGAAATCGGTTGCCTCCCATCCACACCCAACCGGGGACAGAAGCCACCACCATGTGGTGTACATATGGGATGAAGCTCCAACCAATGGCACCACAGCCCAGGGCAAACCACCTGCCACTGTGAACGTGAGCACAACGCAGTCCCAGACAGAGACAGTGGGGACGTGATGTCGTACGGCCACTGAGTCCGAAACGGAGGCGCCAGTCTCAGCCTGTCCTTCCCTCACCTTCCCCCCAAGCTCAGTCAAGCCCACGGCCCACCGATTTGATCTACCCTGTCTTCTCTGCATTCCCTACCTGCCCCATCTGGGCTCCAGACTCCGGCACTCCTGGTCCAGGACTAATGCCACCTGCAGGCCCATTGCACCTGTGCCCCTCCTGCCTGCGACCACCCTTCCCCTCCTCAGGATGTTCTGCCTCAAGGGGGTGCAGGGGCCGCTATCCAACTACGTCTTTCCCCTCCCTCTTCCTTAAACCACGAATCCAGGCACCAGGCTCTCCCTAGACTAAAAGGCACGTTTTTGAAATTTATCAATCACTCCATATGTGCTAATATTAGCCCTACTTCCCGTCAAAGTGTCTGTTCTAAGACAATCATCTGGCGTTAGCCCCTTGCTCAAAACCTTTTATTTCAAAGGCTTTGATGCCGCTGCTCTTAGAATAAAGTGAATAAAGCCCACACTTCCTTTTAACGTGGATCATAAAGCTTTTAAAGACGTTTTCAACCACATCTCCTGCCTTCCCCCACCATAATTCATGTTAGAGTCCCACAAAAGTAACTTCAGGGACCCGACCCAACTTACTGCTCTATGATGCAATTCACCACGAACCTTGAGCCTCGAACCTTGAATGTGCGCCCTCCTCTGCTCCTAGTGGAGGGACACAACCCACGTGGGATTCATTCTGGAGCCTGTGTCATCTGCCGTGCCCCTCGGTGCTCAGGAGACACTCAAAACCCATAGGGGCTGAATTGAAGCATTTTAACTGGACATCACACGTCACAGATGCCTTCTTCTGCTGTCGACCGGAGTGGAGGCAGGCGGATTTTAAAGACCCAGGCTCTGACATGTGCATTAAAATTTGCCGTGAGATTTCGTGAGAGGGAACGAGAGGCATATTAGTTGCACTCACTCCACTGTGACTTTAAATGACATCCCCGTCAAGGGAAGGGTGTGGAGAATTGCTCAGGATAAAATTGTAAAAGAGATCTGAGCATCAGCAAGAAGTTAATTTTGTTTTCAAATACTCAGTTAGCTTTCGAGCTTGCTTTGGTATATTCACATACATCCCTGTTTCACAGAAAAACTTCACGAGAAATGGGACAGGTGTGGAAACTGTAAGGAAAGAGCTCTGTGGTAGAATACGGTGATTCTTGTGTGACGTGTGTGTCCACTGCATGCGTGCGCACACGCGCGCGCACACACACACACACACACACACACACACACACTTCAAGTTTATATCAAGTGAAATACAATTTCGTTGTAGGTCGTCTTGGTTTTCCAGATCCTCTAGACCTTGGCCTCGGCACCCGCTCCCTAGCACGCTGTGCGCATGCACACAATTAGAAATCACGCTTCCGCCTCCCCTGTCCCTAGGCCTGAGCAGGGCCTGCCATGTCTTCCCCTACCCAGTTCATCCCCACCTCTCCGGGCGCACCAGCACCACCCTCTCCTCCTCGCAGACGCTCCTTACAGTCCCCAAGCAGGCCTCCCTGGCTTCTGCTGGCCCAGCCCCCCTTCGTGCAGCTTTGTGGGGAAACCACTTTCTGTTGCTTCTTACAACTGGATGATCTCCCCCTCCCACCCTCGCCACGGACAAAGCCTAAGCCTGGAAGGCAGAGACCTCAGCCCCCAGGCACTTTGCTTAGCTGCTAGTCCCAGGAGGAGACCCGTCCAAGCTCCGAAGAACACCCGGGACAGAAGAACTGGCGAACAGGGCACAAGATGAGGAAGGCTCGGAAAACAAGGAGACTCGTGAGGCGACTTGCAGTGTGACCGAGAAGCAGGAACTTTGTTTTAACCAAGAGGCAAAGGCACAGCCTCGGGACCCAGAGCCGGGAGTCAGGGGAAGGCCCTCCAGACTTTTCCCGGAGGAAGAGGGGAGGCCCTGCCCCGTCTTCACCATGAGACGTGCTGCAGGTGCTAGCCCGCCATGGCAGTGACAGTCCTGGAGCATGGAAGTGTGTCATGGCACACGTTGTGCCCCGGAAACACGACAATGCCATGTCTCAGTCATATCCCAGGAAAGCTGGAAACCGCTTTTAAAATAACACCCTTCGTTTTCCAGCTGTACAAAGAAGAGAGGCGGAGTCTTTGCATGGCTGGGCCTTTGTATGGTGGAGTCTTTCCCCAGCCTGGCCTTGGTTGGGACTCTGACCCCGGGCCGTGGCTCAGCCCACCCAAATCCTCAGGATCAGCTAGACGACCATGGGCTGAACGACCTCCCTTTAGAGAGCAGCAGGTGAAGAGGAATGCAGCAGCTCTTTACACGGGGAGGCGCAGCACGGCCTGGGGGAAAGGGGGCCGGCTTCAGGATGGACACAGAGGGGCTCTGGATGGAATGGTCCAGCTCCAGTGCCCTGAATGAGGCGTGTGAATTATCTGAATGTCCTGGGCCTCCGTTTGCTCATCATTAGATGGGGACAACAATGGTGACCCGGCAGAACTTTGGTGAGGGGTGCATGTGACGTACACTGAGCAGGGAGCCAAGTGCACTGTCTGCAGTGGAGCAGTATCCCCGTGAATCCCGGGTTTCAGGGCAGGGATCCTTGCAGAAGGCAGGGCATCTGAAAGTGCGGTCTCCCTAGGGGCCTCCTGCGACACCTACTCCTGAGTCTCATGACCAGCCTGCTGAGCCCACGGAACCAGGATGGGGCCCCAAATCTGCATGTTAACATGCTTCCCAGGCTATTCTCATATAAGAAACTAAGACAGGACAGAAGAGGGCAGGGGCCAGAAAGGCAGGAGGGACATGAAGCGTATTGCTACAATCTACAACAACACCAATAAGAATACCCACACAAACAGCAGCGGGAACAGTAGCGATACCAGCAGCAGCAGTCACAAAACACTGTCTGCCAGGTTGTTCTAAGTGTGTTACCTGTGCTACTTTTTTAATCTTCACAACAACCCCCTGAAACATGTCCTATCGTTATTCTCACACTTCAGATGAAGACACGGAAGTTCAAAGAGATCAAGTCATGGCCAAGATCACACAGCAAGTTCAAAGTGAAGCTACGAACAGACCCAGGCGGGCTTCACGCCAGAGGACACGCTCCCAGCCACCGCACTATGACAGGAAGAGATGCCCCAGCGCTGCCGTGGGTGGGACCACCGGCCCCCACGCGTGTCATAGTGAACACAAGCACCAGCACCGCCTGCGTCCCTACTTTCGGCCTGGCCCACATGAGCACAGTGGCTCACACATGTACAGCCCAATGTGGTGGCACCCACCCGTTCCCACCCCCGTGCCCCACCGGGGCAGGGACACCCCTCTGTTTTCTCCCAACAACCCGGGGCCCCTAGCACGCCATGCCACGCACAGATAGGCGCTCAGTGAGCAGGCCTTGAGCAACCGAGTCCCCAGGACCAGCTCAGAACCCCCCACCTTCTGTAAGTTCTTCCAACCACAGGAATAAACGTTTGCAAACTCCTGTCTCACTCCTGGGAGTTCAAGTTCCTCATATAAACATCATCTCACCTGTAACCACAGCTGCTCTTGCTGTGCTGGGAAAATCGGCAGAGGCTCCCCTGAGGCCAGAGTCAGGTTCTGCTGGTGTTTACCACAGGCCTACTGTGAACCAGGCACCCGGTGGGCAGTGTGACTCATGCTTTTCACGGGGTGCACACAGTAGGTGCTTCATCAGTATTTGATAAACTCCCAGGTTCATGTTCAGCTCCCACTGAACAGGAGATGGAACTGAGTCTCAGGTGATTTGGTAATTTACACGGCCCTTCAGGGTACAAGTTCAAAGCCCTCTCCACCAGGTGACAGGGAGGTGCACCACCACACAAAGGGGTTAGCACAGAAGCACTTCAGCCCTGGGTGAGTCTAACCGCCGCCGTTTACACTTTCTCTCAGCCTTGGTAGCGTGAAAAATTAATTACAAGCTAACAGTACCTTACATTTTTTGTGCTACTTATTATCTCTTGACTGGATTTCCTATGAATTAATTTTAAAAGGGCATTCATTCTTTGAGAAAGGTGTCAAGTGATTTATTCAAGTCTTCTCTCCATATGTCCTCTACTGCCTTAAATTTGCAGAAGTTACAAAGAGAGGGAGAAACATTCAGATTTTAACAAGGAAAACATTTAATGTCACATTTCTTCGCCATATGAACCGTGGCTCAGTTGTCAGATGCTAATAAAGGATGCAGAGGCGGCTATGAGCGTCAGGACACAAGGAACCTGGCTCTCCCAAGGGTGGCTGGACCTGGTGGCTCCTTTCGTGACTAGGACACCGGGGAGTGAAGAGACGCCACGTTTGAGGGCAGGTCCCAGAGGCCTGAGACCATGCTGCCAGCACAGTCACCTGGCCTCAGGCTGGCACTCTCTGATGAAGACAGCCACCGCGCTCTAGAAAACCCTCCAGAGGGGCGCCCTCGCATGCCAAGGGCCTCAGAGAGGCTTCTGGGCGGCAGCCAGCGAGGGGCCGAGGCCCTCATCCAATGGGCAAGCTGCCCTCACCCCGGGAGTGAGTCGGGGAGCCAGCTGGTCCTTCCTAGCCCAGCCTGGCGGTGACAGAGCCCCGGAGCAGCCCGAGTGGAGCACCCAGCTGAACACACCTGATCCCTGCCCTGTGGGAGCTGGGAGGTCATACACGTGGGTTGTTACAGCCGGGTGCTTCGTTAGTGGGGCACTCTGTTACAGAGAAGTAGTACCGCCGGGAATCATGGGCACAGGGGGAGGGTCTGCGGCCTGGGCCCGCCCCGAGCCCACCTCAGCCAGGAGCTCAGGCTCACCTCTAGTGGCACAGTCCCCCCTGGAGCCTGCACTCTGCTGCTGCCCACCTTCTGCCAGGGCCTGCTTCAGTGTCACAGGATCCCTCACCTGAACGAATGAGGCGGTTAATGGCCCTGGAGTCACCGGAGCAGGCGGGTGACTGCCCCAAGGTCTGCCCTTCCCATGGATGGCTTTACGGGCTTCCTGCACACTTCTTAGGAGGCTGCCCACAAGCTGGCAGCATCGAACCGTCACTGCCGACAGCCATGACCTTGATAAAGAATGCCTGGGCGGTCCTTCCTGCCCTTCCCTGGCTCACTTCTGACCCTCCCGTACTCCTTTCTCCTGCGGTCACACCTCAGATGAGCCACCTGCATTCAAAGTCTTGTCTTAGGCTCTGTTTGGGGGGAAACCCACACGAAGACCATACCCACTGAACCACCCACTGTGGCAGGATTTCAATAAGCAAGGTGGTTCATGGCGAGCAAAGGGCACGGGAGAGGGGAAGTATGGGTCATGTTTAGGGGCCGACAAGTATGTTTGGTTGGGACAGAGTTTCCCAAGTTGTCAGAAAGATTTAGGCTGCTTGATACAAGGGACATCCTAAGTCTCTTTTCCTAGAGAATTTTATCCCTGGGAAGGAGCTTAGGAATCTGAATTTTTAACTCAGTGTCCCCTCAGTGTCCAGTGAATGTTTTTAACAGTCAAATTTGGGGAACCACGGGTTTCTGGAGGGTTGGCCTCGGGGGCAAGAGAGAAAGGAACAGAGCAAATTTGGTGCCGGTAGTGAAGACCCTCGAAATGCTTCTTTAAACACTGGACTGTATTCTGAAGGGAATGGGGACCCGCTGAAGGTTTCTGAGCCAAGAACTATGGCAATGGAGTGATCGTGAAATTATCAGAGCAGCGAGACTTCAGGAGATTTCCTAAGAGTTTAGTTGAGATATGCTCCCAGGAACTTTAAGGCCAATAAAGAGGTTATTGCAAGTATTTAGATAATGTTGGGTAGAGATTCGGCTGAGAAACTTGATAAAAAAAAAATCAGGAAGAGCCTCCTATGAAATAAGCCTGAAATCTGAATTAAGTAGGCTCAGTGCTCAGCACTTACTTCTCTGTCCCGCCTGCAAAGTATGTAGGGCCTCCGTGCGTTTCTTTATCATTCTTGGCATGCAGTATTAATCTCCTTCTGGTAATTAATTACCACTACATTACTATCAAAGTTATAGCATTTTCTCAGGGGAAAAAGTCTACTGCGTACTTAAGAAATGGATGGTTATTTATGTAGCTAGACCACTTGGAAACATTTACATTTTTCCTTTACGATGATTAAAGCGTAATGCAAATCAAGTTTTTAGCATAGATTCCAAACATATTTTTTACGCCTATAATTGGAAGCTTGACACTTTACCTGCGTGTGAGTTTAGAAGTAAGGCAGATTTTCTAATTAAATCAAAAAAGAAATTCATTACTGCCTTCAAACAAAATGTTGTAACTAAAAGAAAGAAAGAAAAAAACACCAACATAGTCTTTTTGTTGGGGAAGAATTATGCTTTTATTTTTGTTTGTCTTTTGGGCAAAAGGATTAAGCAGTAACTATCACAATGTCACTATCTACATTCTTAAGATTTAGAAATGCTATTTTAATGACGAACTCATGTCCCTCGCTCTCTTCCCCCCGCTCTCGCCCCCTTCTCCCTCACTCACTTCATAATGGTACTTGTAAGTGCAGGGCACAAGAATATCCCATTAACCTCCAATAGCGTGGAGCCTTTCTTCCCATAGCACGACGTGCTCCAAGGACGCTGTAAGGACGCTGTAAGAACGCGGGCTGCAGGGTGTGGAGTCAACCTATCAGTTTTTATCCAGGCTGCAGTGTTTGTGTGTGTGTGCCTGTGGGTAGTCAGAGTTAGTTCCAAGCTCATGGGGTATCGATACAGGTTGACCTACACGACATGGATGAGACTCTTGGAAGGAAGTCTGAGGCCTGACAGAGCCCACAGGAGGAGCACTCTCTCTTTATTAAACCTCACACCTGCCCTAGGGGAGGCTGGCCACCCCTGGCGATGTAGGCGGAGGTGGCGGAGGTGGTGGGGCCCATGGGCTCCTCTACAGTCTCTCACCAGGGTGGTGGCTGCCCTATTCAGACTCTCCTGCACCATCTTCTTGAGCGATGTTCAGTCTTCATTGTCAAGAACCCATTGTGTGTCTAGCAGAAAAATGGAAGTGTGTTTATTTACTCTGGATGAGGAAATTTAGGTCTTGCATGGATCCCTAACCCTTGAACTGCACAGAAATAACCCTTTAATGGCCTTTTTTTCTCCGCCAATTCAGAGGATGCTCTTTCCTCACTCACCTGCTGTGAGGGATGGCCGAGAGGATGCTGAAAGTAAGCAGCATCCTATTTCTTTTTTGAAAGTGTTCTCGTTGGGGGACGGTGTGGGAGACAAGATGCAGCTATTTTTGCATCTAATGTGATTATCTTCAAGCAAGGCTCAGAAGAAAGCCTCAAAAGCTCAATCGGGAGGACCTGCACCTTCTTCTGTTGCCTTGGGTCACCTAATCGGAAACGTGCATAATCTCACAAACCCTTGGCTTGTCCCCAGGAGGTTGACGAGTCAACCCATGAATGGAATGCAGTATTAGTAAGCATCTGGTGGGATTCATGGAGATGTAAAACCTAATGGAAACCATGAGATATTCCAAAAAGGAATATAAAATCAAGAGAATTGGAGGACAGACACAGAAGGATGGGGAGAAAGAGAGAGAAAGAGAAGGGGGGGGGAGATGACTGTGCACACTAGGGAAAAGATGAGCAGAACACTTCGGCTTGGGTGCAGCATGTCACGTTTAGTTAATAACAAAAGGAAGCATCGAGCTAGCAAAATCGGGCAAACACATATTTAGGAAAGCAAAGGAACGGGTGAGACTTCATGAGGGTTTTGCATTCACCCAGCCACAGAAGGCAGCCGAGCAGAGAACACGCCTGGGAGTCAGTCACACGAAGTGAAGAAGCTCTCTAAGATGAGGGCGCCCACGCCACGGCTGAGAGCCTCAGCAACCAGCCTCTTCTTCATACAAACCATACAGAAATGAGAAATAAAACCAACCTTCCTCTGCGAAAGGGCAGCAGGAGGCACAACCAGCGCCACGTGGGGAATGATCCAGAAAGGAATCCGGGACGTGTGTCTGCGGTAGGCAGCAAATGAATTCTTGAGCAGGTCGACTGGGGTTGACAATGCCAGGGATGGGATTACTCCCCAAGTGTAAGAAATTTTGTGTTCTGAATGTGTCGACTTACTTCTACTCCACATGCTTAAAAATACGTTCGGCAACTCAGCGGCCCCTGCTTCACAGAAACAAAGTCTCAAGTCTGGGGAACACCAGGGCACATTTTCTTAGCGTCAACAATTTTCTGGGCTTCCAGTGAGTGAATATCCTCGCTGCTACATTCTCCCATAATGGAATTGGGGTAGACGGACGGGGACATTCATAAACAGATGGGGACAGCGTAGACTGCGGGAGGCTGAGCTCCTGATGGCCGTCCCTGTGCATTTGGAAAGGGAGCCGGAGATGTGAAGAGGCCGGAATAAAAATGCACCGATGCTCTTACCCCCCAGGATCAATTCCATACCATGAACTTGGTGACAAGGGAAAACGTAATTTACCACCATCCCATAAAAAGCAATACAGAAATATCAGTGTTGCTACTGCTTGCCAGTTTTGAGGCTATTTGCCCAACTCAGTGCTCAACTCATATGCAAAATGTCACTGAGTTGTCCCTACAAAGATAAAAGACAATGTTAATATAATACCAGTTCTGCAAATGAGCACAACTGGAGCTCAGGAAGTTTACTACCTTGGCCAGAGTCATAAAGTTCATTGTGAATGGAGGCACCAGGGACAAGTCATGCCACGCTTAGTCCACAGCTCATTCCCTTAGCTTCCCTGCTATACGCCCTCCCAACTTAATTCTGCCAAATACACATGCTGATGCAACCTTCCGTGGGCGTCTGCACCACCTGTGTCAGACTCATCTATGATGAGCAACCCTGAAAGACAGAGGGGCGAAATAGGACCACATTCACATGCCATGAAACCAACCACCTGGGGACACGTGCAAGGATGAGAGTGTCATTTCGGAAAGAAAACAAAGATGAAACAGGGAAGCAGAGATGAAGGGCCATTGACTTGGGGAAGCATCTCAGTCTATGAGACTGTGCAAGAGTCCTGTATGTTTGTTACTGCCTCTTCCCTAAAGTCATCTCCCCTTGGAAACGTTCTGGAAGCATGCACCCGTCTTGTAGTTTCCAGGGAAAGAGGAGGAGTCGGGCCCTCAGTGGGGAGAGAAAGGGAGCCACTGAAGGCAGACGGAGACGCAGTGCCCACAAGGGAAGGGCAGAAGGAGGTTTATTCTAATGACGTTTTCTTTGAATATAGAGCCCCCCACCATGGCAAATCGGATCCTACTTCCAAAGGACAAATTTAATCTAGAGAAACCAAAGTTGCCGTTTTTCCTTTTCGAAGTCACACCTGTATTGACTTCTAGACAGGTTTGGCTTTCTCTTATCATCATGGAAACCACAGGGATGGCTTATTTTATTAGCTAAAAAGTATGAAGCACAATATCAGTGCAGGCTTTGCTGTCACTAGGAAATAAAGGGAAAGAAAAATAACGGTATTATTGGAAGAAATGTCATAGTGTGTCTCCACTCAAGGTGGCGGTGAGCTCACCCGTTTACCTACCCTCCTCCCTCAAATTCCCAATTCAAATTACCAAAACCAAATAAAAATAATCTATTTCATGACAGGAACCATAAAGGAATCAGTCAGTTTTCCACAATTTTGAGAAAAGCTGGCCCTGGCAGGGTAGATCGGTTGGTTAGAGTGTCGTCCCCATGCGCCAAGGATGCAGGTTTGGTCTCTGGTCAGGGCACATACAAAAAGCAACCAATGAGTGCGTAGGAAAAGGACAACCTTGCCAAATCATTAAAGATATCCTTCTCCCCTCCTCAAAAAAAAATCTTATAGCATGTTAATTTGTTAAGGAAAATAAAACTGTGAAATTAATACAAGTAAGGGATGAGTCTTTTAACCAGGAGTTATTAAAATAAACAGCATGTCTGTATCATTGCCTTTAAGGATACATTTTTTGAAGGACAAAATATTACAGAAGATATTTATTCCTTTTTATATCCTAATATATTCCTTTAAGGAAAAAAATACATTTTTTGTCTAGTTTAAAAGTTCATTACTGCACTGTAATTATAAAGTTTACTTTCTTTTTAAAAAGAAATCTCTCTCTTAACTTTTAAGTTTAAAATAGCTTGATGACAGAAGTACTCATTACATTCTCCCAGAGTCAAAGTCCCAGATGGTGTGGTAAAAAAGGAATAATCAATAACAATTTAGCACTCATTATGTTTATAAAAATTATAATGCAGATTCAACTTTTGGACGTATTTTCCAAAAATGCATTTATGCATAAATTTATATTTTGTTTAATTTTAATTACATGTTACTTTCTTTTTAAATGTAATTATCAAGGTACATTCTTCAACTTCCTAAAAACAGGTTGAAGTACTCTTTGAAAGGCACAAGTGAGGGTATATAGGACCCAAGAGGAGAGGCCCCTTAGGGCTTCATAAAGGGGCGTGCCCTTGTTATGACAGGTGAGCGATGACCCCAGTTCCCAAGGGTAAAGGTAGGAATGAGGACAAAGATGTGTCCTATAGGTCACTTGGGGCAGGGGGCGGGATTTAGTCTGTCCACAGGAAATTGCTTGTACTAGAATCATGTGATTTGAACAAAATTTTAAAGAAGAATATGGCTAAGGCAGCATTTTCAACTTTGAATAACTCAGATGCTTTTACTCAATTCAATAGGTGAAAGGGAGTCATAATGGTTGTTTTAACAAAAAAAAAAAAGAAAGAAATAGTCCTGGCTGGTGTGGCTCAGTGGATTGAGCACCACCCTGTGAACCAGAGGGTTACAGGTTCAATTCCCAGTCAGGACACATGCCTGGGTTGTAAGCCAGGTCCCTGGTAGGGAGCACACAAGAGACAACCACACGTTGATGTTTCTCTCCCTCCTTCTCCCTCCTTTCCCCTTGCTCTAAAAATAAATAAATACTTTTTTTAAAAGAAAGAAGTATATATACAGTTATACATATCTATTTATCTATCTATACCCATATATATCTTCTCTTGAGGATATTTATGTGATAGTGTACTATTAAAAGGTCAAAGAAAAATATTTCCTAAATTTAATACATTTAATTGAATCCTTGCTCTATCCAGTGGTTCTCAAACTTCAGTGTGTGCATCAGAATTATCTGGAAGGCTTATCAAAATACAGATTCCCGGGAGCGGTCCCCAGAGTGTCAGATTTAGTAGGTCTTCCATTTCCGTAAGTTCCCAGGTGGTGCTGATGCTGCCGGCCTGTGCACAACACCTGGGGAACTACTGATCTAGGAGCGTTAGGAGAGCTGAGGGACACTTGACCCAGTGTGTGTCATTGGGATCATATTACACCCAAAACAGCAGAAAACCTAACAGTGGCTTGATTGGAGGGAGTTTACTTTTCTCTTATAAATTCTGGAGGAATGTCCAGAGACCATGGCTCATACAGTTGCTAGATAATGTCACTAAACTCCAGGCTGCTTCTACATTTCATACCTGGGTGGTATTTGCTTTCATCCTCATGGTCCCAGGATGGCTGCTGCACCTCCAGGCATCCGGTCCCTGTTCCAGGCATGACCAAGGCAAAGAATCAAGTACTCTCTCCTAGAGAAGCTTTTTATTTTTATGCAGAAGGACTATCTTCCCCCAGGGATTCATACCAACATCTCAACAACCAAGTGTGTTACAGGCCTTTACCTCTCCAGCTCTAAGGATGGTTGGATACAAAACAAAAACAAATTACCAGCCGGCATATTTGTCCCTTTGAACAAAGTCAGGGTTCTGCTAATAAAAATATGGTCAAGGGCGTGAGGTAGGCGACTGCCAGTGTCTGCCGCAGAGGAGTGGAACGTGGTTGGAGACAGGAGAGGCTGTAGTGAGAATATGTAGACTTGGGAATTTGACTTCTAAATCTCCCACATTCTTCCAGCCTCAGCTTAAATACAATTCCTCCAGGAAGCTGTACTTGACCTACGATTCTCAGACTACATTAAAGGCTACTATAATTTAACCCTATGGCAACTGCAATAATCCCTTACTAGGTAATTCATTAAAGAACAGCATTCAGAACATACAGGGGAGACAGAAGTGTTATGGCAGCAGTTTTGGCCTCAGGACGACTGGTGTCCAAGGAAAGGAATGATCCGCCTGGGGAAGGTGCCAGGTGCGCATGTTGGAGCCCAGGAGGGAGGCAGTGAGAGGCTCTGGTGCCAGGTGTGCAGGAAAATAAACATAAGGAGTCTCTGCCCATGAGTGAAAGTCATTCATTGATCTTAGGAGAAATACTGCATCTATTAAGAAAGAACAGTCTACTACTAAAAGGAGCTGAGAACATTTTTTAAAAGACAGAGTTTGGAAATTAAAAATATGATGCAGGAGTAAACAATTCCATGGAGAAACTAAGGGGGAAAAGGGGCAGAGCTCGGAGTCACATTAAAGTGCTCGAGAAAGCCAGACAAAGGTGAGCACGTCTCCACATGACAGAGCTAAGGCGAAAAAAGATCCACATTAAAAAGTTTAAGACATGAATAAAAAATGTCCAAGAGGCCCAGAATTCAGCTACTAGGAGTTAGAAAAAGTAGAGAACAGAAATAATGAGGAAGAGAAAATAATCAAAGAATAAAAGAATACAATGTCCCTAGTTGAAAAAAAAAAAGGCTAAGTCTGCAGACTGAAAGGACACTTTAAGGCACCGAGTAGAAATAAAATATGTTCAGAATGCCAGTCAAAAAGAAGATTTAAAAATAATTACACAAAAGAGGAAACAAAAGTCCACCTGTAACAAAGTGAGACTAAGTGTCAACATTCACGCAGACGCTCAGATGTTAAAGAGAGCAGAGTTCAGTGCCTCCAAGTTCTGAGGGGAAAGCTACTGAGCTCAGAATTCTATAAACATTCAAAGTGATCACAGAAATGTATAGCCAATTACATTGCCAATTGGGAGGGAGGGCAGAGGACAGTTGTCACCAGACATGCAAGGATTCAAAAAGTTGTGATCGATGCACCCTACATTGTAAAATAGAAAATACTCAAAGAGACACGCCCTGAAAAAATCAAAGGAATTCAAAAAAAAAAACTACCATAAAATACCCATTGTACTTTTTAATTTTATTATGTACGTGGGTTAGCTCCATATTTTTTATAACTGCTTAATAACAAGTAACTAGATACCTATTTGCACGTGGGAGAGGGCAGGAGGGTTGGAGGAACCAAGAGAACGCAGGGAAGGTGGAGATGGCGCAGACTGGTGTGGGAGAGCAAACGGGGCGACAGCGCAGGCCTGTCTGGACGTCGGGGGAGGAAACGACTATACTCTAAGGGGCTACAGTGACTTGGGTGAGCGGCGACGTTAAAAGTGGGGACACGAAGTCTAGAGTTTCCAGGCTTTTCTTTGAGGAAAGAACAAGGGGGTGGAGGGGGAGGGGCGAAGGGAAGCCCATTGCCTGACCCTGGAAAGTGTCGTCACAGACAGCAAGGGACCTCGAGGGAGGCGGTGTGGGTCCGCGGAAGAGCCTCACCGAGCTCCAGACTCCCAGGAACGTGCATTCAGACCTGACTTTACCACTTACTAGCCAGGGGGCCTTAGGGAAGGTCCACTGTGAGCCTCAGTTTACTGACCTGTGAAACAGGACTAATGCGGTGCTGAGAGAAGAATTAAGGCGCAGCGAGGTTCCATCAATGAGCTCGCAGCCCCGCCCCGGCGGCCCTCAGGCGGTGCTCGCTGGTGAAGCCCTATTATTCATCAGAAGCAGCCCTGTTGGAAGCTCACTTTTGGAGATGTGAACAAGAGCACACATAGGGAATCTGACTTGAAAGAAAAGAAAATGCATTTCTTCTTCAAATATAACACAAAGAGAAAGGGGGAGGGGAGATGCCGCTGCGTGTTGGGAGGGTGGGCGGACAGCGATGCTGAGACGAAGGGGGAAGTAATTCCGGGGGTTACACAGAGAGCCGGAGCTCCAGTCCTGCAGAGTGGGGGTCGCCGTGGGTCGGGGGTGAGGACGGACTGTGGAACACTCCCCACTCTGCACCGCAGGCCGACCTGCAGGTGCCTCTCCCCGCCCCACTCTCCAGGAAACACTCCCACCCCTGGGGATGAGAGCAATGTTTCTTTCCGTTTGCAGATTTGCAGCTTGCAGCGCCTGACAAGTGACTATTTAGTAAATGTTTGGTGAAGAAAGGAAGGAAAATGGGGGGCAAAGGAGAGAAAAGCAGCTGCCCCTCCAGACGCTCCTGCTCCGGCCCATCGCCCTTGTGGTGACGCCTCACCCCAGCGTGTGCATGACAACAACACCAGATCGCAGACAGGGCTGGCAGAGAGCAGCACTGAGGGTCCTGGCCACCAAGAGCTGGGAGCCGGCTCCAGACAGATGACTGTCCTCACACTTGCACATTCAGCCAGGAACCCCCAGGGGACGCAATTTCACGTCGATTCGCCACGGGATGCATGGTCTCTCCAGTGAGGGGGCAGAAGGCATGGAGCCCGCCAGGAGAAGGAGGCGGGAGAATGGTGTTACCCGTGTAAAGGGACTGTCATCAGCATGGGTGGCGACGCTCTGTGGTTACACCCACTCCAGTGGCTCATGAGGACACAGCACACCTCACCTCAGGATCCCCTGGTTTAAAACTCCTCAGCGACTTCCCACAGCTTTTTATGTCTTAATTGAATGTCTTGGGGTGACACTGGCTAATAAAACACAGGTTTCAGGTACACAGTTCTATAACACACAATCTGAGATTGTACTGTGTGTTCACCACACCAGACACATCTCCTTCTGTGTTAGAACACAAACTGTAACTGTTACCACCACCACAGGGCGAGCAGTCTCCGGCAACCCTGTGCCCAGGTATTTGCAGCAGCAACTCTGGCTGAGAAACTGACCACCCCACTCCTCGAGCCCAGCAGCTCCTTGCCGCTCCCAGGGGCTGGGAGACCCACTCATTCATCCGCTTCCACTGAAATGCTCCCTTCTGCACATGGCCTTCCCCGGTGCCCTGGCAGACCAGGTCTCCACAGCTCACTCCCCCTCACCTGCCCAGGCTGTCATAACTAGAGTCACCTGTCCACCTGTTTAGAGGTTCTCGTCTCCCCTGGATTTGCGTCCTTTGAGGGAAGACGCTGGTCTGTCTCTGTACGCCGCACAGGGTCCAGCCCATGCATTCTAAATGGCAGCTGCACCACCCAAATGGAGCAAAAGTTGCTTCTGCAGGGAGGTGAAAACCAACTTGCTCCATGAATGCTTAGTGCACAGATAGAGTACAGAAACAGATACAGCGTATACTTTGTAGTATTAAAGTTTCATTAGGAGAAATGTCTTACAAGGTTCCTTAGGTAGATGACAATGAACACAAAACAGACGGATGAGAAACTCTGCTCAGGAACAATGCCTGGACACAGGTGACCCGTGGGCATCCTTAAGTTTATAAATACTGAGTGAGAAAGAGTCCCGGCAGAAGGAAATCATCAGTTTTGATGGGGGCCAAGAGGGAGACCAGCCCAGCAGAGCCCCCTGGGAACCCAGGCAAGGCGTCGTCACTCACTGCCTCCCCCACACAGAGTGCGGGCAGGGGCAGTGCGTGGCCAGGCAGGGCCTCTGGGGAGCACAGTGTTGCCTTTCCTGTCTCAAATTTATGCAATCTTAGTGCATGAAGAAAAACACTACACACAGAGCAAAGGATAACTGAATTCCCAAAATGTACGTAGACTGCTTCTGCATAACTCTGGCTTGCAGACTTAGACAATGAATAGGACTATATTTAAGATCACTTTTTGATTTGGAGCCTGACCTTGCTCAATACCTATCACAGAACATTTTTTGTATCATGTCTGTTTCCTTTCACAAAATTTCCGTGCATTATTATTATTTATGTTACTCTCCCACTAGTTAGAAATCTTCATGTGAGCTATGCCTTGCTAATTATATGAGATAAAGCCTATTTAGAGAGTCTCACACAAACTAGGCTCTCCGTAATCATTAGTCATTATTGTCGTTCTAATAGCAGTAGTGCCGTCGTTAGTGTCATTATCTTCCATTTCCCCACCTCGGTATTCCACACCAGACTCGCACTAATATCTAGCCAGGAAATCCTTTCCTTTCCATTTTGACCCTTTCACGTTCGTAACTAATATCAGATTTAAAAAAAAAAAAGAGAGAGAGAGAGAGAAAGGGGGAAGGGAGGAAGGGAGGAAGGGAGGAAGGGAGAAAGGAAGGAAGGAAGGAAGGAAGGTCCAAACACTTTTTTAAAATTCTCACCCCAGGACATGCTCTTTGATTTTAGAGAAGGGAAGGGAGGGAGAATGAGAGGGAGAGAAACACTGATATGGGGGAACAGCAATCAGTTGCCTCTGGAAGAGGCCCCGACAAGGGACTGAACCCAAAACCCAGATAAGTGCCTTGACCGGGAATCAAACCCGCCACCTTTTGGTTTCCAGGATGACGCTCCAACCAGCGGAGCCACACCAGCCAGGGCCACCCAGGCACTTTCAATTAACGTTTTTAAGACCATGTGATACACCTGGGTTAGAGTTTCTTTGCACTTGATCTCAGATTCCACTGAATATGTATGACTCTCCAAATTAACTCAGAACTTACCACCGTATTATCTCGTTTTTACCCGATGAGCACACTCCTCCCCGAATCGCCCTTCCTGGGTCGACACAACCCCCGATAAAGTCCACGCCTGACCCGGCAGAGGCGTCAGCACTCATTCACCACGAGGCTGTCCTCGTAGAAGCCACTAAATATTGATGAGGAGGGACTCGGGCTCCGGGGGCTCAGAGAGCACGCAGGGCGGATCACCCCTCTCGGCGCGGCGTTGGCGGGGGCGAACAGCGGCGTCCGAGCCAGCTGGGCCGCCACGACAGCCCTCTGGCTTATCGGAGATGCCAGCTGCGCCACCACGAAGCCCGTCTGTCGGATTTCCACAGCTCCGCTCGAGCACCCCGCTCCGGAGTTCGATGGTTATCCAGGAGTGCTGAGCACCGCCTGGGGTCCCGGAGACAGGCTGTCACTTGCAGATTACATGTGACAGGAGAAATTTACAGGTGTCAGTTGTTTGTGTATAAACACAACGTACGCACGTCCTTTTCCTGGAGGATGCGCATGAGCTCTTTGCGTGGAGGGGTCGGGCATCAGACAGAAGGACTGGGCGTCCCCTGCTCTGCCCCTTCGTGAAAACACTGCTCCTAGGAGGGATGTCTGTCTCCACACGGCGCAGAGGGAACGCGGAACACAGAGAACAAAGCCGAGCACTGAGCCCCTCTGTGTCTGTCCTACCACCTTTAATCCCTCCAGCCATCCGGGGAGGAGGAAGCTCCCTCTCTGCCCGGGAGACGGGCAAACCGCCGAGGCACAGCGGGAGGCACTCGGGCCGCAGAGGGCGCACTGGAGCCTGACTTTGTCCGTCTCGGGGAGGCCAATCACTGCATTACATGGAACCATCCAGAAAAGAAAAGGGGCATTTTTTCCATAGTGAGCCAATACAAAGAACGTGTGTGCCTGGCCTGTAGACACCTTATATTTAGTGAGAGAATCTGGAGGAATCTTAATTTGCTTCATCTCTGAAGCGTCCTGTGCCTGTGACACATTGCCCAATGGCGCACCCCATTCAGCGGTCAGAAACCTGGTGAAGACTGCGCTCCGGTAAAGGGCGGAATCAGCTCCTCCTCGGAAACACGGGGCTCCGCCCCGCCTTCGTTGGGAAGCCCATCCGAGTTGATTCCCGAGATGTTTCCTCTAAAATGCACTTTTTTTCTTTTCCTTTACTTCACTTTTTCCATCACCATTTATCCCCCCACACCCTCTTCCGCGTCCACCCTTCGCCCCCCACAGTCACCACACTGTTGTCCGTGCCCACGAGTTCTTTCTCTCTGCTTTCTTGTTTGCTCATTCCCCCCGCCCCAACCCCACCAGCCCCCTGCCAGAGCTGTCCTCCTGCTCTCCCTGAGTCCGCCTCTATTTTCACAAAGGGTAAAATTTTCTTCTTTTTTACAGCCAAGGAATGTTCCATCTGTAAATGTACCAACGCTGTTTTCCCCACTCGGAAAAAGCGTACTTACTCAGTCTGTGTCAAACAGACGATGAAAACAAATGAACAAAATGTCATTCTTACTTTCTTGATAGTTCAAAGTTCTCCCAATATGACCTTACCACTTATTCTTTCCTATGTTCCCAATATGCAAACGTGCCTTGCAGATGCTCAATAAACCCTTGTTCGATTGAATTATCAAGTGTCTTAGCAACCAGCTTCCATGTGAGTTAAGTCTGTACTACTTGGTTTTACAAGAAGTGGCATGTAGGTTATAGGGATCTGTCTGGAATCTCAAAAAGCTTCAGTTAAAAAAACCGAACGTTAGAGATCATGGCTTTTGATTCACAACTAAAAATTTACTCCAAAAGACACTCGGTCTCCTTGAATTATATATAGTCGGCCCCCCATGGTACTCCACAATATTAACCCACTCTATCATTCATGAGAGCCTTGGTTTACTCTCTGCCATGCATTTCCAGCCGGCTAACACAGAGCCAGCATCAGGGTGCGATGACAAAGCCCACGTTCAGAAACAGGAGGGGGTTCCGAGCTCCCGTCCTCAGGAAGAACAATGTATTCACACTCACCATGTGCCCAGCCCTGTGCTGGGCCTTTTCAGTCACACACGCTCATTGCATGCCTCCACGAACCTTCGGGGAAAGACACCAGTTGTTACAATTAAGGTGCGGGTCTGGGGTGTAAACCTGGTCCCTGTCCTGCCCCGTCGTGCCATGCGGTGTTCTCTGCAGCATTGCAGGTCCTATGGTCCCTGGACTGGCATCATCGCCGTTCCCCGGGAGCTTATTAGAAGCACAGAACTGCCACAGCAGCGGGCCCCGGACGGCAGAACCCGAATCTGCGTTTACCAGAATCCCAGGCCATCCGAGCCCAGGGCAGGCTGAGAGGCACTGCTCGAGGACCTGCTCCCCAGGCTCTACCCGAGCTCTGCAATAATAATGCCCATGATTGACTGGCATTTTTCTGTCTTCCAACAGAGGTGGAAATCAAGAATCAGCTGCTGATAATCAGGAAGTTCTGGGCCAGCGTAGCACAAGTTGTGGGGCACCTCCCCTGAGCCCAACACTGTGTCGGGGACAGAGACACAAACAGCGACAAGGATGGTCCCTGCTCTTCGGGAGCCCGGCGTCAGGGCAGGGTTCCACCGTGGGACCCGCAGGCGGACTCCATCCACCACCGGCCACCAGCCCTGTTGTCATGTAAATGCTGCATTTTACACCACGCATGTGGGGATATGTGCACACTTTTCATGCATAACAGTCCACAGCTCTCGTCAGATTTACAGGGTAACTAAAGCTCACTTCTTTAGTATCAGAAATAAAAATTGAAATGGACCATTCATGTTAGTGTAGGGGAAAGTCACTTAAAGTTTTACACTTGAGTCTAGTGCGATGACACAAACATATACACACATATACCATACACACACGTTATAGAAACATGTATGTGACCTTTAACTATTTCTCCTTAGCCAGTTGTCTTTACAAGTAACAACACAACAGCAATAATAGCTAATACTTACTGCAACTCTACCATGCGCCAGGCATAATTTTAAGCCCTGAATGAATGTATTTAATCACCATGGCGATGAGTCACCTGAGGCCTTGGAAGTGAGCAAACCTCCCGAGGTCACAGAACTGAAGACAGGAGTGCCAGGCCTCAGCCTGAATCAGTGTGGCTGCAGAGTCCAGGCCCCTAGCCACCACCCAGCCCGGGGATGCATGGAGGTGGGTTCTGTCTCCCCAGCGGGGTGAACAGTGATGCAGCTGATCAAACCTGGGAGGAGAAAAAAGGAAGGACCTAGGAGTGGTACCCACCCCGTCCCCGCAGACCTGTTATCAGCCAAGCTTAGGTTGTTTGAATGGGTCGCATCCATGCACGTAATCAAGCACGCATGTGCTTATATGCACTCAGGCAAGTGCATGCACAAACACGCAAACACACACACGCACAATTAGTGGTCTTAACCAGGGAGCAGAAATCATCTCCATTCCTCTTGCTTTTGCTAAACTTTTCTGCACAACCCACAGTAGCCAGACCACCTGTTCTACAGTGCTGCTCAGCCACACGCCTCTAAAACGCTGGAGGGGCTCGTTAATAATTCAAACACCTGAAACCCTTCCTAACCTACTGGAAAAGCTATCTGCAGGGTGAGGGCCCACCTAACGATAACTTTCAACAAGCCTTGGGAGTATATATTTTTTAAATGAGCTCCTCGGGTGATTGTAATTCTCAGCTAAGTCTGGGAACCCATGCTCTTCCATGACCCTTCCCAAATTTTAAAGTGCCTGAAAATTAGCTACAGTTGAATTAAAATGCAGCTTCTGGTTCAGCCAACCTGGGCTCAAGCCTGAGAGTCTGCATGGCGGACCCATTGCTGCTGCTGGTCTGTGAAACAGACGAGGAACAGCGAGGCCGTGGATAACTTGTTTCCACTTGCACACATCCGGGACCTGACTTTTGTGCTCTGCTGCTCCACACACCTGGGTACAGGGCCCATTGCAGGACAAACCCACTTTGGAGGACAGCAGCATTCTGGGCTCCTGACAAGCAGGTGGAGGTTTTTGGCCTTGGTGGGGATTTTATATAAACCAAATGAAAACAGGTTATTTGTTCCAGGCAGGAGGACTGGGCCACATCTTTAATGCCGGTGTCCCCCTGTAGATTGCCAGCACGGTTACTTAGTGGAACACAAAAATGATCATCTAAATGTGAACAAGTTGTCATTAAAGAATGATGACCACTCTCCAAGTACAAGTAACCCCCGACATCCTTATAAAGAGGTGATGGAAGACGTGATGTTTTATTCATTCTGAGGCTTCATTACAGTTCTTCTTTGAGGAGGCTGGGACGCTGGCACCGTATCTGAAGATAGGCTTTGCCGCTGACTGGTGTAGCAATTACTTAAACCTAAGAATTGTGAGGCCGAATTTGCAAGAGGTAGATTTATGTGAAGACAAGAGGCACTTTGTGAATGGAATCATGCAAACTTTCTTTTCCTGACTATACCCACGGAGGTGTGGAGTCTGGAAACATGCTGACAGAGCCACCTGCTCTTTGCACAGGGTCAGAGGACAGGATGCAAGCAATCCAGCCCTGGCGGGTGTGGCTCAGTGGGCTGGGCACCGGCCTGCAAAACAAAAGGTTGCCAGTTTGATTCCCAGTCAGCGCACATGCCTGGGTTTCAGGCCAGACCCCAGTTGGGGGCGTGTGAGAGGTGACTGATCGATGCTTCTCTCACAAATCAATGCTTCTCTTCCTCTCTTTCTCCCTGTCTTCCCCTCTCTCTAAAAAAACTAGAAAAAAATTTTTTAAAAAGGAAGCAACCTAGTTCCCAGTAATCACATAATAACAAAATCATAATAACATATAACAGCAATCGGCAGCCACAGACATTAAAAGTGGTAAAAGCCAATGCAAATTGTCTGAAGAAAAATAATAATTTATTGATTTACATAATTTTTAAATGCGTAAGTGGGTTGAGGAGCTTTAACGAGTACCAAGAGTTTTACTTTCACTCCGCCTGCCCCCTGGTGGTGGAGTCTGGCCTCGGCAGGCCGTCCTCCCGCGGAGGCCTGCGGGAGCCGCACGTCTGCTCCCAGCACTCCCAGAGTCAGCCCCAGAACTACCGCAACACTCCTGGGCGTCCTCTCTCACAGGACCAGCCTGAATCGGGTGTTCATCCTGGAGCCAATCAATGTGGCCAGGAGATGGGATGTGCGGATGGCTTGGGTCACATGGCCAGCTTGGGACGCTGGCAGGTAAGAGTGAGGTCGATGTTCTAAATCAGCCACATGACAGAAAAGGAAAGAAGAAACTTAGTAGCAGAGAGAATGGCTGCTGGAGCGCGTGTTCCCTTTGATGCTCAGGGCACTAGCAGATGCAGATGGAGATACATTATAGACACGCTGTAGATACAAAGAAATGTATCCTGTTTAAATGGAAAATAGACCTCAGAGAGATACATGGATTGGCAGGACTCCTTTGCTTTCAAGAGGTGGAGTCTCCATTCAAAACAAAAGGGGGGAAAAGAGTAAAAAAATAGAGGAGAAACGTGTATGGGCTCACACAATCGGAAAACGGCGAGTTCTGTCTCCTGTCACAACTGAGTCCGGGGGCTGTGCCTCCCTCCCCAGTCACCGCTGCTCACAGGTGGGAGGAGGTGACCCCAGCAACTAGCTCCATGACAACATCGTTCTGGCGGGGATGAGAGTGGGGTCTCCTCTTAACACAGCGTTAGGAAGTTTTCCTGGAAGGACCAGGATTTGTGGGGCTCATAACCGACGACCACCTTTATACCCACCATTGTGGACCTGAGTTGTACTGACCGGCCACCTGTGCCAGGTGTCACTCTGTCACAGGAAACACAGGGATGGGACTGTCACTTCCACCGGGTGAGCAAGGGGCAGATATGAAACATAAAAAAGGGGAAACTACCAAAAAAATTTAAAAACCACCCCTGGTGTGTACTCCAAGCAATTGATTAGCCTATTCAAAGCCAAACCACAAGGAAGAACTTCTTTTTCGAGTCACCATGGAGTGACAGGGGCCAGACTGTCCCACCTAAAGCCACCGCCACGCGCACATCTAATTATCTAATGTACGAAACAACAGCTTGCAAGACACTGAACTCGGGCGACAGAGGTCTGTGATGCCCTGAAAGGTGGGGACCAAGTGAGGAAAACCAAGTGAGGAAAACGGTTCTCCAGGCCGAGAGGGACCCCAGTCCCGGAGCAGAGGGAGGCAACCTGGCTGAGGCCAGAGGACTCCCTGAGTCAAGGAACAAAGATGAGAGTCAAGGAGATGAAGAGGCCAGAGTTCACGAGACTGAAGAGCAGGGAGGAGGGGGAGGCACGTGGACAGAGGTCGGGAGACCCGCAGGGGCCCCGTCCCGAGGGGCTGCCAGCCCCAGGCAGGCACGCACACTCATGAGGAAATGCTACCGAAGGGTGGAGAAGGAGTGTCTGTCTCCCCGGGGTCAGAAACGGTGCCTGTTCTCAGAAGCCCGACCAAAAACCATCCTCACTCACCGGGCCTTGGGTAGAGTCCTCACAAGGGTCTGGATTCAGGAACTGTGAGAAATTAACCCTAGGCAAAAATAGTTCAGCCGTTTTTACAAACCTTAAAAACAAGACTTGCATGGGTCAAACTTTTCCAAATAATTTAACGTAATGCCAGGACAGAGCTCAAGAATAAACTATATAGAAATACAGAAAATATACAGTGTCCAGCGACATAAAATCACCTGACACCACTTTTTTCTCTGGGGCACGTGACGCAGAGCTGTATATTTTACTGAGTGGCATCAGAGGGTTGAGGAAGTATGCCCTCGTCAAAGTTAGTCTTGCCTGTTTTTCAAACCATACTGTCCATGGACTCTCTCACAACATCCGAAAAGTAAAAAATAAAATAAAATAAAGCCCACGATGCTTCATTCCACAGAGTTCCCTCTGTAACGGCTGCCGTTTCTGATACCCGGCTATGCATCTTGACATGACGGAATGTTCCAGCTCGTTCTTTCATTAACCACTTCAGGACCCCAGCTCAGGCGCCTGAACATATGGAAAGGGAAACAGCGTCGGGGGAGAAACTGACTGGGAAACTACCATGAAAGGATCACACCAGGAGAAGACGGAGCGGCAGGGAGCCCGCCCGTGTTACTGCAGCCCTCGTTCCACTGAGTCGGCGTGGGGGCCAGGTCCCCGTCCCTGAAGAACAGAGAATACCCTCATGCATCCTGCGGACGGCTCCTCCTGAGGCCTTTCAGAAGGACCAGCGACCATCAGCACGTCTCCTTTCAGTCCACTCCAGAGCAGAGAGAGGCCAGGAGCCCTTCCAGTTTGTCCATTTCTATAGCGTGCGTGTGTCAAAACACTTCACACACCGTGAGAAAGGCTGACACGCATCTCCATTGTGTGTGTGTGTGTACGTGTTTACGCACTCTTCTCTCCACCCCTCCCTTCCACACTTCTTCCCCTGATCCATCATTTCAGTGCCTGGCGGCTGAGGGGCCGTAAACAGATAAAAGCGGAGTTTAAAATAATTAGTTAAAACCCAAACATTTTCTTGGTGATGATGTAACTGAGCTTCATGCAAGTGTTGACAGAATATTCCCCCCAGAATTAGATGTACGAGCAGTGCGGGATGAAGCGGCTAATCAGTAAAGTAATGAGGGTGGGGAGGGCGTGGGGGCGGCTGCTCCTGGCGTGAAGGTTCCGGGGGCACCGGGAAGGAGTGTGTTCCTCCGACACACACACTGACCGTGGGCCTGAGAACACGTGAAGAGCCAACCTAACTGACAGCATGCTGCCTGGCAGAGACCAGGGGCAGATCCAGACCCCAAGGATAAAATTGTGGCTTTTGACTGAGCAAATTCTGGGCTTCTTAGAAGCTCTTCATGCCAGACGCCACTTCACTGGCACTCCATGAAGTCCACGGCGTCTGCGGGGAATGCGACCCCTTTCACCTCCAAATCAGGGAGTGGACCAGCAGGAACGGAGGTTTGCAGCTCCCAGAAATGGGCTTGCCAGAGAAAATCAGGCTGTCTGCACAAAGCAAATCTTTCCAAGCTCCCCCAACAGCAAGACATACACACGATTATGCATACATTCCTTCTCAACACAATTTCACAGCGGTTTCCGTGTGCTCACACTCCTCTCGGTGCTTTTCAGATTCTTAGTCCTATGAGGTGGACACTGTCATTACCCACGCTTTACTCTTTACAAGGAAACTGGGCTGTGAAGGTGTGAATCTTGGCTGAAATATGGGCAGCCAGGGCCTGTTGATGCACTATTTAAAGTCACAAACTCCAGCGGCGGCCTCCCCTGGGGCCAGTGTCTTCACTGATGCCACGTGCCTCGTCTACCAGTTAGGTCAGGTTGCTTTCAAACTGGGGACTTCAGCCTTAAGCTTCCCCAGTAATATTGTCTATGCCGAGAAGCAGCCAGACTCCTCGGGGAACCAGCGCTGGCCACCCAACCTTCAGCTCTTCCTCCCCCCAGGCCCAGACGCAGGGAGGCTCAGTCTCCAGGGTTCTGTGGAGCCACAGGAGTTAAGAGAATGACACAACAGCCAGTCCGTGTCCCCTCTGATTCATATGCTGAAGCCCAGCCTCAACCATGATGATGGAATTTGGAGATGATTAAGTTTAGGTGAGGTTGTAAGGGTGCCCCCCAACCCCCAGTTCTGGGGTTAGTGCCTGCTGAAGAGAAGGGACAGTCCAGAACACACACCCCACCCTGTCCTCAGCCTGGTGGGGGCAGATTTGGGTGATGGTTGCCTGCAAATCAGGAAACAGGTTCTCGCCAAACACCAAATGTGCAGGGAACTTGATCTTGGACTTGCCAGCCTCCAGACCTGTGAGAAATAAAATTTCGCTGTGTAAGGCCCCCAGTGTGGGGAATGCCACTGTAGCAGCCCAAACTGAACAAGGAAGACCAAGGGTCTCTTCCCTTGGGGCTGCTGGGAGAGGACCCCGAGAAGGCCTACAGCCTGGCAGTCACCACCTTCAGGGCAGCCTGCCTGAGTGGGGGCCCAGCACAAGAAGGGGGTGGGGAGAGAGAGAGAGAGATGGGGAAAGAGAGAGAGAGAGATGGGGGAAGGGGGGAGGGTCTCCCATCTCAGCCTCCGCACTCATCCTGCCCTCCACTGGGACTGACTGCCAGGATCGGTTCCTAACAGAACCCTCTTCTCAGTCTGGACTGAAGGCCCACTTTCTGGCTGATGGAGCTTTCTGCTTTTTTAATCCTTTTTTTTTCTTTTTAATGCTCAGTTGTCCTTCGAGTGTAACCTCTCCGTTATCTGGGACAAATATCGCAGATCAAAGTTTGCCCATACCTTTCATTAAACTTCAGGAACTACTTCTTCTCAGAGAATTTCAACCAGCCACTGCGGCCACATATTTTATGGTCTTCCCGGGGCTGGGCACACGGAGAGAGGGAGATGAAGGGACCTCGTAAACGAGCGATGGCCCATGGCCCTCGATGTGGGAGATGGGGCTGTCGAGGGAGAAATAGTGCACATAAAAGTGAAAAATGGCCTTGAAGCCGCACAGAGAGTTTGTGCAGAACTTCTGCTGGAGAGGTGGAAAGGCTCCATGGACATTTGAAACAGGGAAGAAATGCCACCGCGTGCAAGACGTCACCTCTGCAGATGTGCTTTCGGCTTTGAAGGCGTGCCCGTGCACACTGGTCGACCCAAGGAAGCTGCCAAGAATCTTCACTCGTTATTTATACGCCCCATGGGGGACAGTCAAAAGTCCCCTGAAGGTGTGCATTGCTCTCAGAAACCTCAAGATACAGCTCGATAATGATGGTTCTCATGGCCCCGTCTTTGTACAATGTCACTTATTGGGCACTGAATAGGTGCAGACTCTGGGTTAAACACTTTGCACTCAGGCCTCACGAAGATCTGCAGAGGTGGGTAATACTAGCGTTTCCCTTTGACAAGTGTGGGCAGGTTAAGGTCCTTATGTCAGTTCGCTAGACTGCGCTTGGGTCAAGGTTCAACCTAAGTCTCCGACTCCGAAGTCCTTTTTGTGGAGGGGACTCACTGACACATTACATGTGTGAGCAAGGCCATACTTTCCTAACTCAAGCCATCACCTTCTACACACACACACACACACACACATGTGCACACGCACACACGTGCATGCACACTCTGGCTGAAAGACTGTCACCGCTCCCTATGACAATGGGTACAATCCCTCGAGAAGACCACCCCCCTCCTCCTCTACCTCTTGCACCCACTCCGGTCACTCACTCAAAGCCGGAAGAGGCAGGCTGTGAACTTCATCCTGGGCTGTGCTTGCATTTGGATAAACAGATCAGTCCTAAGGGAACTTGGAAGAACAAAAATATGCCAGCCACTGAGGTCGGAGAGACGAAAGCACCCTGATTGTGAACGGGAGTGGACTGAGAGCCTGGCCCAGATAATATGCATTAGTCATGAGTTCCACATGCATTGGAACAACCAAGCTACTGGGCTGGCCCACCGAGGTGGAAAATTGATTAACCTGCTCTGCCAAGGCGCATTGTGCCTGTCCCCCATAATCCACTGGCGATCTTAATTGATGTCCCACGGCCTGTCTCTGGTTGGACACATAATCACAGCCTCAGTTCTACAAAGTATTTTCTGCTGTAGGAGGAGATAAGCAAAACAATCTACAGGTGTCACATTGCCGAACCCCATTCAATTCTCTCTCCCACCTGCCCTCACACCAAGCCCATGGCTTCCTAATTTTGCAAACCCTGATGCTGCTCATTCAGGGAAGATGATCAGGTATCGAATTCCACTGATCATACAGACGGGGGAGTTTAGGGGGAACCGGGTGAATTCCCCGCTGAAATTACACTCAGAACTTGGAATGACTTTGCAGCTTGCCCCCTCAGCATTCATTTCCCCTTTTCCAGCCCTCCATGGCTTTTTAAAGACACATTCTCAGCCTGTCTGATCAACCCCAGGACGGAGCCGGTCGGCCAAACACGGTGTCCTGAGCGTGCTCAGGAGAGGACGTGTTATCGAAGCCGGATCGAAGAAAATGAGCAGTGGCACTTTTGCCAGAAATAGTGGAGGAAACTGCCTCACTCTTCTCCTCTGGATTTAACCTTCAAGGAATTTAGCTGTGTATTGTCCTAGCAGCCCTGCTGAAAATATAAAAGGAAAGGTTCCTTGGGGATGGAACCCACAGAGACGGTCCAGAGTGGAGTGATGGAAAAGGAAGAGTAAGCAACCTTTGACAGCCCGGCCTCTGCTCCCCGCCCGATCTGGGGCTATTGTACATCTTGCCCTGTTCTGTCCACTGGTGTGACCCGTAAATCAATTTTTCTCTGTCTAGGACATGTTGGAATATTTTGGCCCTCACCACTAAAGGAGAGCTCAAAGATATAAGCCCCAACAGTCGTTAAATGAACATGGATCATTACCTTGTTCATTTTGAGCAAAACCAACAAAAAAGAGGCCCCAGTGTACAACAGATAGGCATGGCTGGGAGCACTTCCTGTCGGAGGCTCCTGGAGCTCTGTTCTGACGGTTTCGCCCACCTGACGCACCTGGCCCCTGAGCAGGAGCTGAGAGCTCAGTCTATGCAGCCAGACTGCTGGATTCAAACAGCCTCACTGCCACAGGCCACACAGAATGGGGCCAGCCCTCTGAGCCCCCTCCCTCAGTCACCCTCCCCCTCTATGAAAACGGCACCTCCCTCCCGGGGTTGTCAGAAAGCTGTAACCCGGCAGTCCGTGAGAAGCCGCGGGACAGTGTCCGGCGCGCTCCTAAATACAAACAAAATGTCAGTTTTCAAATCTCATTCACCTGAGCATTGTCGTGTTTATAATAAATGTTCTGTCTAAACTGACATCAATATATTTCAACCTCGCCTAGCGATTTTAAATTTTTAAAACTGTACCTTCCTTTCTAGTACCACCTCTTTCGTGCTCGTCTCCAGCTGCCATTTTGGTGGACAGACTCTCACGCATGTGAGCGGGCTCCCACACGTGTAAAAACAGCTCATTATGATGAATGCGTTGACCCCGCTTGATCCAATATGTCAGTAAAATGAAGAACATGCCCTAACACAGAGCAGGTTATTTAACACACACGACAAGTGCGTGGCAGTATCTCATGCAGCTTTAACATGGGACATCTTTTCTTATGCTTATTTGCCATCTACATATCTTACTTTCCCATTTTTGGCTGTTACAAACAATGTTGCGCTCTGGCTGGTGTGGCTCAGTGGATTGAGCATGGGCTGTGAACCACAGGGTCACCGGTTCGATTCCCAGTCAGGACATGTGTTTGGGTTGCTAACCAGGTCTCCAGTAGGGGGCATGTGAGAGGCAACCACACACTGATGTTTCTCTCCGTCTTGTTTCCCCTCCCTTTCCCTCTCCCTAAAAATAAATAAAATCTTTTTTAAAATATTTTGTTTATTTATTTTTAGAGAGAGGAGAAGGGAGGGAGAAAGAGAGTGGAAGAAACATTGACCCACAACCCAGGCATGTGCCCCGACTGGGAATTGAACCTGTAACCTTTTGGTTTGCAGGCCAGCGCTCAATCCACAGAGCCACACCAGCCAGGGCTAAATAAAATCTTTTTCTAAATGTTTAAAAAAAAAACAATGTTGCCAAACGTTCACACATGAAAGTCTTCGCGTGGGCATGTTTTTTAAATTCTCTTGGGCATATACCTAAAAGTAAAAGTGCTGAGTCCCACGGTAACTTGGTTATTTTTTTAACATCTTGAGAAACTACCAAACTGTTTACAGAGTGGCAGTCCCATTTTACATTGCCGCCAGCAGTGGGTGAGAGTTTTACCATATTTTAGGAACATAACATGCACCTAGGTTTTAGAGGAGGAAAATAGGGAAAAAATTTTGAAGCAAAAAATGTGATAAAATATTTAATAACATAAACAACATAATATTTCACCAATGTAAATATAAACAGAACTCAACAGCAGCATTAACAACCATTATTCCTCCAAAATTTGTGGGGGGGGGAGTATGTATTATAGTCCAAAAAATACGGTAATTTCTTCAGGTCCTCACCAGATCTTTTCCATGCCTGTCTTTTGTCAGTGTTTAGTGCACCTGATGTGGGGCCTTACTATGGTTTTAATTTGCATTTTCCTCTTGACTAGTGATGGTGAGCATATTTTATTGTGCTTACTGCTTATTTAAATATCTTCACTGAAGAAATAATTGTTCAGGTTCTTTGCCCACTTTTAAGTGACTTACCTGTCTTCTTCTTACTGAGTTGTAAGGGGTGTGTGTATGTGTGTGTGTGTGTGTGTGTGTGTGTGTGTGTGTGTATTCTGGACACAAATCCTCTAGATATTTGATTTTAAATCAAAATATCTGTAAGGTATTTTGTAATCAAATATTTGTAAGTATTTTCTCCCAGGCTGTGGGTTCTTTTATTTCACAGTCTGGATTTTTGCTCCTTGAAAAGCAAACATTTTATTTTTTTTAATAAAATTCACAGGTATTTTAGTAGGAAAAATAAATAGTTGGGAAAAACCACTACTTGGAAAAGATAAACCCAAATAAAAACGTGTATTTGTCACACACTCAGCTTGGGGTCACAGCTAGGAAGGCAGTAAATAGAACATACGGATACAGAGGAAGCAGTCACAAATAGTATCCACCTGGAAATACCCATTCTCATTATCAAATGGGTGGCAGTGCTATTTATATACACAAAGCCGTAAGTCTGATTTAATAGCATTGTCCTGCCAGTTCACACGAGGTCTGACCCGGTTAAAATGTCAGTCTTCTCAAGTTGACCGTAAGGGGTGGCAGCGTTCATGGTGGCTATTTGGAATACAACTAAGTTGATACAGTGAAGACAGATCTTTTTGCTATAATTGAAATCCATGGAGGCTTTCTTATTAAAACTGAAATTTATTATACCAGGAATCTTTCTAGTATTCCTTAGGTCTTCTTTTGAAAAGCAATGTATGAAGTTAAAAAAAAACTCACACATTTCTCCCCTCAAGATATTAAATTAATTCAACCAAGACTTTAAGCTTTCGTTCTTCTAGATTATTTGAAAATTTACCCTGACATAGAAACACACATATCACAAATAAATGCCTGACCAATAAAAAGATTATATGTCAAGTCCAATTTATGAAAGTCTCTACAGAGAAAATGTTATTTACTTTTTAAAACTGATGTTTCAAATACTTCACTTATTTTCAGAAAAGCTATATATTTAAGAACATGAACATTGAAAATAACAGAAAGTGGGTGTTTGAAAAGCACATTTAGAAAATTAGCCTTTAAAATGGCTTTTTCTGAGGAGAATCATCTCAAACTAGCCACAAAGAAGCAGTATGGCAGCCCCTCTCTCCCTGGCCCCTGGGGAGCACAGAAGCAAACCCATGTCAGTTCTGTGTAATGTATACAAAGAGCCCACAGAGAAGAAACCGACCACTGGAGGTGGCTTTATCCGGACCGTAGAAGAAGGATGTGGTGCCCTAAAAAAATGAAAATCAAACTGGATTTCCACTAGGAAAGTGTTAAAATGATCCCATCAATAATTTATGCACTACGATGCTGAATGAAATATTTTATTTTAACAAAGAACCTTTGGTGTTGCATGTTAATAAAGAGTAAACATTTCTGGATGCATCATAAAATGTTATTCTGCATCGTCTTGCTTTTTCCTTTTCAAGGAGTTATTAATAAATCATCACACTCAGTTAAACTGGATGTCATTTTATAAAGTCCCAATTATCAGAGTAATTACTTCGGGATAATCCCTGAATATTTGCTGACCTAGAGATTCAATATTTGTCCAGAGACGCAGAGTAGTACTCTCCTCGGGCATGTCTTTCAAACGTCTGTACTTGGAGGTGCAACCTTTCCCCTGTCAAACATGATCGACTCTTGAGCGGTAAATGCCACACCAAGCATCAGTCCAAATTGCCCCCTTCCGGTTCAGGAATTCAACAAATGGGGAAAACACTGCGTGCCTGGAAGTGTGCGCACTGCCGGTACTTGATGAGGACTAACGAATGCATCGGGCTAAGCCCTGTGTGTGTGCTCACACAGTAACCCCTGGGAACAGAATCAGGAACCGGTGCTAAGTGCATTTCAGAGAGGAGTTGGAAGCAAAGCATACCAGGAGCTTTCTCAGGAGTCAGACGTAGTACACAGTACATCGGCTTTTCCAGCCCAGCTCTTCACAACTACTCCATGCTGTCTCCTTATTAAAAATGTCAGTGTTTCCAAGCAAATACACGTCTACAATCTTTTATCTGAAACCTAAGGGGCAGAATTTGATTCTGCATAGAGAGCGTTTCAATTCCAGAGGGGTAATACCAATACCCCCGTGATGCAACATCTTACAATGTCTTCAGTCCAGGGTATGAAGGGGGTCCCTGCTTGCCTGGACTCACGTAGGCTATGTGTTACTATCACAGTAATTTTGGCTATAATTTGGCCACAACCAAAAAGGCTGAGGTTCAAGACTTTTTGGACTGGAGAATTGCCAATTAGAGATTTGTGCTTCTGTGCTTCTAGTCAGAGCTAGCGCCAACTTGGTGCCACACCGAGCTGACTCAGAAGCAGAAGACACACTGTCTGGTCCTCGGTCTGAGGGAGGGGCTAGCCTGCAAACCAGAGCCCTCTCTGGAGAGGCTGCTGCCACACAGACTCACGCTCCGAGTTTGCACAGCCCTGGGGACAGCCTGGTCTCGCACCCTCGGAGTGGCAGCTCTGGAGAACACGAGTGCAGTGAAACAAATCTCATCTCTCCTTGGCTTTCGAGTTCAAGGCTTCACACTTAAAAAAAAAAAAAACTTTTCTTAGAAGTAAAGAAAGCTGCTTACTCTTTTATGTACAGATAAAGAATTAAGCCCATCTAAGTGTAAAAGTATACTCACAATAAAAAAGGATGGCAGGAAAGAATAGTAAATTGTCAGCAGGGTGCCATTAACTCAGAAGTTTACCTTTCCACATACATTTTTGTTCCATTTTTCTACACACATTTTCACTTATTTACTCAATAAACGTGTTCTGACCACTGGTTATGTCACTTGTCACTCAGTGAATGGATGAATGAATTTTGGGCGCTTGTGATACAATGAAAAGTTTCTGATTTTTTAATGTCCACACCTTAGTAGAAAACCTTGAATGAATCTGCTAATATACAGAAAAAATGCAAACCGCACTTTACAGCAGATATACTAAAATCTCACAAAATGACTTAAATGAGGAGGAATGTAAAGATAAATGTGAACTAGTTGAAATTTATGTTTCTTAGAAATTAGATTTGCTTTAGAATTTTATGACTTTCAATAGTCTCTACAGATACCAAGGAACTAGAGGAAAGAAAGCTGAACACTCCAGGAGCGCCTTGCAGAGGTTTTAGCACACGGAAGGAATGTAGAGCTACAGCACTGGAAAGTGTGCCGCAATTCACTTTTCGTTCCTGAACTCTGCTTCATTTTTAATTTCCTTTACAAATCCCCCTTTTCAAAAATTGTGCAAAGACATATTTCACCACAGGCCTGAAACACGGCGGTTCCCAAAAGAATAGATTCCGAACTGATATGAAACCCAGTGTCTACGGTGGACCTCACCCCCAGTAAGTAACCAGTACGTAAAACCCAGAATAGCTGTAGTATAACACGTAAGTGTACAGGGCGGATGGGACCGCTGTAGAGTGTGCAATACGGGATATATCATACAGAGCTGTTCCAGTTCACCGCAGTGTGGTGCAAATGGCATCTGGTTAATCTCCCCAGTAACAGTCCCTTTGGCCTCACCAGAAATGGAGTCTCTCTGTCTAGAGTTTCATAACACCCGATGGGAAAATTCAGTCAAAACCCTGTCTTCCATTTCAGACAAAATACTTAGAGTGACTGATCATTTTTCTCACTGAGCTGACGTCTGTTTACCCCTGTGGTGAACGGCACAATGGAAACAATGATCTCAAAGGACGAACTAACTGGAAAGTGTGGATACTAATTCTTTTTTCCTGAGCAATTACTACATGCCAGGAACTATATCACAGGGACTTATTTCACTTTGTCTACAATGTCACCCCATTATACAACAGGCATTATTACAAACCCTGTTTTATAGTCAAGGAAGCCAAGACACATAGGGCTTAACTAACTTGTCCAAATTGTATAGCTAATAAATAAATAGTGGAGCTGGGATTAGATTCTAAACAGGATACCACAATTTACCATGTATAATGCACACATTTTTGCCTGAATTTTTGAGGGAAAAATAAGGAGGTGCTTTACACAGGGGTACAATGATGACATACCATGGGTATGATAATGGGTATAATAATCCCATGCACAATGCGCACAAAAACGTGGGTGTGCATTATACACGGCAAAATACGGTAATTATAAGTGCGTTATTTATTTAATTTGTTAACCTCCTGAGAAGAGCTGAAAATGGGAACTTAAAATGAGGTTACTGTAATCACGTGAGAAGCCTGTGCAGGCATTCCCAGTACTCTCCCCAGAGACGTGCTTTCCGAACAGGAGCAGGGACTGAGGCGGGCCTCACACTGGTAAAATCCGCTTCCCTCCCAAAAACCCAGCGTTAACAGCAGAAAGCCAATTTATTATTTCCAGAGGAAAATCCAACTGCCAAGTGAATGGTGAGTGCTTGGGTTGGCAGGCTAAGACTATGTTCCCCTCGTCCTGCAAAGTCAAGTCATATCAGAAGGGTATGTGGTGGACACTCTACAAAACAGGGCTCTCGTGTACACCGGAATTGCTCCAAGGCCATTGGCTGAGGCCTCGAACAGATCATGTAGAAATCCTATTGGTGACAAACACGCAACAAACAAGAGCGCTCCTGGACCAAAGATGCCTTAGCATCAGCTAAGGTTCACTTATTAACCCACTGGGCATTGCGAGAACTCCACAACACATCAGAGGCTGGGGCTCCAGTGGTGGACAGGACACACTAAATCTGAGAGAGGTTTAACCTGGTGTCTGACAAAGACACAGCTTGATGAGTCTTCCAGCACGCAGAGCGTTCATTTATCTCACTGCCGCTGTGGAAAAGGCACCGTGCCAAGTGCTTTGCACACAGCCGCCTGTTCCTCGCACCACCCCATGAGATGATGTTGAAGAAAAATGGCTTATAATTCTTATGAAAATGGGAAGGCAGACTTTATTCTATTACTACAGAATGGGGACTACTCAATAAAGTTTGTAGGGGAGAGGGATTGGGCTCGATTTATTTTTTAAAAAATGGGGGTTAATAGCCAAGAGCCAGAGTGGGAAAGGGGGCTGGTGAATGGAAAATCACTAAAAGGTTTTCGTGCTCAGCAACCCGTCTGGCAAGGACAGGCCAGGGTGGTAAACTATAAAGATAATCCCTGGGGGGATGAGAATTTGGTCAGGTATCCAGGGAACCGATATTTCAGGGTAGAGAGACTCTGGCTAAACTGATTTAGCAGGGTTTTTGCCAAAACTGGACCCTACCAGTGTGGAAACTGAAGCTCAAGGTTGGGCCTAACTGGGCAGACAGCTCCGGGGAGGCTGACTGACATTTGGGCAAGGAGGTGACCTCTGTCTGTAGGTATTACTACACTCCCCATTTCACAGACAGGAAAGCCAAGGCAAAATGTGGCTAAGTAACTAGCTTAACATTGTACACTATAGTGGGGCCGATACATCACTACCGAGGCTGCTTGAAGAAGAAACTGCAGATTCCCTTGGTTCCCTCCCCCACCCCGACACACACACACACACACACACACACACACACACACAGCTCTTTAACTCAATGTCTCTCCTTGACAACGCTGCAATGGAAACAGCCAACATTTCTCAGGCACATGCTTTTACTATGCTTCTTCTGCTTGCTGACATTTTCTTTATTAAATGTATAAAATACATCAGGGACCTAATCTGAAATGAGTTGGTGTTTTCTCTGCCCTGACAAATAACACGTTATTTCTATATGTTAAGAAGGCACTATTAGTTGAATACAAGTATCTGCTCACTGAAGTTGTTCTAAACAGAAATGTGCTCAGATGAAATCTTCACCTTCCCCAAACTTCCTGGTAGTCAGGGTGTCCCTCTCACCAAGTTCTCATCTATAAAATGTAAGTGAGAATCTACTGCATGGGAACTAGCATTTCCCAGAAAGAGGTAATAGACCTGCCTGACACTTTGCCTTGTAAGCTTTGCCCTTCCTTCTCCCTGCCTGGAATGTACATGTGATGGCAGGAGCTTCAACAGCCATACTGAGACTTTGGGTGGAACCCCATGGTTGGGGAAAGCAAAGTACAACTATCGAGGCAACGTGGATCCACGCCAGCAGCATGGAGCTACTACTTCACTCTTGGATTTCTTCACCAGCCCACTGACTGTGTGAGGAAAACAAATGCTCATTTGGCTCATCCACTGAAGCAGTTTATGTTTCATGGCCCCGAAACCAATTGTAAGGAGCAGACTAACTTTCAAAGGGCGATTCCTGACACTGCTGCCTCGTTCTCGGTGAACACCTCACTATAACAATTAAGTATTCATAGTAAATTGTATCATGGATAAAATTACACTGAATAAAGCATGAGGTACCTATTTTAAGCAATAACATGAAAAAAATAAAAACGTGACTCAGAAACTGCTTCCCTCATTCTTTCTAGTGCTCTCCCTTCTCCTGGTTGTCCCCTCCCGATCACGTTGGAACAAATGACTGCCCGGGAAATGAGAGTTGCGTTCTGAGTTCAGGCGCCTTTGATATTGATCAGTTATTTGGAACAATAGTGGCCCTGGAAATAGGAAAATGGGGGGAGAGAAGAGTATTCTGAGATACCCAAAGAATAAAACGCAATTATGCAAGCGAAGTCTCAGATAGCTGATCCGAACTCAGCGATCCTGAAGGGCTACTTTCTCTTCGTGACAAGGAGGGTGAGATTTTCCAGACAGTGGCACGTCCAAGTGCATTCTCTGTTTTCTGAAAACCCACTCACTGCTGTCCAGGCATCTTTGGCTCGAAGCCAGCCATTGCTAGAAACGTAATCTTCGTTTGCAGCTGGTGTTGCAGTGATGATCAAGGAAAGAAGATTGGAAAGATCCAACGGTCTGGATTATTTGGGGCAGAGGTGGCGTGAAAAATGGTCACTGGAATATAATTTCACTTTTGACGAAGAGAAAACCTGGAGGGAAAAATTCAGATGCTAAGGTCTCTGAACTGCCTTGGACAGAGAAAACCCGTTTAGATTGCTTGGCACCATCACAAGCCTCAGAGCTGATTGTTTTGTTTGCAGACTGGAGTCTGTGAGAAATAAACACCCACGGCTGAGGGCATCGAGGGCTAATGAACATCCAGAGTATGAATATATAAGTGTCTTTTTACGTCGACACAGAGAACTATAAAAAGCAAGTGACACAGAGTTCTAAATGTACATATTTATATGACATCAACACCCATGTCAATATGCAGATAGATAAAAACAGAGAGAGAGAAAGAGAGAGAGAGAAATACATCTGAAGGTACAGCTGGCTGTCTGTCTGTCTCCAAGGCAGGGGTGGGGGTGCTGGTGCACACTAGTCATGCAAAATGGTACTAAAATCATACAAATGAAGTTAAGTGAAGTTTGGGACCAAATCATGGAACTTCAAACCAGGCAGCACTAAAAGTACAAATTTCTGAGAAGAAAATTTACATCAGAACACTCACATAGTGTCAAAAATGTAATATATATATATATATATATATAAATCAAAACAAAAATGATCTTGGTTAGTGCTACATGGAAGACAAAATATCAACTGAATTCAAAATGTGCCAAGTTCCCAGTTTAAGTGTTAATCAGCACACATGCCTATATACACAAACATATACACCTATTTTAATGCGAGAGGATTTGGAAGTAGGTCATCTAGTAGTCTCATCAAAAAATCTTAGAGTAACGCTCTAAGGTTTTCCAGCTGAAAAGAGAACAGTCCAAACAGCCAGCTGCCATCTGCACACCTCGTCGAGCAATCATTTCAGCCTTTTGGGCGGGAGACTGCTCCCCAGAGAACAGACTGATCACCTCTTTGTTTAGTAAAATGACAATGTGAGCACTACGTTCCAGCAAAAGGGCAAAAATGACAGCTGCTTACAGTCAAGGCTCCATGTCCACGTGCAAACAGTTTGAGATGTGTTCAGGACCCCAGTCTGCCAGCGTCCTTCTGCCCAGCAGAGTTTTCTAGGCCAACGTGCCCCACTGCTGACTGGGATACACTTAGGACACTCACAGCTGTTTCTGCATAAGCCTCAGCAAACCATAATTAGGTGAGTCTGCTGAAACAAAACACAGTTCAAACTATCTAATGCATTCCAAGACCAAGTATCAATTACAGTAGATGAAATAAACCTCCGGGCTGCCGTCCATTGGCACAGACGAATGAAAACTACATTTTATCTTCATTTGATACTTGTGTCTGTATGAAAACAGATAAATGAAGCACTCCAATCTCACACCTGCCCTTCCCGCCCCCGGTGCTCACGGAAAAAAAGAGAGTTAAGAAAGTACTGGTATACCCAGAGACCATGTCTCTGTCCGTGAGGTTGAAAAACCTGATTTGCTATTCTTGTTTTCCTTTACCATCTAATTAAGGAAATCATAACTTTCTTGACTTCCACTCTCCATCACCTCTTCCCCAGGGGAAATAAAAGCAAAAGAGGAAGCATCCCACTGTGATCGGATGAGTTTATGAGTCACGGGTTAATCAGCGCTTGGCTTGTCCATCCAGCGTCTCTAATTGAAGGCGCGCCGAGGATGCCCTTAATTGGAAAAGCACGTTGTCCTCTAATTATAGCACCCTTCATTTTCGGAGTATTGTCTGAGTATTCAGTATGTGCCAGACACTTCGCTAAGCGCTGGTAAAATAAATTGTGTTACATAACACAACACTGTAAGGTTGGAACTGTAGATTCCCTCACTGTACCCACGAGGAACCATTCAAAACAGCTCAGTCCCTTGTCCCCGGACACAGTAAGAAAGCGTCAGAGGCGCGACTCAGACCCCGGGGCGCGCCTGACTGCGGTGCCTTGGTTTTTCGTCACGTTGCTCCCCACCCCCTTTCCTGTTTCCAGATCTCTGGATGTGATAACCATCAACACATTCAGGAGCCAGAAACATTCAGGAAGACCGGCGACTCTCCAGCTCAGAGGCTAGCACCCTCAGATGTGGTTTCATCTCCGAAACTCAGAGCACAGAAGCAGAGGCTGGAAATGAGCTGGAAGCTGGAGGACACTGAGGCCAAGGCCAGAGGCCTGGGGGTCCTGTAATCCTTGTTGCAGATGTCTCTGTCAGCTGTGCCAAGGTCGCTGCTTCAACATACTGTTTTTTCTAATTTATTCATTCAAAACAAGGTCATTTCAAACTCCGTGTCTTCTTTGGGGTGACACACTGGTTTTCATCAGAATTTCCAGCTGGACCGACTAACACCTGAGAAGGTCAATGGCAATGAGCCCAAGGCTCTGACCACACTGGGGCTGAGACAGTGTCTGGCTCACGGCTTTTTGAACTTTCACTAATCACTCCCATTATTTGTCTAAGATTGTGTTTTATCAGACAAAATCCCTTTGTGAGGCTAAAGGACTAAAAGACTCAATACCATTTCCCAACCAGTGCCTACTACGACCAAGTTTCGATTAAGTAAAATGCACTGGGAAAGCAAAAATGCTGTATTTTATGTGAGAGGAATCTTAGGCGTTGAATTCATTTTCTAAAACTGCCAAAGTATATTTGTCAGTAGCAATTTACCACCAAGCTTGAGGGACAGGTTTCTGTTCCCTCTGACCACTGTGGAGAACATCTCTTGCTGGGTATGCCCAGCCCCCTTTCCTGCTTCTTCTGGCTACTGGAGACATTGTCCTTGGAGGGACCACTACTCCACCTCCCCGAGTCCGTGTGGTTTGTGCAGATTTGGCCCAACCATGGCTGCCAGGTGGGTAAAGACAGATGAAGCACATGACCCAGCACTGGCCAATCGACACTCTCCATTCCATTAGCCATGTTGATGGTTTCCAAAATGGGCATATGACCCACATGAGGCAAATTTGATACAATGGTAGGACTTTTCTGGAATTTTGGGAAAGTGGTCACATAATAGGATGGTAGAATGCAACCCCGGAGCAGCTGGTAGCCGTCTTGCTGCCACAAGGAAAGAAACGCCTGAGAAAGAAGCAGCCAACGCACACACGCACGTGCCTACACACACCCACACACGGAGCAAGGGGAAGAGGAGAAAAGTGCGCCTGATGCTATTCGAGCCCGCGGTGTCTATCACGTGTGTGTCTGTGTGTGTGTGTTCCTCTCACATGTGCGCATGTGTACGAACACCCCCCCCCCCAATACTTTCCCTCAGGCCCTGGGTGAAAGACCCAGAAAGAAACTAGTTCATGGACATGGAAGTTCAGAAACAAGTTCTTCTTCGGTGAGGTTTGGGAGACCTAAAAAAGGAATTACAAATGAAAGAAGAACAAAATCTTGTGTTTGAAAATCTATTAGGAATCTGTCTCCTATTTCCAACTAGACCAGGTATGCCAAAGATTAAAAAAAAGGGAAGGACTCTCTAGAGAATACGTTTAATGTAGCAAACTAATGATACTCATTCACGGGATCAGCTGTCTTTCTCCACATGTAATGTTATCAGAATTACATGGACACTGTAGAATTCCCACTGGTTTGCCATTGTTTTAGATTCTTGTTTCTTCTTGTTTTTCTGATTGGCTGTTCTTTGCTTCCTTATGTTCTATACCATTGGTTTGGTTCTTGGCTTCATCCACTCCACTGTTGTTTCCCCGTAAACTGTTCTTTATTTCAGTTACTGTATCCTTCATTTCTGACAGGATCTTTTTTATGCTGCCAAGGTCCTCACTAACTAAGTTCCTTGATCATCCTTATAACCAGTGTTTTGAAATCTGCCTCTGATAAATTGCTTATCTCGATTTCATTTAGTTCTTCTCCTGGAGTTTTGATCTGTTCTTCTATCTGGGCCATGTTTCTTTGTCTCCTCACTTTGGCAGCCTCCCTGTGTTTGCTTCTACATATTCAGCAGAGCATCTATGACTCTGTGTCTTGGTAGTGTGGCCAAGTGGTAGGTGTGCTATATAGGGTCCAGTGGCACAGCCTTCCTACCACCCAAGCTGGGTACTTGAGGTGGACCCTGTGTATGGGCTGAGTACAGCCTCCTTCTGTAGTTGAGCCTTGGTTGCTGTTTGCAGATCAATGGGAGGGATTAACCCAGGCCAGTCTGAGACAAGGATTGGTTATGACCACTGACCACCAACCTCTGCCCTCCTTGGAGGATCAGCTGTGCATGGGCAGGATGCTGGTGCTCCAACATGATCTGTAGCTGTCCACTGGGTGTGTTGGCCCTGGGGTTTCCTGGGTGGTGCAGGCCTAGGTCAGCCTCCACCTATGTTTTGCCAGTGGCCACACTGCCTAAGCTATAAAGCAATCTGAGATGGCTGCTATTTGTGCTGGGCTTGGAGATTCCCAGACAAAGCTAAGCTGTGAATCTAGGCTGGCTGCTGCTAGTGCCGGGCCTGGAACTCACTGAGGCCAGTTGTTGCTTATTTAATAGCATTTAGAAGTTGTGTGAGCCCAGACCAGCCATTCATTTGGAAAAGCAGCTTGGTTAGGCCGGTAAGTTGGGTAGTGCAGAGTCTCGGGGGATCTCTAAGGCGGGTCAAACAGTGTTAGCAGGGTTGATGGAGTCTCAGATATGGCACCAGCTTGCCGGCTCTGTGGTGGGGAGGGTTTAGAAAAGGGACAATGGTCTCTTCTTGCCTTGAGGCCAGACACTTCACTCTCTCCCTCTATACCACTGGTGCCTTTTTAGCTGCTACGCCATCTCCAGAGCCCAGAGGGAGTGAGTCTGAGTAGGTAAGTCCATGTGTGGGTTCTTTAAGAGGAACTTCTTGAGACTCCAGAGGTTTCTTCCACTGACTTAACCCCCACTTGTTTTTGCAGCCAGAAGTTGTGGGGACTCATCTTCCTGGCACTGGGTTCCTGGGTTGGGGGCCTGGTGTGGGGCTGGGACTCCTTGCTCCAGAGATATCTCTCCCAAATTTTTATCCACCACATGTGGGTGAGGGACCAGCCCATTCCGCATCTGAGCCCCTCCTACCAGTCTGGATGGATGTGGTTTCTTTAATTCTGTAGTTGTCAGACTTCCATTCAACTCAACCTCTGAAGGTTCTGAGTGATGGTTGTTCTATGTTTTAGCTGTAATTCTGATGCGGTTGTGCGAAGAGGCCAGCCGTGTCTGCCTACGCCACCGTCTTGACTGGAAGTTCCCCATTAATTCTTCATTTTACCTCTGGGGGTCAGACACATGTGGATTTTGTTCCTGGGTGCACCATTCTCTGGCTATGTGCCCTATGCAAATTCCTGAAATTCTCTGGGCACAGGGGTGCTCAAGAGAAACATGGGGACAATGGCATCTTCCATTCTGTTCTCCCCGAAGCAGACCTTGACACACAGCTTTGAGTGCAGTTGCAAGAGAAACAGGGCTGGAGCACCAGTGGGGAGATGGAAATGTGCTGCAGGAAGCGGAGGTGGCCTGGAGAGGGTGTGCTCTGGGACCCGCTGCCACCACCCATGGACAATGGGAGCTTAGTCCCCACCGGAAGTCATGCACCACAAACACATCAGAATTACCCCAACTCATGACAGTCGATGGTCAAGGGCTGCTATCCAGGACGGTTAAGTCCCAGCCACAACTGGCCTGCTCTGTGCCCATGTGGCCAGCAAGACTTTCCGCAGCTGGGTGTGGGAGGTGGGGGTGGCTCAGCGCAGGGATGGCTGGAGCACACCAAGAGGTCCAAGTGACTGGGCTGCGGGTCTGAGGGCACGTGCCACAGAGAGAATGCTGCAGGGGGCGTTCAGGATGAGTAAGAAGATGATGCCCAACAAGTATTTAGCCTTCTCAGTCAGTCAAGTTCCAGCACGCATTTCACCTCATTAAGGCAGCCCGGAGGGATGTGTGGTGTGAGGTCTGCAACCAATTTCCACGTGAGGCCACGTCGTTCCTCCTTTGCACGCCCAGTGTGAGAACATTCTCTCTCGCCAATCACGCCCAGTGAAGACAATGAGAAAATCTAAGGGATATTCTAAACTTTTCATCAATAACCCTGTCAAACAGTCTCCCAAGCCATAACCAAGCAAGCATTTCAAACAGTACCATCTTTCTGGACTAAAACAGAGCTTCTCTGATGTGTCATTGTATCTGCCATAGGTTGGGTTTCAAGTTTCAGTGCATTGGAAGATCTGAGTTCCAGTTCCTTCCGATTCAACACCACACAGATTCGTTGAGGACCTACTATGTTCGAGGCAACATGCTAGGCATTAGGGATACAAACATGAAGGTGATGCAATGCCTGTTCTCTGAAAGATGACTGTGGACACTGTATTCTTAAAAACTTCTGGGAGGGTGGGTGATGGCACCTTCTCTGCCCGCAGTTTCTTCTCCTTCAGAAAGACTGACTTTCAGGAAACACAACATTTCAGCCACACCACAACAGCATAATAATATGGATTAATTAAGAAATGAACAATTGTTTAGCTGCATTTTAAGCAAAGCCTTACCAACCACACCACGATACATATTCTGTTATCAGAGCTTATCTTTTCAGAATCATTAAAGCCAAATGGAAAGAAAAACAAAAACATTTTTAGGTGCTCATATGTTTGCTTTTATCAGATTAAAAGAAAATAAAACTTGGTATCTAAATTAAATTCTACTAAAAAAAAGGACATCTGTAGGTGATTTTGCCCATTATTTGATTTCAAAATAATCCAAAGTTTATTTCTGCTGCAAGTTAAAAACTGTTTTTAGTACTTATTGAAAAACAACACTCACCCAGTTATTTTTCAGGGAGTCCTTTGAACTTGGCTGAGGGCTGCCGTGAAAACACGGGCTGACCTCCACTGTTGAGAGAACTCAACCGAGGACAGCGCAAAACTGATGATTAAATACATCCTTTGCTTCCAGCAAGAATCGGAGATCAGTTCTCTCTCACTAATTCTCCGAACAAGCAGGAGAAGTCAAAGCAGAGAGAGCCATGGTGTGGGCTGCCTGGATTCAGAACAGAGATGCTCACATCACAAAGACTTCACTTCGCTCTCAGAGTTCCCGTTGGCCTAATTGGGCCGAGTGCTCCCGAGAGGGAGGATGGGAAGATAACACCTTGGAGGCACCTTCCCTGCACCGGACTCCACAGAGAGTCTCTCATCTCATCAACAACATGCTGGACAGAGAAGAACGCCGGCCATGCTTTGTACTAAAATGCCCACGTGTTTGGCCTACATTTTTTTGTTTAAAAAAATGTGACCCACTGCCTTTATAATTACTACAGTTGGATTTTCTCTATTCCTTAACAAAGCTTGATACTCCTTGGGCACAGCCATGAGTTGGGAAGATAATAAAGTAAGGTAGAAATGGCCACAGTGAAAGGGACTCAGGGAACATAAAAAGCCACTAAGATACAGAGACACAGCATCTTCCAAACTAGGGTCACCCCGCCATGTGGCAAAGCCCCAGTTGGAACAGACAAAGCTTCAAGTCTGAACACACCCTTGTATTTGCAACTAAACGCATTCCCTCTGGATTTCATCCTGTCTCCTCCACCAAACTTCTCCCCGGCTTCTCCCAGTCTTCCTCCAACACAGTGTTGGCCAGAACACCCACCGCTCTACCAGATTACAGTACTTAGTATGCATGTGGCATTTCCCGTGATCATATTGACATGAAGGGAAAGGGAAGGGCACCCCGCAGCCTGGGCTGGCGTGGAGTGGGCCACCCATGGGCCCTTTGTCCCACTGGGCAGACCACTTCCTTGTCACAAGACTGGGACTATTCTGTCATTTCCTGTTTTTTGTCTCACTTGCTTTCCCTCAGTGTCTCACCCTTGCTCACTTTAATTCCTGGATTTTTAATTTCAATCGATTAATATGCCAAAGTCCCTAAGTATGTTTAATCTCATAATTATAAAATCTCATAATTTATAAAATCTCTTAATTTACAAAATCTCTTGCCAAATGACTCTACTGAGAACCCTACATGACTGTTCTAAATAATCCATGTAAGCAAACAATGACCCCCTACGAAACTTCTATGAAGTAGCTAAAATAGTATTCCTGTTTTGAGGAACAGGCTAGAGAGGCGGAGAGCGGTTAAGTCACTCTCGTGATGACTCGCAGCGAGTAAGCTTTGGTGCTGGGATGCAGATCCAAGCTCTTCAAATCGCAAAATCCACACCCACCATCATAATACTTCACGTTCCATATATCAAATCCCTCAATTCTAATGCAAAGGAAAATTCTAAACAGCATCATTCATCAGACAACAAGGAATCTTCACGTGGAAGGCCAGGCTGGGGAGTACGTAAGAACAACTACCGATCAAATTCCTGCAAGGTGATGTCTAGACGGGGGCCTAGAGGAGCCCTGGTCCCCTGCTCTGAGCACTGACCCCCTCCTGCTTCCCGTGGTGTGGCAGGTGGAGGACCTTTCCCTCTCTGGCCCTGGTTTACTGCCAACAGGCCCTGCTGAGCAAGCACAGCCCCATCTGACCGCACTGTCCCAGGGTCACCAAAGATCCAAGGTAGGACCTTCAGATACCCCAGAGATTTGGGAATTGGATGTCAGAGTCTCACCTGGGCGCTGAATTTGAAGAAGGACATACAGATAGATGGGTTGGGCCAGCCATTTTCTGCCACATGCCTGCAGAAATGTAGAAGGTCTGGCTACAGACACCAAGAAGAACAGGTAACCTCTGCAGTGACAAGAGGAAATGAGGTCCCATTCAACTCTTGAGAGATAAGAAGAGAACTTAGTTTTTAAATGTATAGTTTCCAGTTTCAGTTCCTCAAAACTCTGCCTATGTCCTGCCCGAGTTCTTAAGAGACCCTGATCTTCCTGACACACACTTTGTTTTTGAAAACTTAAGTTTCACCAAGTTTCTGTTACTTGGAACCAAACATTACTGGGAACAAAAATCAAAATTATTATACCAAGAATTGCAACAGAGCCAGTTGCTCACTTGGGACCACTCATCGCTGACAAAATGCTCACATTCCGGTACCATCAATTCAGTCAACAAGGATGACACATGAAATAGTCAGACGCCCTACAATTTACTTCGGTGCCCAGGTTGGCCAGACAGCCTACTGACCCTCACTCCATGAACTGAACGAATGCTTGCGCTCTGCTTGCGCTGGTCCCCGGGGGCTGAGTCACCACAGGTTGGGACTAGGAGACGGCTCTGGGCCTCGCAGGCCACGGAAGAGCCACAACACTCTCAGGGCCAAGATCGGATGAGTTGGAAACCTGAAATCAGAATCCAAGTCAGCCACAGGGGTCCTGTGGCCCCACCTCTATGAGACCCCGTATGTGTCTGGTTCCCAAGGTCCCCAGCAGATGTCACAGGGAGACATGTGTTGCCTAGGAAAAACACAGACTTCTCTCAGCCACGTGTTGTTCTTTCAGTCATTAAATGACACAGATGGTCGACTGATCTCTGGGTCCGAAGGTGCTATAGTTCTCTGGCACCAGATGCTGATAAAGCTGCCCCCCAGTACTGTATGAACCTCAGCAAGTCATGAAACGACTCTGAGCCTCAGTGTCCTGGCTCAGAAACAGGCGCAATGGCAGCATCCCTTTCATGAGGCTGCCGTGGAGATGAAATGAGACGATGCTTTGGAAGTTCCTGGAGGAGCCACAAGCACAGAGTAAGGGCTCGTCAATGTGAGTCATCATCACCATCTGCCCTGCTGGGACATCCCCACCACTTTTCCCTGTAGCTCATCAGATTTGGGTAATAAAAAGTATCCCCTTCCTGCCGTTCATCCATTTTTATCCATTTACCCATCCTGTGATCCACGGTCCCCAACCTCCTGGCACCAGGGACCAGTTTCATAGAACACAACTTTTTCCAGGGACCTGGTGGGGGGATGATTCACACGCATTACATGCACACTCACGCCCTGCTGTGCGGCTCATGCCCAAGGGGCCACTGACCAGTGCCTGGGGGCTGGGGACCCCTGCTGTAAGTGATTTATTTAAGAATTCTAATCCTGTCTTTTCTCAATCTAAACGTTTAAGACCCAAGGCTTTCTTTTTTGAGTTCACTTGTTATACAGATCTTATTTCCTCCCCACCCAAATCCTTGACTCCTAGCAATTTGGGTCTCGTGAGACCAAGAATCCTAGGGGACCAATGTGGAAGTACCCAGGCTTCCTTGCGTCTCCTTTTAAGAGGCACCTTGCCATTCAAAAAGCAGATGGGCCCCACAGTCCATCTCCTAAGCAAATGTCTGATTGGATGAACACGTTGCTAGCTCTCTAGCTAACAAGCACACTGAATTTATGAGGTGTGAGGTTTGAGGTTTGAGACCTGAGAGGGGAACCTAAAACCACTTAGCTGTGTAAAGATCAATAATGACACTGGAGTCGGCTTGCCCTTGGGACCACAAAACAGGCCTTAGGACAGGAAGTCCCAGAGCAGAGCAAATACATCCTTTCAGAGACTAAACCTCCAAGTGGTACGGACTGTGTTCAAACTTTGTTACACCACAGCTCTCCCCACACCCACACGTCCCTGTGGGGGTGTCCTGTGGTTAACGCTGGTACAGTTTCAGCTGCTCTTCTGCAAAGCAGCAGTGAGGCCGGGCAGCACTGCACAATGATCCTTTGCGGCTTCACTCTCCAGCATATTCCCTAATTAACACGCCACGTTCGGTAAGCGAGAGGACAGCTTCTAAACCAAGCTAGTGACAATCATTTCAGAGATCTGAACGCGCCTTTGCTCTATCTCTGTTGAATTAACTATTTGCTTTTTCCTCCCATATCGTTTCCAAACAAAATTCATTTCTTGGAGTTGGCACGGGAGACTCTGCTTCCTCCACGTGAAAGCTCTTCTGTTTATAAACCACATAAATATTGACACCATCTCCTTTTGGTTCTTGCCGTCCAGCGTTCATCTGCCTGTGACTGTTTATCACGGGTGCCCTCTGAAAGGCGGGAAATCATCCAGAGGAAGAAATGGACCACCGTAGAGAGGGACAGGGCTCCGCGGAACAAGTCCCCTTCTGAAAAACAATGACCCAGCTTCTTAACGGAGCATCCCTCACCTCCATTTCTATTGGGACAAAAACAGAGGACAGCCAAGTCCTATTTCCTTTCTGAAGCGGTTTATGTTTATGTATAGAAGTAAACAGCTATCAGAGTTACATCCAGGAACAGACAATGCTGTGACTCTTGCTAAGGTACATCTTTAAAAGATATTACTAGGCTTAGAGTCTCATCTGATTAAACAGAGTGAGTCCACAGGGCCACTTAGAAGAGTCACTGCAGGTCAGAATTTAGGGTCAGTGACAATGTCCATGAAGAAAAAGGGCTCAAAAGTAGGACTAAATCTTGCCTAGGAATGTAGAGGAACAGAAATTCAAGAGTCCTTCTCTTCTTCCGTTATCCACTTTTCAAAGATAATTATGTATTATCAAAATAAAAATATAATCTAGACATATAAAGCAAAAGGGTTAGCATTTTATATGCATTGCAATGGCTTTGAAGAGTGCACCGTATTCACACCGGTGATTAGAAATGGTAGCTCTAGTCTCCTATGATCTTCATCATTCAATTTGTTTCTGTTTTTTGTGTTTGTTTGTTTGTTTGTTTTTATTTGTTTGGTTTTTGCATTACATGCCCTACCTACATCGTCAAGTAACTCCTGGGTCACATGGATGAGCAGATCCCAATGCTAAGCTTTTTTCAGTCTTCCTTGCAAACTTCAGTCTTCAAGTGACTCAAAAGTGGGAGAGTGAGGTAGTAATTGTATTTGTTTTAAAGCTGAAAATTAAGAATAGCCAATGAATGCTTGAGCTTTAATAATATAAAATGTGGGTGAATACCTAAGGCTCCACCCCTTACTGCATGACAGATGTGTCAAGACAAAAAAAAAAAGTATGGCTCAAATGAGAGAACAGATCAAAGTTCCAGAAAAAATACAACTAAGCAACAAAGAGAGAGCCAACCTATCACATGCTGAATTCAAAACGGTGGTAATCAGAACAGTCACAGAATTGATTGAATATGGTCACAAAATAGAGGAAAAGGTAAAGGCTATGAAAAGTGAAATAAAGGAAAATGTACAGGGAACCAATAGTGATGGAAAGGAATCCTGGAATCAAATGAATGGTTTGGATCAAAAGGAAGAAATAAACATTCAACAGGAACAGAATGAAGAAACAAGAATTCAAAAAAATGAGGAGAGGCTAAAGAACCTCCAGGACAACTTGAAACATTCTAACATCTGAATCATAAGGGTGCCAGAAGGAGAAGACAAAGGGCTAGAAATTGGAAACTTATTTGAACAAATAATGAAGGAGAACTTCCCCAATCTGGCAAAGGAAATGGATTTCCAGGAGGTCCCAGAAGTTCAGAGCATCCCAAAGAAGTTGGACCCAAGAAAGCACACACCAAGGCACACCATAATTACATTATCCAAGGTCAAAGGTAAGGAGAATTCTTAAAAGCATTAAGAGAAAAGGAAACAGTTACCTAGAAAGAAGTTCCCGCAAGACTATCAGCTGATTTCTCAAAAGAAGCCTCTCAGGCAAGAAGAGGCTAGAAAGAAGTATTCAAAGTAGTGAAAAGCAAGGACCTACATCCAAGATTACTCTGTCCAGCAAAGCTATCATTTAGAATAGAAAGGAAGATAAAGTGCTTCCCAGATAAGGTAAAGTTAAAGGAGTTCATCATCACTAAGTCATTATTATATGAAATGTGAAAGGGACTTATCTAAGAAAAAGAAGAAAAAATATGAACAGTAAAATGACAACAAACACAACTATGAACAATAGAACCTTAAAAAAACAAACTAAGCAAACAGCTAGAACAGGAACAGAATCACAGAAATGGAGATCACATGGAGGGATATCAGTGTGGAAGGGGAAGGGGAATAGGGCAAAGACACAGGGAATAAGTAGCATAAATGGTAGGCACAAAATAGACAGGGTGGATATTAAGTACAGTATAAGAAATGTAGAAGCTAAAGAACTTATATGTGTGACGCATGTACATGAACTAAGGGTAGGGGGAATGGGGTATGAGGGCATGTGTAGGGCAGAGGGGAATGAAGGAGGGAAAATGGGACAACTGTCATAGCATAATCAATAAAGTATACTAGAAAAAGAAAAAATATTACTGAGTTATAATAAAAAATAAAACATATATGAAAGTGAGATCAGGAATCATAGCCTGAAAATTGCACTCTCCCACATTTGCCTAGGGATGCAGTTTGCACAACCACGTGCACTGCACTGTTCTTGTAAGACTGAGAGGCTGTAAACAACATTTATATATATCACTGGAGAGATGGGTAGATTCACTGTGATATAGTCTTACCACAGCTTTACTGAACAGCAATTAAATTAGTGAAATAGGGATCATTTATCAGCATAAATAAGTCTCAAAAAGGAAGCTGAGGGAATAGAGAAAGTTACAAAAATACATTTAGAAAAATATCATTTATAGTGATTTTTAACAAAAATGCCATATTGTCTTTTAAATATTGGCCTGAGAAACAGACACTTGTGCTAAAATATTAAAATAACAGCTACGTAAGATACACGGCAGCTTCAGAGTAGGATTGATTGGAGGTGGGGAGAAGATACAGAGGACAGAAAAGGAAATGGAATGGAGAAGGGGTAATTATATCTGTAGTGTTTTATTTCTTTCAAAAGTTAAGATTTTAAAAGTTGATATCTATTATATCTAGATAGTAGATATATAGGTGTTGATTATACCATTATCTGTGCCTTTGTTAATTTTCAGATCTTTTATTATATAAATATGGTATAAAAATATTTTTATAATACACACATAAAATACCTGTATCTAAATATATTTACAAATGCATGTATTGTAAAACTACAAATATATATATTTGTAATATATATATTTGTAGTATACAAATATAAATACTACAAATTTATATTACAAATATATATATTTGTAGTATATATATATTATAGGTGTTCATTTATAAATATGTAGATGTGTATTTATAATGTAGTTATGATATTTTACATATCAAATATATAACATATTCTATGTGTAAAATTCAAAAACAGAGAAAGTTACAGAATATATTACATATATGTTATAATCAGATAAGAAGCAATAAGGAACATCCCCAAAATAACATATAGCATCCCTATATGATGTGATACCCTTCTGTGTTATTGCCTATCCTTGCATAGTAGTCTACAATGTAGGTATGATTGCATGTGTGTGTGGCTAGGCAGAGCTTCCACCTTTCCACATGAATGATGTATTCCTAAGAAGTTCCCATAGATGAAGGAGAGGACAGGAGAGGGCTAATTCTGAGGTCAGCACAGCAGCAGCAACATTAACAAACAAGAACTGACAATGATTGTGTGCTTTCTACATGCCATTACTCTCGTACCCATTTCACAGAGAAAGTGCATCACGAAGAATGCAAGCGCCTTTGCCAAGTCAAACAGGGAGGAAGTGCTGGAGGCGGCGTGTGAACCAGGCGCCCTGGCTGCCAGGTCTGCATTCTCGGCTAAAGCGTTCCTTTGGCAGCAGAAGCCGATTCCCTAGTATCCTCCAGTGGGGAGGGTTTCAAATACAGTTGAGAATATTTGCTTTCCTTGGTGCTTTCAAGCTATCTTGTATGAGTTGCAAAAAAGAAATAGATGCAGTCTTTACGTCTCCCTTAAGCAATTCTTAAAGAAATCTGAGGTTCCATGGGAAAATATTACAACTTGTTGCAGGAATCCTCAACATCCAGGCCATGTAGACCTGGAGACCTGCAGGGACCCCGTTTTCAAGCAAACCCATTAGCATGTAAGACCTGCCACAAGCCAAAAACAAACAGAGCCCAGCAGAGAACCCTCAGCTTGCCACAGGTGCTCACTGGCAGCCAACACACACTCCCTGCCCCACCCAGGCTCTGCGTCCTACAGTCCCACTTCCAGCTCCAGCCAAGCAGCCATAGCTGCACCCCAAAGCCTGTTGGAGCAGCTGGCAGCGTGCAGGAGACTCCTTCGAGTCTCAGGAGAAAGCCTTGTGCGCGGGTGTTGGCGGGGGTCATTGAGAGGGCATGACCTCCCACTGGTCCCTGACAATGAGAGGCTCCTCCCCACCCTCCCTAGCCCTTGGAAGGTACATTCCACTCATGTTCATTCCCACAGCCAAAACCATATCAAGAACACAGCCTTATATATTGGGGACATGGGACTCCACTCGTGACCTAACCTCATTGAGGCGTCTCTATAAATGTTTAAGATTCTGGAGGCAGGCGCAGAGATCTCCTTTGAGAAGCCCAAGACAAGCCTGGAATGTAAGTCCCTTGATTCTTAAATCGCCACCTACCAACCTGGGCTGGACTTTCTTGGTCTGTCCCTGCTCCTGTACCCAAGGACCAGGGTCAGATTTCACCAGCAAACTCCCCCAAGAGGCGAACCTGCATCGTTACCTCAGGTGGAGGTAATGACGCAGAAGGAATACAGTTGCCCAGAAGGAATACAGAAAGGCAGCCGCTCTTAGCAGGTAAGCCAAGTTTGGGCACACCAGGACCATTGTCCCTCAGAAGCCCTCCCGGGTGACCATGTCACCTTCTAATGACTGCCCATTGATGCAGACACTGGCCCACAGTGTCCACATCATTATGGATGAAATGAGACATTCACACAGACTACCAAGTCTGGTGGAGGAAAAGGGACAACATGGCTTTTCTCTAATGGGGAGCAAAAGCCTTGGCCCTTGCCATGACCGGCCTTTACTGGGATTCTCGGCACATTACATGATGGTCCTCACTTACTATGCACAGGTTCGCTTTAGGTGGTTACCTTTTACAGAAAACAAAGGAGCCAATGCCACTAATCACATCACAGAAGAGGGGTATTTGCAAATGAAAAAGCAAAGGTGGTTGAACCGGTTACACTCTTCCTTGGAAGGTTTAGCATGGATTTTAGGAAGTTACTTTGCAGTAAATGTCCTCAATTCAAGGTGAGGGAGTTTTTTAGCAAGAGCAAGACTCAAAGAAGCCTAGGTACATTGCAGGCCTGATTCCCCACAGGAGAACCTACCCATGGGCGTGGGTGCTGTGTATCTCCGAGTGGGAGCTGGGCCCACGCCACGCAGAATCGTCTCCTACAGCCCAGGGCTGACACTCGACTCTTCTTCCGGTCTTGTTACAGGGTGCAGCCCAGAGGGGGGACCCCAAACAGGGATTTGGAATGGGGTCCAGAACTCAGGGTGTCCAGGAAATATTAGGATGTCCTCACCCCCCCCACCTCCCCCCCACACAGGTGTGGGTTGGGGGAAGGGACACATGGGGCAGGGCCATTGAGAGCTGTTTTGCCTAGCAACAGCTCTGCAGCTCACCTCTGGTGTGGTCATTTAACAACACATCTATAACCTTCACCTGGTTGCATAGATGTGTTAAATAGCTGTGGCCATGCTCTGAGCCAGGGGAATGGAAGTAACTTCCCCACCAAGATGTAACTGGGGGGCAGGTCCCCCAAGTTACAGAGCCTGCGTAGGAGCTTGGAGATGATTGGCTCCATGACATGGGGCCATGCCTGCCCAGACTCACTATGGCAGCCCAGTAAAGCTGGAAGGATATGGGAGTGCTGGCAAGTGTAGCCAATTGTGGGAGGAGTCGGTAATTGGGTTGCAGAGGAAGATTGGCGCTGGGATTTAAACCCAGACATGGCAGACATTGGAGAGAGAACCACACAGCTTTGGCAGAGTGGTGACCCCCCTCCTCGCAGCCATTGAGGAGAGAGGACCACTTGGCTGTGGCCATTGTGCAGAGAGAGCCATGCAGCTTTGCCAGAGTGGGGACACCCACAGCATTAGTAGGGGAAACCACTGCCTGGCTTTAGGAGAGATCCCACAAACACAGCTGATGGTGCCGGGAACCGAGGGAGGCCTACCAGCTGAGACGGATTACTGGGAAGAACTGGGGCTGCCTGAGCCACGGACTTCTATTTCTGTTTCTGAATACGGTACCCCAGACTGGGCAAAGGGGGAAGGAAGGACTATGTGTGTTTGTGGGTGTTTTAAGGGACTTTGGGATTTTGATGAAGACATTAGGTCACTACTTTAAGTCTGTATAGCATTAAATAAGCATTTCCTTTCCTTTTGACAAATCTCTGGCATTGAGAGACGCCTTTCCTCTGGCAGCAGACATAGTATATTGCCCTTCGGTTCCCCTTAGCCCCCTGTTGTTGGGTAACAGTCTCATGGGAAATGCCTTCTTGCTGAGTGCCCCAACTTTTATTTTATCCCACCCCCCTTTATGTCTCTCTCTGCCCTGCCAAACCTTCTGAGAACAAGAATCTGATGGGACTGGTCACTAAACTCAATACCAAGCAGCCTCCCAGCCCCAGGCCCTCGCCAGGACGCCCTAACATGGCTGGCCCCTCTCCTGACTTTGTCCCTTGCAGATTTGTGTGAATTTAGGGGGTTATTTAACCGCCACGAGCCTCTGCCTCCCTGTATGTCAAAGAGGTGCTATTAGAACATATTTCATTAAGTAGAGGGATACTCAGGGTAGTACTTAGAAGAGCTTCCAGGTGGCGTCTGCTGCTGGTATTCGGTGCCTGTGCCCGGGGTTGCCCTGCCTGGTCCCAGTTCCTGGCAGTAAGAGACCTCTTCTCCCCCTCTATACTGCCCTCGTTTTGACTATAAATGATCTGGGTGTACTACCTATGCCCATCTTACAGATGTTTACATTTAGATCAGGTGACAACCTCCAATCCAAATAGAGATGGCATGGTGACATGGTCAGTCCCATAGCTCGAAGCATGACTGCCCCAGTGCCGGGAACCCTGCTGACTCCTCTGTGTCACCAGGCTGTTTGGTGCTGGGGAGTTAGGGACCAGTCCCATAAGCTTCTTGTTCTCAGAAGGCTGTGAAAATAGAGACACAAAATAAAAGGCAGGGACGTGTGGGTGCAGCAGGCTCTGCACACTTCTCCGACGCCTCTTTGAGACCCCCATGAGTAGTGTCAGCCACTGATACCAGCCCTCAAAGAACAAGTATTTCCCACAGAGAAGGGACAAAACTGCATGTATCCCATAGACCACATAATGTAGGGCATTGTATCTATTTAATCCCTTAACTTTTGTGTTAACACCAAAAACCAGGTTGCCTTGGTTTCCCTTGGTTGAGCTGGAAAATGGCGAACTACGGCTGGGTTTTCTTGTCTTTCCGAGAGATCAGCCCTGGCTCTTCCTGAGGCAGAGCTGAGAGCCAGGTGACCTTTCTCCCAGCCCTGGGCTCCCACAGACGGAACGTGTAAGATATCAAAAGCAGAGGAGAAAATCTAACTTGACAGTCTCTCCATGCAAAATGCTGAGAGGTACTCCGAGAGCCTTTTCAACTGTTAAGGGCTCCGAGACTCCAAATGGCCAGATTCGTGCAAAGCAGTCTCGTTAGACACTTTGCCATGGTCCTTTGGGTCAAAGGAAGATTCCAGAGAAAGATCAGCAAAGTCAGCACCTTCCGTGACAAGGTGCAAGGTGCCAGGGTGAGCAGAACCATCTGAACCTCTTTCCTGGGCCGGGGGAAGGGGCGGAAGGAGGAACTGACAAGTACATCTGTTTTCTGGAATTTATGAAGCCGGTACACTCCTAGAGAGAGCCTTGGAGTTTATTTTTCTCGTGACTGACATGCGCTATAATGATATCCTACATTTAATAGAATGCAATAGCGGAGTTCATGTAGACCTTGAATGAATTTCACACACCAGACAAATTTCCGATGGGGGGCGGGGAGAACAGAAAAGTCCCAGAAGCATGTATTCAGCAGCTAAAAGAGCCACTAAAATAATTGAAAGAGGATATTTTTATGCGTCTTGAAAGAAGTATTGAAAACTCGATGCATTATTTATTTTTTAAACGGTCTATTTTTTATGGTGTCAGCTGAAAACATTTTCTTCATACTGCTAAAAAATAACAAGCACCAGCACAAAAACCATCCCTCACGAAATCAAACACAGAAGGAACAGAGAAGTCTGATGATGGTGTCTGGCTTTCAAATTCTGTCCCGAAGATTGCCCTCTTTGGTCATTCACACGATCTGAACTTGAGCGAACAGAGCCCGAACGCGAGGAATGGGAAGGACGGACTTTCAGCCCTCGGTGCTGCAGCTCCGAGATTCCGCTCCTTGCTGTGTTAATCGTGGAGGCCTTGAAGAATTCAAGCAGACGTTGTCTTTGAGGGGGAAACGAAAGAGGATGACAAAATCTTAATATGAAGGCCAAGATGCTCAAGGAGGCGGTTGCTGCACTGTTTGGGATGTTGTTTAAGTTCCTGAAAAGGTGCCCAAAATAGTACTGGATTCAATGTTCGGGTTTTTTATTTCTCCCTTTGTGTATCCAAATGTCCTCTTATTATAAAGACACTGGCCAGGCTGGGTGAGGGCCCACCCTCACGATCTCATCTTAACTTCATCCGATCCTCAAACGCAGTCACATTCTGAGGTACCAAGGATTAGAGCTTCAACACAGGGACCTGGGGGGGCCGGGAGGCACAGTTCAGCTTGGGTACAATGGGAACACCAGACACGTATTGTCATCCTCCCATTCTTCAGCACAAGAAAGGGCTTTTGTTTGGAATCTATTTTCTGGCACTTTGAGTCTACCCGGATGGAGGACACCGTGTTCTGCGGGCCACAGCATCGGTTCAGGAGCTAGCTCAGTCAGGTCTCAGAGATTCTGGAGGAATGAGTGAGATGGGGGCTTTGTTTCCAGCTCAGCTTGAATCCAGGAGGCTGCACTGCAGCCAAGTTACCGGAGTTGGGAGAGAGCCTGGAAAAGAGCAGCAGGAGGCGAGGACCAGCACCGGGGCCCTAACCATAGCACTGGGCCCACTGAACTGAGGGACAAGAGCGGGAGAGACAGTTCTATTGAGATCACGTGCATCCCAAGTTGAACGTATTTTGCTTTGTGCGATGCACTCCCATGTACACTGCACACCCACGTTTCTGCCCCAAAGTTTTAGTAAAAAAGATCTCCCGTTTCAATTTTTTTTAATTCAACTTTTTATTTATTTATATTTCGAAACACAACTGATTATCATAGTCCAGGGCACTATTTTGCATATGGATATCTTTATTGCTTCTAGAGTTACACTTTTTTTTCAAAGAGTTTATTTATTTATTTTTAGAGAGGAAAGGGAGGGAGAAAGAGAGAGAGAGAAACGTTTGCTGGGGTTGCGGTTGCTGGGGGCCGTGGCCTACAGCCCAGGCTTGTGCCCTGACTGGGAATCGAACCTGCGATGCTTTGGTTCGCAGCCCATGCCCAATCCACTGAGCTACACCAGCCAGGGCTCTAGAGTTACACTTTTAACGCAAAAGCATAAATGAAAGAATTAAAAGCATTTACATAGATACAGAATTAGTACGACCTACATATAAAGCGTGTCCTTATTTTTCCCTCAGAAATGTGGGCAACCCTGTGAGCATTCTACACAGCCAAATCCCAGGGCTGCGGGCCTGAAACCTGTACACCCCTCAGACTCTGCAGCGATGCTGGTTTCCTAGTGTAAATTTGGGTTGGGATTGTTTTCCTCCTGGAGCTGAAAAAGTCCCAAACGATCACATAGATGCCCGACATTCTGCAGATGCTGAGACTCCCTCAGCTGTTGCACTGGCATATCCTTTCTTAGAAACAAGAGGGGGGAAAATAATGACATGCCCACAACACAGGGCAAGTGTAGGCACTAGCAGTGATGCCAAAAGTTCGCTGCCAGAGACACCTTGACTTCTTTGAAGCCAGGTGAGACCACAGCCCCTATCTTTCTAGTAAGCAGCAAGCACCCACTGACCAAACATTAAAATATTCACAATGCATGATATGAAGACACCCCAACAGCCACTTTTGCCTCCCCCTCACCGATGATCAGTGTCTCCGTCAGTCTCCTTGGTGAATTCTACAGTTTGGAATGTAGCATCAAGTTCTTCTCTTACCAAGGTGACATCATAAGCAAATACATGGAGGCCAACATCCCAGAAACCTCAGAAGCAAGGACACCTCCCTTAAAAATGAATATGTAGTACTGTGCCCACATTTCTAGCCAGTTGCTTTGGAAACTTAATGAAGATGAATGTCGTTGGCATCTCCACGTGGCACTCGACAAGCAGGACACGCGGCCGCGGCACGAGCCAAGCCCTCAGCACACACTGCAAGAGCAGGTTTGTGCATGGCACGTCTTCAGCAGTCGGAACTCGGCCCTGGCACTGCTGGAGTCTCCAGGAGAAAGAGCCCCCGAGGCAGTTGGCTTCTACGGACTCGAAAAATAAAGTAAAATAAAAATGAAATCGTAGGGTTCCTGCATGATGCATGTGTGTTGGAAAGAAAACACACCCATTAAACTCCAGCCGTCCGGAGCGTGATGTCACGAGTCAGCTCCTGTTACAGGGAGCAGAAGATGAATGCTCGCTCCGCGCAGCTGGAGGCAGCCCAGGAGAGAAGCCATAAATCTCTCCACCACATGCCTGTGTCGGGAAAGATGACTTTGGGCATCACGCAGACTTCTTCCAATGAGAAACTTCCCTGGGAAGAGATTCCAAGCAGTCAGTAAACACAGCATATGGACAGTCTGGTTAGCAGAGGGGGACTTGTGTGGTGTAGCTGTTCCCCCCCAACTGAAACCCGACTGCATTTTGAAACTTGACGAATGAGATGGTATCTGGGGAGTGACCAGTCAGGCATTAAGAGTCCCCGCCAGGCAAAGAGGCTGCGTAGAGAATTCAAAAATAAATAAATCAATAACTGGACCCACATAAGCACCCTCACCAAGCACATCATGTTCTCCCAGAGGGGGGATGGACAGCCGAGTCACCCATACACCACCTTAGACCCAGAGCATTGGTCTCATTATCTGTAAATGATGTCATCGGCATTTTCTTTGGGAAACCCTCAAACAGACTTAAGTGAAGAATGACCTTGGACCTGCCCTCCAGCCCAATGTCATAAGCACACACAGAGAGACAAGGCACACACCCGAGGGTAAGGAGGCCTCCAGCCCCTGAGAGAAAGAAGGAAGACGGAAACCTTTGGACTTCGTCAGTCCAGGGACCCAAAATCAAAGCCGCTGTGTAATTTCACAGCAGTGCTAAACATGTCTCATGTAGGGTCCCCGGGCGTCTGTGCACCTCTGGGCAGACGGCTGCAGCACACGCCTTTATGTTCTGAGTGCACCATGGTGGCGATGCCACAAAGCAGCCACAGTGACTGGGAAGCAACGGGAACGCGTCACGAGTGGGGACAGGAAGAAGAGGACCCTGAAGGCACGAGGCAGAGAGGACACAGTGGGAAAGGGACGTGCAGAGAAAGCAGGTGGGCGGGAAATGGCAGGGCTGTGGTAGGCGCTGTTAAGTGTCGTTTGGCCTGGCTCCAAATTAGGAACCCACTCCCACTGGCTGGAAATGAGTGAAGGCGGCCATGCTGAACTGCAGAGATAGTGAGCGCCGGACAGAAAGGGTGGGAAACTAACGCTCCAATGTATCATTCTGAGAAAGCAGAATTGCCCTCATCTCCTGGATGTATCGATTGCCCTTGACATCTTTGGGAAGGAGGAATTCTACATTATAGGTTTTCATATAATATTGATGACAACAACTTTCTAGATATCGGTCTTCAGACTTTACAATGGCTGTTACAAGGAGAGACTCGGAGGGTCTAATTCTTGCAAAACTCCCAGAGACTATCTTAGCAAATCCAGAAGTATTTTTGGAGTAATATTAATATTAGTGATGCTGATATGTTTATCAAAACATTGATAAACCATAAGGATTTAGTGTATAATAGTTGATGAAGAGTGACATGGGGGAGATATCAAAATACAAAATAGCAATAAAATATTAAAAACCCCCAATTTTACATATTTTACAGTGTGATTCCATTGGAAGCCCCAGTAGCCTCAGGTCATTTGAAAACTTGAGGAGTATGGCTTTAGTCCTAATCACGGTGACTTCAGGTGAAAGGCAGTTGGGAATGCTGAGCTGGCGTTTAGGCCTATAATTAGCATTTAGCAACATAAAATTAAAGGCTTTATCTTATACGATAAACCCAGCACGGACTCAGCAGTCAGCACACACTGCCATTGTGAAAATAATCACACCGCTGTAACAGTGTGCTGTTGTACAGCTTACAAATCTTCCCTTGGCCTGGGACTATGTATGTTGAAAGATTTGTGCCAAACATTTTCCTGCACACTCAGTGTATCCTCCACGTGCTCCATTCATCTGTTTTAATAATTTGATCTACCAATTTTTTTAAGTTTGATATTTATTTTTGTTAACTTGCACCAGGGAGCAATCAATTTTTAGTGCATCTGACCATTTAATAATGCATTCCCATATACTTTCATGACGGATCTGCCACGTTCCCATCTGTGGCTCCCAGAAGCAGTCATTTACTACCTTTTAGAAAATTAGTACACGTGTCTGTCTCCAAATTTGATCCTTCACTCAGCCAATGCCATCTGTTATGGATGGGTAACAGCAGTTTCTTTGTCCTGTCGGTGTACTTCATTTACTAGTAGAGAATGCCATTGTTAAAGTGACCTCTTCTTTCAAGGTGGCAGGCAATGGCCTGCAGGCCAACTCTGGCCCAATACAGATTTCAGTAGGGCTCAAACACTGAACCTTTTTAGAAATATTTTTAAATGGTTGAAAAAATCAAAAGTAGAATCACATCCCGTGGCAGATGAAAATCACATGAAATTCAAATTTCGGTGCCTGTAAATTAAGTTCTACTAGAACGCAGCCACACCCATTCATTTGCATAGATGGCTGATTTTGTGCAACCTGGGCAGATTGAGTAGTTGCCATGGAGACCAGGAGTCTCCCAAAGCCAAATATAGTAAAAGGTTTTGGGCCTTGACGGAAAACATTTATTTGCCCACCCCTGCTTCTTTTAGTGTTGTGATGTCTGTAATTCTCCTCTTCAGGATGCTTGCTTGACACTCTCAGTTTGAAGATCAGGTTTGCTGGGAAAGAAGATTAAGAGAGAATTGTGTGTCTGTGCCAACAGATCCTCACTCTGCCCGGAGCAGACAGGCCCCCTCCTCCCAGTTCATTTCCTCTGACAGGCCCTGTAACGGCTCTTCCCCTTTAGGTAGTATTTCCGGGAGCTTTAATGCGTCCTGATCTTCAGCCTTCCTAAAAACACCCCTGCAGGTCTGTGACATTGTATCTTTTGTATCTGGCCTTGGTTTCATTCCACTCTCATCCTGCTTTCACGTCTGGGAGGAAGTCAGGAATTTATCCACCGCTGCAGACACACTGGCTTTCACAGATACTTCTTTCCTGAGGGACCCAATATTCACATATTAAATTTAAATAACTGATCACCTATTAGCACCCGTATGTCTTAGTGTCTCTTTTCAAGTGATGTTACTATCTGTACACTTTTGAAATCTGGTTTTATAAAAGCAAGTGCAGGGACTAAATTTGCGGGATCCTAGGCCTCCACTCCATCATTCTTCATACATCGCAGATCTTTCTAGAAGGTGGTGACTGCTACCTGCCCCCAAGGTGACCTCGGACTTCTGGTCCAGTAGGAGATTAAGCAGCCGTCGGGGTCTGGAACCACAGCTGTGTCATCTCACAGCCTACGAAGCAGATACCCCCCTTCAGAACTGAAACCCAGCTCCCGCCTTCTGTGAAGGCACTGACACTATCTTCTGAAAGTTGCAGAGTTTCTGCATTGCACACCTAGCTCACTACAGTTCCATATCCTCGAGAGATTAAAAAGTGTGTAGGGAAAATGCCAGCTCAGGCTTTGCTCTGTAGTCAGTGTGAATTTTAAGAATGAAAATGTAATTTGTTAGAAATACCGACTTTATCTCTCAGTGTAAGAACATGAGAAAATGAATTCTGATAAGAGACTCCTTCAAGATTGCATGTATTTTTTCCTGGTAAAGAGAAAGAAGACATTTGAGGGAGAATTGATCCCGATTCTCAGGTCGTTCCTGAGAAAAGGAGTCACCCAGCTGCCTGTCTGGGAGCATACCATTGGCTTATGCAACATTCTGGAAAGAATGAACGATAAAGCTTTCTTTTTCCTTTTTTAAATATGTCTGCTGTACAGAGAGTTGCAATATCATCACTAAAATGTACGTATGACAAAAATCTTATTAGTCGAACATCTGAAATTGCTGATATTTGACAATTTCCACAAACTATACTTTCATGTTTAATATTTTATAATGACACAATTTTTGTATGTCAATTATATCTAAGTATTTCTTTTGTTTTGTTTTCTTTTTTAACATCAGTGTATGGTTGCCTCTTGTGCACCCCCTACTGGGGACCTGGCCCGCAACCCAGGCACGTGCCCTGACTGGAAATGGAACTGGCAACTCTTTGGTTCACGGCCAGTGCTCAATCCACTGAGCCACACCAGCCAGGGCTGTATCTAAACATTTTTTAAAAAAGCAAAAGATGAAATCTAAAATAAACCAAATCTGAAATACAATCAAACATAAAATCATTACAAATGGAATTCTGGGTGAGAAATCCTGAGGACAGCCATATTGAAATAGATTTTTTAACCAAAGGAAAACTTGGAAGCTCTGCTTGCTACCAATATTTTTCAAAAGTTCCATTTTCCATCATTAGTCCCACACAGACCCCTTCTCTGTCAGTTCAGTTATTCCAAATAACAGTTTGTGATGTTAGAGTTTAAGTTTATTTGGTTTAAGTTTATTTGGGGGGGAATTTAGGGTCTTTGAAATATCCTAAAAAAGTGATAACAGGACTTTGGGTAGGTTTGTATCCTAATGGCAAGCACCAAGCATTCTCCCCGATCTGCACAGAATGAGCCAAGGAACCCAAAGGCAACTTCAGAGTTGGAACTAAAGAAGTTCATCATGGAAATACCCACAGTCCCCAGAAGTTATTTGGAGAGAGTACGTGGAATAAACTACAAAAGCCTTAGAAAACCATTCCTCTTCAGCAAAAGAGTATATTGTCTGGACACACTAGGAGGAGTTCCTAGAGAAACCCCACGAAGATGAAGTCACATCATGTGCGGCGTGCCGAATGGCACAACTTAAACACGTCTGCTGGACGGAAGACGAAGAGAGAGAGAAGGGGCTAGAGGGAGAAAGAGAGAAAAGTACAAAGAGAGAAAGGAAAGTACTAATGAATCATAGCATCAAAAGGAACGGAAACAAAGGCAGTAATATAAGAGAAGATGCCTACAGCAAAAACTACAAAAGGTGACAGAGGGAAATCGAGGAAGATTGAGACACCTAAGTAGCCGTACCGCCATTGGGTGGCATAACTCAATAATATTACAACAACCTCGGCTCTATTGAGTTCTTTGTTTTTGTAGAAATTGAGAAGCTGATTCCAAATTTTACATGGAAATGCAAAAAACTTAGAATAGCCAAAAAATTATTTAAAATTAACAAAGTTAGAGAAGTTACACTAGCTGACTACAAGTCTTACCGCCGAGCAAGAGTTCTCAAGTCCGTGCTCTGCGGGCAAAGGGCGGACCACTGGACCTTCATGGGTCACGATTCACGGGGCCATTAAGTCGTCCACCCTCCCATCAGTTACCATTCACTGTAATCCGTGCGCCAAGCTGGGCATTGGATACATGGGGTTGGCCAACCTTTCGTTTAATTTTCTCTGTAGGATGACGGCTCCAGTAGCGCTGAGTTGTCTTTAACTTCATTCGAAACCATTTTGTTAGACTGTATTGTGACAGCTGCCATATCGGCCTGCATTTAAAAAACTTATTAAAATTGGTGAATTTGGGGTCGGCCATTTTAATATTGAAGATGGAGGAAAGTATGGTCCATTTTCGGCATATTATGCTTTAGTATTTCAAGAAAAGTGAAACCAGAACTGAAACGCAAAAGAAGACTTGTGCAGTGTATGGAGAAGTTTCCAGGACTGATCGAACATGTCAAAAGTGGTTTGCCAAGTTTCTTGGTACTATCGACCTTTTGGCCAAATAATTCTTGGCTGTGGGGCTGTCTTCTGCATTGGGAGATGTTCAGCAGCACCCCAGCCTCCGCCCACCAGGAGCCAGTTGTGGGAGGCAGCCGACGTACTCAAAATATCCAAATCAGTAAAGTTACGGGTTAAAATGAAAAATGTGCCTTTTATTTTATGGACAAAAAAACAAATGGGAAAAATGTGCCATGACCTTTTGGCCAACCCAATACAAAGAGGAATTAGACAAGACCTGACTGTCAGAGTTCTCGGTTTAAATGGTACTTTAAAGATGGACAAAATAATTAAAATACGAGTGCATACATTTCTATGTCTCTTCATTGTGTTGTTGGAATCTAGAGGAAGTAAAAGAAGTGTCTTAAGGTGTGTCTAGGAAACTGAACAGGCACACGGGATGTGAATAATGGACAGAAGGTCCTTCTTTTTTTTTTTTTTTTTTTTTAATGAACGAATCTTTTTTTTTTTTATTTTAATGATTGTTTAAGTACATTTTTCTCCCCTTTACTCCCAATCAAGCCCACCCACCCCCCTCCCATCTTCCCTCCCATTACCACCCTCCCCCTAGTTTTATCCATGTGTCTTTTAACTTTGTTCCTGCAAACCCCAGAAGGTCCTTCTTAAAGAGGCATGAGCACGGGCAAGGTGTGGACAGACACCCGAGACCCCTGTGTTCATGAAGCGTTTCAAAACCATGACGTAGACGGAAGGGAGACGAGATCAGGAGGTAGGATGGGGTTAAGACCCCAAAGCCTGCAGAGGTCCTCCAAGAAGCTTTACGTGACAGTGAACCAATATTCAGTTTGTTTTGTTTTTATGACAAGGTAGTTAGTTCTGTGCAGAGGTAACTCAGCAGGAAATGTGGAAGATGAACAGAAAATTGGCATGGAATGGTCAGAAGCAGGAAACCAAGTATTTCATTTAATATGCAAAAATATTTCCCAGATGTCTTTTGTCACTGGAACCCTGGCAGAACAACTGATACCCACTCAGAATCTGGAAAGTTTCCATTTTCCTAAAATGTGTTCATGTGCCCTGCTGTCAGTAAACAGAGTATCAAATAATCGATTGTATGTTTAAGATATTCAGCTGCCATGCAGCCATCAGAAGGCGTTTCTGAACCTGATTCCCATCTGGGGCTGGGAACAGGGGACACGTGAGTCAGCACACCTCGGCAGCCACTTCCTCGGCAGCCGCTTCCTCCCCAGGCTCCAGCAAAACTCCGAAAATCCGGTGTGAGCAACACATGCTCACTCCACCACCGATGCTTAGCAGCCAATGCCAGGGAGGAAACGCTACATGGAAATGAAGAACGGTTCAGAAAGTAAGTTCCAAACTATTCCATTAATGAACGTTTCCCATCTCTCTTCTGGACTCCAGTTTTGTATTTGCTTTTTTTAATATGACAACTTACATAAATAAGCATTGCAATATAAAACATGGCTTGCCACTCTTGGTCCCCACATAGGCCCTAGACAGAGCACGTGCCTGGATGTTCACATATTAAGTTTAAATAGCCGAGCTTCCTGTGTGTGGCAGAACCATCCCGTTCCACCTGTGAGTCTTCCAGCAAGGGTGCTGTGGGCTCATCCCTGATGTCCTTCCTTCAGGGTAAGAAACGGAAGCCTGGGTCCCGTTCAGACGCTTGCCCAAAGTCACACCGCTAACAAAGCTGGAAGCCTGGATTAAACCTCCACAGTCTAACTCTGAATTCAAGCCTTTGATCATCTGTGTTTTTCATGAAAGCATTCTCCAGATTCAGCGGGGGGCTTCCCGAAGAGGTAAACACTGCAGCAACAGACTGCAGAAATAAGGCAGTCAACCATGCCTCTCAAGCCCGCTGTGCCCAGAAGATGGGAGCGAAGAACTCAGGGAAGGCGCTGCATTGACTTCTGCAGCTGAAGATACACAAGGAAAAGTGGACCAGGGGCAGTGCCACCAGCAAAGGCCGCATCCACACAAAACAAGGGCTCTCCGCATGCCAGTCGGATACCTGTTTCTAACTTGTTAATGTTTAAAAGCTGATGCAGTTGAAAGGCTCTGAAACTGACAGTGAAATGTACAGATAATGCAAATAGAGAAACACTAATCTTGTGACTGAAGAAACCTAAGAAATCACGTTCTTAGGTTTAGAATACTCCCGCACAGTTCTAGAAATCTTCACAAAGTCTATGGACCCCAGGCTTCTCCATCCAGAGATAACCACAAGAATAGGGTTGGTCTTCTCATAACACTAACCGCTGTGGCCCTGGCATGGTGGGCTAAATAATGGCCTCTCTATGTGCTAGCGCCCCAATCCCAGAACCTTTAAATGTGTTACTTTATGTGAAAAGGGGGCTTTTCAGGTGTGACTAAGCTGCAGATCCTGATAGACCACCCTGGATTATCCAGGTGGGCCCAGTGCTGGGCCAGAGGCGAAGGTCGGAGAGAGAGGTTTCAAGATCCGAAGCTGCTGGTTTGGAAGATGGGGAAGGTGGCTGTCAGCCAAGAAATGCAGGCAGCCTGAGAACCTAGAGAAGAGGAGGAACCGCACTCTCCCCTGGAGCCTCCGGAAGGAATGTGGCCCCACCCACCCGATGATTTTAGGGCTTCAGACCTCTAGAGCTTAATAATAGATCTGCACTGTTTCAGGTCACTAAACCACGAGGCTGTTTCTAGCAGCAATATGCTAGCCACATCCAGCCACGTGCTGGCTAGGCAAGCTCCTGCGCCTCTCTCATGCTCAGTTTTCCCCTTTATTAAAATGGGAGCACCACTCCTCCTTCACAAGATGATCGGGAAGATGGAATAGGACCAGGTAGGCTCGAGACAGAATTCGTTCCCTCACCTGTCACCATCAGCACTCATTAAAAAGAGGCTCCCTGGCCCCTCTGGGCGACATTTCTTTTTTCTCTGCAGCTGGGTTTCCAGTAAAAGGGCCAACGATGAGGATGAAGACAACACCCCTGAAGTGTCTCATTCATTGGCACCGTTTCCAGGGAGTCTGCCCGTTTGTGTTTCCTCTGGGGAGCCCTGAATCAGGGGGTCAATGTGAGTAAGCTGGAGATGGGTTTGTGCAAATAAAATAATGGGAAATTAATGGTTTATTAGAAGCTGGTAGCCGAGCACTAAATATCTGCCAAAAGTCACAGGACCTAACTCTTGCAGTGGGAGACCACTTAACTCAGGACAGCAATTGCCAAGTCTGGAGGCCGGAGCTAGAAAGAGAAACCGTGTTTCCAACAGTAATCCTGTTGGAGCTCCCTGCAACAGCTTCCTGGCCCCTCTGGTGGTTCACCGTCTGTCCTGAATCTTGAGGAGTCATTTCAATTTCATTGCTTTTTGTCTCTGCCTCCAATTTATGGTCCCGGGGTGGCAGAAGCATAGCAACAAGCTCAGCTCTGGCGGCTGCACCTTGCACCCGGTGGAAACTGACACACAGGAGCTGAAACTTTCTTGCTCTGCTCAGGGCTCCATTCCGCTTTCCTGCATACCACGCGGCAGTCACAAATAGAAACGCAGCCCAGGTTCTGCCAAATGACATTTTATTCCTTGGCTCTTCCCCCTGATAACTGTTTTTGTTATCCTATTAGCCAGATGTGGGCAGACTGTGAAGTCACCCACGAGATGCTTTATATCGTTGCACCTTCTTCTTATGAAATCGGTTTTTGTACTCCCTCTCTTCGGGGGAGGGGGAAAATATGGTACTAGCCATGAAGATGACTCTGCAGCAAAAATGCAAAGAGGCCACAATTTAACACCAGGCCAGGAGAATAATATCACCTGGAAGTTGCAAATAAACAGTAACACCAGGCAACATGGTTAAGGAACGGAGGTTGCCACACTAATTTCCTAGAAGTTGCGTTTTCCTAGCTTGGGCCAGAGCAAAACCACAATTCAAGCCTCCCCATCTGCTGTCGTTGCCTTTTGCTTTGCTTTTGGCTGTCAGGTTTACCCTTGCAGCGATAACAAAAGCCTTGGAATTTAAAAGCAACAAATTTCTCAGTTGATAGGACCCAGGAAACTGTAACCAGAGAATCTGATTGTGTTACAAACAAGTTCCTGCTCTCAAAAACCACAGCCAGAAACCCAGATGCTACAAATACCCACTGATCAGCCCAGTCGCCCCTGAACTCCCTGTCTGCAAGATAATTAAGCTGTAATTAACTGCTCTGCTCCGCTTTAGGCAATGGATCACCCGATTTAAGCACCCGCTGCTGGGACCCGACAGTCATGTGGCCTGGGGAAAACCCCGACTTTGGATTGATTTTGTTTCGCTGTGTAAACAAGTAACAGAAAGAACCATTTGAGAAGGAAAAAGGCAGAGTAACAGTCCTGCAGCCTCCCCATGCCGGGTCTGCATGAAATCTGCACGCATATGGCTGCCTAAGACCCGGTCCACAAGGGTGCCGTAGGGGAAACACCGCCGGCCCAGGAAGGGTTGGCGCGGTTGACCCTGAGAACAGGCTGTCAGTTTCTCAAGAAATTGATGGTGAAGGAAAGCAGATTTTAAAAGGGCAGATTTAGGACGACAGCCACTTCCCCCGCTCCCCCGCACCGACGGGCAATCACCCGTGTGTGCACCGTGTGCACGTGCCTTCGAGTGCGCAGGCGCAGGCACGACCTTTCTCTTCAGTCTCAGAGACGCGGGGAAGAGGCTGTGATTTGCTTGGAGTCAGGCCTCCCGGTTCCGGAAACCGAGCTGCCTGCCCCTGACCTGCTATGTTGGCTCCCACGTCCACATCTCCATGTCCCCAAGCCTGCTTCTTCCAGCTCCAACTGGCAAGCGTTTTTGGAAACCCTGGACGAACAGATTTGGGTCGTTAATTATGAAAGGACACACAAAAATAGCAGCGATCATTCCAAGCATATGTGTCACGTGTCATTCTGAAGGCTTTGTGTGCTTGGCTAAGCCTCATTACCACCTGATGCAGCAGACTCGGCCTCTGGTTTTGCCTCCTGCAAGGGCCCTCCCGCTAATCCAGCCTCTCTAAATCCTCTGCACACGCCTCCCTTCCCACTGACCACTGCCTGGCGTCCTGCCAGTCGAGTACCTGTTAGGTCTTTATTGTCACTCTCTCTGCCTGGGACACTAAAGGTCTTGGAAGCCACAGACTTATTTTATTCGCTGAGTACTGTCGACTTGTGGCTCCAAAGTGCATGGTCACTTGCCACAGTTAGCACTGTTCATGGCGGATCCAGGTCTACATTTGAGCCCGTCTGCACCGGAGCTCCAACCTTCAGCCCGTGTTTCAAGTTACAGACCAGACAACGGGCTTCTCTTCCGATGCCGCTCTGTACACAGTTATACTTTTCATCAACGTGTCTGTAAAACAGTCAAGAGGCAAGACTTCAGAAGGCCAGAGATCCATGTTCTGTTTCAACTGGAGGTCTCCTCAGTCTCTCTCTCCAGCTAGCTAGATTCATGTATAATGAGAAAGAAATACATACATACATTTTGTATTCTATCATTTGCTACTTTCACCACCTGCCCATGTAAAACCCAAATCAGGGCACCATAGACAGTCCGCAGACTGAACGGGCGTGCCAGCTATGTCAGGTTTGCCTCTCAGATTCAGCTGAGGGCCTCGGTTCCAGGTAATTAATGAGCAGCAAGGGTTCGAAAACTCACCGAATAACCTCTCTGGGACTCTGAGGGATTGTGGTAACAGAGGGGAAATTGAGTTTCAAAAAAGAAATAGAGAAACAATGCTTAATGTGCATTGAGAAATTCAAGACCCTTGGATGGCAAGAAGGGCTTCTCAATATCACTAAATATAAAAGTGTTTCAAAACCTGCCTTAAAAATACCACTTACGGCCCTGCCTAGGTGGCTTGGTTGGCTGGAACATCGTCCCGTGCACCAAAAGGTTGTGGGTTTGACTCCCAGTCAGGGCACATGCCTAGGCTGTGGGTTCAGACCCCCGCAAGGGCGCATACAGGAGGCAACCAATCAATGTCTGTCTGTCTGTCTGTCTCTCTCACATCAGTGTTTCTCTCCTTCGCTCTCTCCCTTACCCTCCCTCTCTAAAATCAATAATCACATCCTCGGTGAGGATTAAAAAGAATACCATGTATGTCATCCTTGGTACGGCTGGCATTCAAGAGACACATAATCACATAAATAGTGGTACCTCTCAGTGCACAGGTGCTCTCATTAGATATTTGAGGCCCAAGAGAACCAGGCACACAACGCTGGTCCAAAAGGTGTAACCAACCTATTTGTAGCAATGCTGAAGATTCTGCTGCCGCTGGCAATGTGCCATGCATCATAGTAACCATCCAGTAAATCCAGAGCCATGTGCCAGGCGCTGGGTTAGGTAATGGACATGTACAATCTCATTAATCAGGCTGCCAATGTTATACACACACACACCTCAGAACCTGAGGCAAAATTGCTTTCTGGTGACACCTTGCCTCTGCGCTCCCTGGCAGACACACAGACTCCTGTGATTCTGAGTGGCAGGCGTCTGAAGGAGGTCTTCATTTTGTGTCACGATTTCTGATAAACATTGTTAAGAGGGGTGTTTAATTTTAAAGATAAAGAAAGAAAAACAGGAATGACGAGAAGTGCCAGCCCTGGGAAGGGTTAACTAGACCTCTTCCTGATTCACAGAGCTCTGCAGGACTCCCACACGCCCCCACCCCCGACCACTCCACCCCCAGGGGTGAGGATGACCACAGCAGCACCGTGGGCTGTTGGAGGAAACAAGAGGGGATGGGAGACATCCCTGTGGCCAACTTCCCAAAGGACAGACACTTAAGAAGGTGCTGAAGAAGGGAGGGGGTGACGACCACAAAGGTCCTCGTAGGAACTTAGTCATCCAAGCCTTTTAGAGATGTCAGCAGTGGCCGCAGTGTGGACGAGGGGACTGAAGCCCAGGGCTGGGCAAGAGTCGCTGCAGGACCGATGGGGAAGCTGCTCCCGAAGCCTTGGTCCCCTCCCCTGGTTCTCCCAAGGGATGAGCTGATACACAGTGTCCCAGAGAAACTCTGTTGGACCAATGCCCCCATGAGGCTGACTCAGATCCCCATTAGGGCGAAAGCAGAAAAAGAGTCTGCTGAGCGAATCTGACTTGTAAAGTGCTTGAATCTGGGTGAGCTTGACCCAAGGACCCTTGGGTTGATCCCGTAACTGAAAGATTTCAAACGAAGTCTCCTAAAATTTCTCCCACAGCTGTAAATAACCTTTAAGAGGAACCCAATATCCCCGGTAGATTGCTGTCAACTTTTAGTAGAAGGTTCATTGCCAGGATAGTAATGAGGAAGCCTCTAGGCTTGCAGACTTGCAGACTGGCCGATGAAACCTTGGCCAAAGGTACCTGCGGAGATCCTTGAGTGGACAAAAAAAGGCTCCTCAGACTCTTAGAGAAAAAAATCAGATGAGTTCTAGGAGAATCTGAAAAATCTATTTCTGATAGGAGCCACCTTGAGGAAATCTCGATTTCAAACACAGGCACACACATATTCTATCCGAAACATCCCGCGGTCGTATTGTGAGTCACCTCTTCTGTTCTTCTAAAAATACACACAGTGCCTCGTTAACACCAGCAGGCTCTCTCCCGGCTCATCTTAGGTTTGTGGAGAAACAGGAGGTCTGTGTAATGAGGGCACCAGCGTTCCCCAGCGCAGCCTTAGAGCCACGGGGCCACCGGGACATCTAGCCATCGTTTTCCCTTGTGTGGGCCCTTTCTCCAAGCATCCTGCAGCATCTCAGACACCTCTGCCTCCAGGTACGGCCACGAAGAGGGGGCCATGGGCACCGCTCTCTGAGGTCAGCACCCGGGGAGCATCTGGAGTGGGGCGGAACTCCGCGGGCTTCTGGACTTCCCCCTGCGCTTCTGAATGCGTTCCCTGCCTCGGGGGCAAATAAATGAAGAAACAGGAACCTGCGTGCGGTGGACATTTAGCAGAAAAGGGGTTTACAGACGTGCTCTCCAAACCTGTACGGCACACGTGCACGACTTTATGTACGGACGGACGTATGGATGGATATATGTACGTCTGGTTACACACATAACTTTATACACACACCAACCATACTTCCCTTTAGAAAAATGAATAAAATGAATGAGCCTCGTGTTAGAATCCATCTCTACTCAAAAGCCTCAGAAAACGTCGCGTTTCATTCAGGGCCCTCTCCAGGGTCTACAAAGTCCTATACATTCTGGAAGTCCCCACCTTTACCTCACCAGCCGCCTTTTCTACCATTTCCCCTTGCCTGCTTCCTTAAAGCCACGCTGGATTCCTCACTGCTCCTCAAGCACATTCCTCCCACTCCTACCACAGGCCCTTTGCACATGCTGTTCTCTGGAATGTGCTTTCCCCAAAGCCTGGCTCACGCCCTCAGCTCCCTGCCAAGTATTTCCATTACCCAGATTTCCCTGGGTACCCCACCCCACTCCCTGAATTTTCCTTCCCAGCCCTGTACCACCGGACACATTTTGGGGGCATCCTTTACTGCAGGTTATCTACCCCATTCCTGTGATTTCTCCAGGACCGCAGAACTGTGGCTTCCTGGTCTTAGAGCCCTCTGGGGAACTGTGTTGGGAGGCTCTGACTTGTTGGTTGAATGAAGGAGGCTGGTCTGATCCCACTGGACTGGACTGCTGCCAATCACAAAGCTCAGAGCTGGGAGGGACTTGGAAATAGTAACTCTTCAACCCTCCTTCCCCACCAACAAGAGGACAAGACCAGCCCAACACACCACGCACAGGTGAACCTGAGCCCCGAAATCAAAGTCAGGAGGAACATTGCAGTCCAGAGTGGGCGGCTCAGAGGCACAGCTGGTGGGGAAGGTTCTGGATGCCAAATCTTTACCAAGCAGGGCAGTGAGGCCTTCAGAGCTGCAGGCTGGGGCCGCAGTGCCCAGCGGGGAGAACAAGCAAGGCCAGGCGGCAGGTGGCTGCATGCCCCCCATTTTTCTTGCCCACTCAGGGTCCAGGAGAAGACTTTACCCAACTTTTCACTGCGGGGCATCCAGCAGGTTTACCTGCGACAGATGCACAACCTCGCTGTTCCAGAAACTGGAGGGGGAGGGAGGTGGAGAGGCGGCGGCCAGCAAGGGGCCAGCGGGAAGGGACGGCCACGAGCTGAGAGAGGGTATGTGTTCATTCCGTGAGGGGAAGGCAGGCTCTGAAGCCGCCGGGATGAGAAATGGGACCGGCTGGGAGGGAAGAAGGTACAGAATGAGGGGAAAGGTCTCCGGAAGTCCAAAGTCTAGGGCGGAAGGGGAGCGAAGTGCGCCCGAGTCGGATGAATGGATGATGTCACACTAACACGCTGTCTTGACCTCTGGGGGGCACTGCCGAGCACCGCACAGGCGTCTGAGGGTCCGCTGTAGCTGCTCCCTGGAGCCTGAGCTGGCAATGAACTCCTGGTCCACTGTGCCCGGTCAGCCCTGTCTTGGGGTGGGGGTGGGGGTATTGAGAAATAGATGAAGATTGTAAACCCTGCCCATCCGTTGCCCCCCTATCTCACCTGCCCTCTCCCCCAGTCCTTCCCAGGCCTGGTGACTGTCCTACGCAAGCAGCCGTCCACCTCGGGGTGGGCGTCCTTGCCCTGAGCTTCCCCGGGTGGGCAGGCTCAAAGAGAGTCTCTTAGAAATGGTTCCATGTTCTCTTTCTTAAACACAGTCTTTCCACAGGCAATCTGCTATCTAAATCATGCATCTTGAAAAACTGGAGTGAAAGCCACCGCTTTTTCCCCACCTCCCCTCTCCCCAGAGACCGACCTGTCCTCTGACCGTCTCCTCCCATGTGCTGCCCAATCCGCTCGCTGTCCGCTGTGGTTCGGCCCCTGGAGAGGATGCCCACGCGGTCCACGTGCACTCTGCGTGCACTTCATAGCAGTCGCCACAGACATAAATACTGTGGGCTTGGCGTGGAGCTTCCATGGAAAGCGCCAGAGATGAATAAAAACAGGAAAAGTGTGCACGCTGTTTTTGCTTTATTAGCTATAAACCCAGGCTTAGGCAGGGATCAGAGAACCCAGCAGACAGCGTGAAACAAAAAGTTGCTTTCTCTTTGGCGTCCCTTTCCGTGTTTTTTTTTTTTTTTCCTGAATGAGAACATCGCCCCCTGGTGGGATATCTCTGAATCGCCACCAGCAACTTCGTAAAGAACCTGGAGACAATTCACACCCAAACCTGAACACAGAGGTGGGTCAGCGGCTGGCAGAAGGAACTGTAGATAATAGAAGGAGCACAGATTTCAAATTACTTGCTGACCTTCTAGAGTCCCTTATATATGACTTGTTCCCAGGAGACCAAACCTTTTATACACCCTTCTTTGCTTCACAGTTCATCTGCCCAGAATATGGTTTTCTAGGTCTTCCAGCGTTCCTGGCTGCAGCTCACTCAAGTCATGTCCATTATTTAACTGATTTATTTAGTTAAATGGATACTTTTTAATTAGTTAATGGAGACCCAGTTTCTCAGACATCCAGACCACTCCAAGCAGCTGGGATTTCTCCCTTCTCTGGCTTCCCAATGCACCTTGTGCAATACAAAATATATAAGTTGATAACACAATTTGCTAATCACTCCTGGGTATTCAAGCTTTCTCCCCAACTAACATCGGAGCCCCTGGTCTACGCCAAGGTCTCCAGCTGGACGCCACAGAGATAATCCCACCCGGAGAAAGGTTTGGATTTGTGTGTGCATCGTGAAAACAAAATAAAAGCCACTGTCTCAACATCAGGAGATTTCATATAAAAATCCGGATTCCAGGAGTCCTAAGACCAGGGGGCAGGAGGTTCCTCTGGATACAAGGCCATGCGGGAGACAGCTGCCGGGCACAGCGGTCTTCTGAGCAAGTGCAAACCCTTTGGCGTTTGGGGGCTGGAAACCAACATCTTCCACAGCTGCCCTGACAAACACTACTCTCCAGCCGCAGGGTGGGTGTCCCCACTTGCTCCCCCACATCCGTGCCTCATGGCTTTCACCCTCGCTGTGCCCCTTCTTACAATGCTTTTCCCCCAGACTCTCTGAGGCTGACCCACTTCGTCATTTTTCCTCAAAATCACCGTATCATTGGGACCTCCTTGACCCCCCTACTTAAGCTTACAACACCCCTCTCAGAACTCCCTGTACCTGTTCCTGCCTGGTTTCCTGAAAAACACTATCAATGGCAGGCACGACACACATATCACCTAACTTCACTTCCCCCGGCAGAATACACATGCCAGGAGGGCGGAGAGTCATGTCCGTTGTATTTACTGCCGTATCTCCAATGTATAAAGCACGTGGTAGATGCTCAATAAACTTCAGGCAGATGAATGAATGGGTGAACAGTTGTAGGAGTCATATGTTATACAAGTTTGTCTCTTTCATGCCCCATCACAGCATCTGCTCTTTAGAAAAGATAAATAAATTTAAAAAATAATAAAACCACAGTAACCTGTCGAAGAGTCACTGGAAATGGGGGCGGCAGGGGCTTTCATGTGAGGAGATGAAGCCAACAGGCATCGGCATGCCACACCAGAAAGGCGGCAATCAGGAGCCAGAAGGCAATCGTCTGCCATTCTGGGCTCTCTCAGCAAAACAGTTAGGTCTACCTAATTGTCTTCTTTACCTTTTCTTTCCATCGCTTTCACAGTTTCCTTCTCTTTACAACCTTGCCCTCCTTCAAAGCTCCATTGTGCTCTGGGGTACCTCCTGTCTTCCTACAGACTGGTCCATCTCCCTCTACTATATCTGCATGCTTGGTGAGCAATATCTGTTTAAGCATCCACACTCTTCTTCACTCATTCTTCAGGCATCACCTCCTCCAGGAAGCCCTCCAAGATTATTCCAGTGAGGATTAGGTTCCCCCTATTCTAGGTTTCCAAACATTCAGCACTTGCCTATCACCACGCCAAACTCGAATCTCTGTCCTCTCAAACTCTCCCACACAGTGTCAAGCTGCTCAAGAAAAAAACACTTCCATGTCTAGTTCCTCTTATTCCCTAGAACCTCCCGTGACATTCGGGAGACATCAAGGTCGATAGTCACATTGGAGGAGGGCATCGGTGAACGAATGTACACCTGTGTGTCACTCCAGGCTTTGGTTGACGGAGAACATGATCCCTCAACAAAGTATCATCCCTTGTTTCCCTGGGAAAGTTGAGCTTCAAGCACAAGCATACGCTGAGAAAGGACAAGAGGGAAGATGGGACTGGGAGCGTATTTGGGGGTTCTGGCAGTCTTCACCTCCCCGAACTATCTGTTCACACAGCTCAACAAGGTGTGAATGTGTCTGGGACCTCACACTGTCAGATTTCCCAGTGCGAGTGCCCTGCGCACCACCGGGCACATAGTAGGCATCTCCCATTGCGGGTGAAACAAGGAGTATCCAGTCACCAGCGTGGCACCATGAGGTCATATCCCTGGAGGAAAGGGGACACGATTGTGCAACCATTGGGTTAACGGGCTCCAGTCAACTGACCCAGGGTAGGAGGTACCAGGCACCTGAGTCCTTTCTGGTGCCCCTTTGGGACTCCTGGACCAGGCAAGGGTGGCGGGGGAGGCAAACTGGTTGGAAATGGGCACATTTGATAGCAGAGAAAATAAAATCCCGAGTCTGTCTCCCCAGGGGATGTACTGCCATTTCTTCTACCGAATCTGAATAAGTTGATTCAGGGACATTTCCTTTTCTTCTCTCTAGGACGCTTCTTATCACAGCAGGGTCGAGCACGTGTTTGCCTCCAATTCACTCAGTGTATTTTTCTGCATGCAATCAAAGAATATAAACTCAGAATAATCCCAGAAGATATTTGCATAGAAATTATATTTGGCACTTTTATAACATACTAGGCAATCTTCAATGCATTCTGATGTGGCCTGGTGGAGTATAATGGGGAAATACACATTTTTCTAATCAACAGTCGCTTTTTTCCCCACAGAGGAATCAGCAAGGGAGTTGTCAGAAGGTGGAAAGAAAAAAAGAAGGAGGAGGAAAAAATCACACACAAAAAACAACAAACAATAAACCAGGTCTGAAATTCTGACAGCTTCTCCCGAGGAAAGGTGGTTAATGGGCCTTTGAATTATCCTGTGTCACACTGCTACCTGGTCGTTTCACTTAGAGGAAGAGTGCCACAAACAGGACAAAATCAAGAGAGATGAGACGCTGGACCACAATGGGACTGGCTGTGGGAGGGAGCACGGGGCCTTGATTAAGGTCACATGGAAAGCATTGCGTTTTTGCAATGCGTAAGGCTGAGCACAGCAACGGGCTGGGAGCTCACAGGCAAGGGGCAGGGGGCTGAAAATGGTATTGAGTGCCAGATAGTCTTTTCATATGCATCGATTTCTATCCCCCTCAAACGAGTCAGTACCCTCCAGACGGTGCCTGCCATCTCCTGGGCATTCAGATCAGTTTTGGGTAAATACACAAACCAATTGATCCTTTTTATAGAACCGATACCAAGAGGAGTTCAGAAACTTGTCTCGAGGCAGGCTGGGACGGAAACCCAGCTCCACTGATATGGAAGCCATTGCAGTGAGTCTCGACGCCTCGGCTGAATGGAAGCGAGAGTCCCTGCATCCACACGAGGAAGACTTGGGCATGGAACCTGGGCAAGAGGAAAGGAGACCAATTCCTTTTTGAGATGAGGAGGCATCTGGCCACAGAAGGACCCTTCCTCCATAAAGCAGTATTGAGAAGTATAGCATACAATTGAGCTTGCATAAAGACCAATATAATCCAAGGTGGACTTTTCTTCTGACTTTAAAAGAAAGTAAAAGACCTTTATGAGCCTCTCCAAGTATCCTGGGTCATGGGCACTGCACCTTCTGTGCCTCAGAGAGAAGGTAGCCCTTACAGCACCATGTGAAAAGTCCATCTACTAGAAACATCATACACACACACACACACACACACACTATACCAAATCCACACATCTGCAAGTTTTGAGGCTCACAACATTTGCCAGACACTATTGAAGTAAGTACCTAACAGTTTCATTAGGATTACATTTGGCCGCTCGCCCTGGAGCCCCGTCTACAGAGGTCTACCCAAACAGAAATTTGTCATGTGAAATAGGCCCAGACATGGTCTGTCCAGGGCTGGTACAGCTACTCATGGGGAGTCCTAAGGACTCAGGCACCTTCTAGCTTCCTCGCTGACATCCTCAGCAAGTGTTTTTGCTCCTCATGGGAGCAAAATAACTGTTCCACATCCAGCCATCACATCTGCATTCCAGGCACGAAGGAGGGAGATTGCCAAAGAGGAGAGATAAAAGCTTTCATTTCTAGTGGCTTTATTTGCTGGGGGAAAGAAAGCCTTCCATGGAGACTTCTGCCCACGTCTCTCTGGCCAGGACCGGGTGCCCTGACACCAGAGAAGTGGGAAAAGCAAGTTGTTTCAAATAGAATCCTTGCTTCCCCCAAACAAAGCCAGGGTTGTTAGTGAGGAAAAAAGTTGGGTAAAGACAAAAAACAAACCAAAACAAGATTGAGTGTCTGCTTCAACAGCCATAATTTCTATTTGACTCCCCAGTCCAAAGGCATGGCCAAATCTTTGCAAACATAACTCAATTCAGGAAAGTTTCAGCCCAGCAGGAAACTTGGAGCATTCTTAGGTCATCACCAGAGACGAACACCCAGACCACTGTGCCCTCCATGAACACTTTGGCAAGCCAAGGAATAGTTGAAATGCCGGGCTATTTGCTAACACACCTGCAGGAAACACTTGCCCAGGCGGAATTTATTTTCATAAATCACAATTCCTAGTACAAACACGGAGTTGTCTTTCTAGGCCAATAAAAAGGGGTGTGTCTTTTGCATCTGCTTCTGCCTGGCTACATCTGAGTCACTCGCTGATTTTTAACTCAAGTGCTGGTTTCTCGGTGGAGACATCGCCACACACCCAGCAGGCTGACTGCACCTCTCCACGCTGTCCTGGCCGAGCCACCTGAGACTCCGCTCCTGGTGCCTTTCCCACAAGACAATGAGCTGCATCGAATCCTTGCTACTGCACACAATTCTTGATAATTTCAAAGCACACGGTGTTTGTGGACGAAACTAATGACCGTAACTCAACAACATCTTCAGCTGTTGGCTGGAGTGTGAGCTGGGTGACATACCACCGGGGCTTGCCAGGGACTCAGGGGCTTCCCAGGACATGTTAACAGCAGAAAAGTCCTGGGCAAGCCGAGACAAGTTGGTCACCACGGGTGACCTTGATATTTCACTGCCTGGTGACCACTACACCTGGAGTTAGGAATCGGTCCAACAATTGCAGACACGAGGAAACCAAGGCCCGGCCAGGGACCAGTCCTTGTCCAAGTTCAAGCAGCTAACGAACAGCAGAGGCGAGGTGCGATCCTAGGGCTGTCTGTGCTAGAAGAGGAAACATCCACTCGGTATTCAGTTAGGTTCCTGGCACACAGCTACTGAAACTGGGAGTCTCGGAGTGATAAGAGTGTGTTTGGGGTGCCTCGGTGGCTTCGGCATGGGTTGGTTGCCAGAGACACCAAGGCAGGATGAGGAGGTTGCGTCTCTTGGCCTCACCCCCCAACTCCGGGGAATGGGGGAGGGGTTGTAGACGGAGTTTAATCACCAACGGCCAAGTACTGATATTTAGTCAATCGCTGCCCACGTAACGAAACCTCCATGGAAACTGCTGAGTGGCAGCATTCTGAACGGGATGGTGAGCCTGTGCAGGTGCGGGAAGGAGGTGTGCCCACAGAGGCGTGGCAGTTTTCTGCCCTCACCTTGCACCTTGCCCGGTGCCTCTCTCCCCATAGGCCACGCCTGTCTGTACCCTTTATAACAAACTGGTAACGGTAGATAAAGCACCTTCCTGAGGTTCATAAGCTGTTCTAGCCAGTTATTGAACCTGAAAAGAGGGTCGTGGAACCCTTGATTCCTAGCCAGTGGGTCCGAAGCACAGGTGGCAAGCTGATGTGTGGTGGCCTTGGGGGACTGAGCCCCCCACCTGCAGGGTCCGTGATCACTCTCAGTAGTCAGCCTCAGAGTCGTGTTGAATTATAGGACACCAGGGGGTGTCAGAAATGGTTGTCAGTGCCGAAAACAATCCACACATTGGGCATCAGACGTGCCCTGCAGACCGTCTGAGTCCGTGCCCACCGTGTTATCCCCCTTGGGTGCGACCTCCCATTCTGTGAAACAGCTGTGTTTTCCCTTGCCCTTCAAGTTCTCTCTGAGCCTTGGCATTGGTAACTATTGGTCATTGCTGAAAGGGTGGCTCTACTCTGCTACTGCCACTTGAGGAGCGATATCTCACATATTTTGATGATATTGGATGTTATGTATCAAATAATACTCCAGCACAAAAGCAATATTCTATCAGTTTGGTTTTCTGTAAGACTGCTGATGAATAGCAACAAAAAATATATATTAAAAAAAATGAATTTAAGGGAAATTCCTGCAAGGACCAAGGTCATAACATTTCTGGTCTTTCCAGATAACTGGGGTCAAGTTTCATCACGCCCAACAGCCCATAAATAACACCTGGACAGAGGCACTTGGTGCTCGGTCATGTGTATGATAGAGCTTCCCGTGCTGTTGTTGCTAACGGGGATAAATGAAGGGATCAAAGCTTTAAAGCCTCCGAGTGGCTCAAGGGAAAACAAAGCAGCAAAAATATCAAACAGCTAGAAGAGCAAAACTCAGGGGAAGTCCCCTCGCCCCACCCTGACAGGCCTGCAAACAGGAAGTGTCACTTCCTACCCCATTCACATTTTGTCTCTTTCCCCCTCTGTAAAATGATATCAGGGGCAGCTAACAGCAATCGCTAATAAACTTGAAGGCAACCCGGTTTAATCAGGGGGGTTAAATAGAAGGTCTGTCACTGATTTTATCTCATCAAAATTTTTTTCTGTTCTTTGACCTACAAGGCATTAACATACATAGATTCTTTTCAGGTTACTTTCCATTAGTTTCCTGACTGCTTCTCTTTTCAGTTGGTGGCTGCGCCGCCTCTTCCCCCCCTAGAACCTTAGCTCAGTCTTGCTGCTAGAATATTTCCTGTCTGCCTCAGGGAAACCTTTACTACCATGAAACAGTCAGAGCATCTGAGTGTGCAGGGACTTGTGACCAGGACCACATCAGTGTTTTTGTACCTTCCAGCTAACAATTGTTAACAGGTATCTGGATGCAGCTGAATTGCAAACTACCCTCTGATGGCCTGTTTGAGGGTAAGGAGCCCTGCACTCCCCTGCCTCTCCTCCCTGGAAGCTACTGATTCAACTACCAGCCAAACCAGCTTAAGTCAGGTTGCACAGACACTCTGCCACCCCCTCCCTGAGCACACCCTTGGTAACCCCATTGTGTTTATTTACTAAAGGGGAGGCCCCCAAAATCTGCAAAGGAGCTCATAGAGGGAACATTGACCAAAACTTCGCTTAGGGACCAAACTGTTCTCCCACCCCCACCCCACCTGGCCCCACAAACCTTAACGCGCATCTCATGGAATGCACCTGTGGAAACCCCAGTCCAGCCCCATCCGGCCCCTGCACCATCAACGGGCATTTCTTCCAGCCGACCCGAGGACCGGAATTACACACTGGGCTTTTATGCCTTCTGAGCCGAGTCCTGCCCATTGTTCTCTGCTCTTTTCTTCCTTCCCCAAGTAAATCACAGGGTCCTCAGAAACGCTATTGAAGTCTCTCCAGAACGCACTGTGATCTTTATCTTCAAAGCCAGCCAGCCAGGCCTCTGGCTTCAAATTTGCGTGACAGTTAAAGGAAAGTAAATTTGGGGGCTGGCTTTCTTTGATAACCAGACGCTTTTCTTTCTTTGTTCTGATGGTACAACTTGAAAAGGAATTCAGTGATGAGGAAAATAGTTCTGTGCTGTTTGGCTCTTGGGCAGTCTCCGTGGCTGGCTTGGGGCCTTGGCTTCAAATAGGAAGCGTGTGGCTTGTCTTCAGCAGAGGTCAATTATTACGTGTCTGGACTGGAAGGACTTTAAATGATGAGCCACGGGCCTTGGCGGGAGCCATACGTGACAGCAGGAAGGAGGCAGGAGTCGGCTGGAACACGACCCCCAGTCCCACTCGGCCTGCCTGCTCTCTAAGGAGCACCTGCAGCACAGGATGTGGGAGACACATGCGTTTTACTGGTCACCTTTAAGTTGTGTGGTGTCCCCTTGAAATGTTAGCCTAAGGACATTTTCACCTACTGGTTCACCAAAATCACACAGCGCACATGCTGGAGCCCGCACGTGCAAATGTATTTTGTTCTTGGCTGAACGAGAGTCACGCCACACACAACAAATATGGCTGCTTTCATTTTGATTCTTCCCATGAGCACTTTCTGCCCACACCCTTGGCCTTGGGCTTGTTGATGAAGAAGGAAAGCCTGAAAGAACCAGCTAGGGGTGTTCCCATCTTTCCTCCCTTCCCGTGTCTCACAGGGAAGTGACGTGAATAAGGGCATGGCGTCCGTTTGAGATACCCCTGCCTTCTTCCCACAAGTGCAGCAAGTTGTGGGTCAGAGGGAAAGCCTCCCGGGCTGGCTGTCAAGCAGGACCTCTGAGTCCCAACAGGTGGACGTGACTCACTTAATCTTGTCCTTGCTTTGGGGCTCACAAAATGCCCACACATCATGGGTCCTCCGGAAATCTGTGTTCTTGAGCATCAGGAACGTCACATGCATGCAAACAAGGCACCAGGGACAGTGAGGAGCACCCTCCCACTCAGGTGCCTGCTCTGCTCACACGCCCGCTCCATTGACCTCTCAGACTTCACGAACAGACACAAGTTCAAAGACAAAAATAGCAAGGATATCAAGATGGTGGCCACAGAGCTTTAAACCAGGTGTGGGGCCCAGTCAGCGTGGAGCCTGTGGGAAGACACAGGTTGCACCCACAAGACCAGGTAGCGGGGCAGGGAAACAGAGCTGGGAGCAGAGGTTCTCACAACTGTCTGTGTTCACAGGGCTCTTCGTAGCTCAATAATTTTGTCATAGCACACTTCGGTCAAAAGAAATACCTAGCAGTTCCATTGAAGGAATAATTATGCCCTACCAAATTAGGAGCTATTAAAACATACAGGAAAATCAAAAGAAAAACTAGTTTTACCTTATTCTTAAGTAACCACAAATCCTTGATAAAGGTGTATGTTGGTTGGCACTGACCCTCCCCAAATCTGGGTATCAGGCCAGACACCCCCCATCTCCCATTTCCTAGTCCACATTGATTTTCATGTAGTGCTTTCTCTTTTTATCACAGCAACTGCCACAACCCCCACTTCACAAAAATGACATCATAGAAATGAAGGGATCTAATGTTGACCCTGAACAGCCTCCAGCTAGAGGTCCCCAAAGATCCAATAGATGATGAGTATTGCCGTCTCCTGAAAAAATTCCATGCAACCACAGCCCCACTGTGGGCTCACTGTGGCACCCCACGGTGCCTTGGCACACAGTGTGGGAACCGCAAGTGTAGAAGTGTCAGGTGTGTGGGTTCGGGAATCATCAGCCTCACTGGGATGATGCAGGGGTTACGTTCGACACACGCCAGGATTCCCAGAAAAGTTAGGGCTTCCTAGGTTCCCCACCACGGTGACCTCACGGTGCATCTGCTGCCATCTCTCTCCGTTTATCTATGACATGATTATTGAATGAGTCCAACAGGTATTTTGTTTGGTGCTGGTGGTATTGGGTTGGCCAAAAAGTTTATATGGTTTTTTCTATAAAATAAAAGACACATTTTCCATTCTCACCAATAACTTTATTGATTTGGATATTTTGAGTATGTCAGCTGTCTCCTGCTATTGGCTTCTAGTGGGTCGAGGCCACGGGTGCTGATAAACATCTTCCAATGCACAAGACAGCCCCACAGCAGAGAATCACTTGGCAAAAATGTCAACAACACAGAGAAACTTCACAAACCACTTCTGACATATTTGATCAGTCACAATTTTTTTTTTGCATTTCAGTTGCATTTTCACCTTTCTTGAAATACTAAAACATAATACGCTGAAAATGTCACATAGCTTCTTTCATCTTCAATATTGAAATGGTTGCACAAAAATTCACCAATTTCGATACATTTTTAGATGCATGCTGACAGGACAACTGTCACAATACAAGCTAACAAAATTGTTTCAAATGAAGTTAAAGGCCACTACTTTAACTTCAACTAAAAGCACTACTAGAGCCATCATATGGAAAAAAACTAAAACTTTTTGGCCAACCCCCTACAAAGCTTAACAAAACAGATACAGCACCCGCCCTCTGGGAGCTTGAGAACAGACAATCCCCGACCACACGAAAATGTCATCAATTGTAAAGAGCACTGTGCAGGAACCAGTCTGAGTACTTTCAATGCTAGCGACCAGAGACTTCATCAGGTGGGGGGAGGGGCGTGGGTCTCGGCAAATATGCCAAGAGCCTGGTATTCAGGTTGGAGCCTGAAGGACATTCCAGTTTGGCAAGCTGTTTGGAGAAGGCTAAGGGTTCCCTTCCTCCCTTCCAGGATCACGTTAGTTTCACAGGTAACACTGATGCCTGCCTGGCGGGAACCTAGGTAACCTTCTGGTTCTTGAAGGTAGGGGTCGTAAGAGCCGAGCGGGGCCAACCTTTCCTGAAGGGGGCACGTGGCCCCGCCACAACCACTCAGCTCTGCAGCTGTGCCCCCAAAGCAGCCATAGCTATAGAATACAATACATAGACAACAACTGTGAGCCAATAAAACTTCAGTTTCAAAAGCAGAGAGTAGGTCAGCTTGGGCGAGGCCTGCAGCCCTTACAAGAGAGAGGGTTTCCTCATGGGCCTCAGCAGTTTGGCCTGGAGGGGGGTCAACTACCTACTGAAAAAAAAAAAAAAAACACACGATCAAACCAAGTCCTTGGCCTCTAGTTTTCCCACAGAAACCAGAAACAAAACACACACGTCGATACAACAGAGAGACATTAAGAGGACTCAGAGCCAAAATCCCGATTGCTACCCAAACCCAGTGGCTTTAAATCCACCCAAGCAACTTCTGCTTTTCAGCAAAGGAGGGAAGGCAAGAATGGCAAAGAAAATCAAGTCCCGATTTTAATAAGGAGGGGAAACCCTGGAGAAGGGAGTGGGGGTGGGAGAGAGACTGGCTAACTGGACGCTGCCGGCCTCCCTTCCCCTCCCCCCGCGCGCGTCCCCTCCGCAGTCCGCGTGGGGAGTCTGCACGCAGCTCCTGGCTGGCTTTTTCTCTGAAGAAGAGCCGTTCTTGCCACTCGCAGAAACAAAGGAGGTCAAACTGAACGTCCTTCTCAGTTGTTATAGCAACAATGAAAATACTGCAGAGGCACCGAAAACGCCACTGGGGAGCCCCCTTTCTGCGTGTGACCCGCGAGTGGAGCGCATTTGTACCTGTGCGCCCCGCGGCTCCTGGCAGCCCGCTCTGCCTGCTCGCTCCAGCACGCCGTCTTGCTTAAGAACACCTTACCTACTGCCTCCAGGTGCCAAGTCTCACCTCATGGGAACCTCTCTCCAGTGCTAACTCCTTAAGGTTTCCTAAAACAGGGTTGATTGTATGCTGCGTGCATTGGAAAAATCTGGGGACACTGAATGTGGCAGACCCACGGGCCCCGCCCCAGCCCTACTGGGTGGGCATTGTCTGCCAACGCCTGATAACTAGGCGCTCAGAGAGCCGAACCTGGGGGCGTCGTATCCCGTTCAGCACAGAGGTCAGCAGATGGTTATCCCCAGTCCTGCTTCGGGCTGGGTGGGCTCACCAGAGCTGGAGTGGACAATCCCCTTTAAAATCAGCTGTCGACGTCCATCAGAAGACTGGCCAACTGACCTCCAAGATTTAACCAAAAGGACTGACAACCTTTACAGGAGTGGAAAGGATGGAGTTTGCGGTCCTCACTGAAAGCTGAAAATGGATGTATTTCTCTCTCTCCCTCTCTTTTTTGTAACTACAGGGAAGAAGGTTTCGTTAGGAGTTGGTTCAGTATTCCCCTCTCAAAGTCAAGGCTGTCTCATAAAAATGTCCCTTTATACACAGGTGAGCTCTCTTGGGCATAGTGAAGGTGGGGCCGCCGCTCCTGCGTCCTTCACGTGGCGTTTCCAGGATCCACTACCCCGCCACCCTGAGAATGCAGCAAGTGAATGAACACAAGGGAAACCGGTGAACTTCAGAAACCCAGGCTGTCCTCCTCGAGGAAGCAGTTTAACCTTGGCTGCATCCTCCTGCCTCCAGCGGAGCCAGAGGTCTTTCTGGCGTTGGCTTGAGTGTGCAGAGAGGAATACGGAATTTACTCCTCTATGCCCCACCCCACCTCCCACGGAAAATAAAATGTCCGTTTTTTTTTCTCAGCATATAATTAAAACAGAAACAACTGTGTCTGAGACAGTCTGCAGTGTAGCCCCCAGATTTCAGTGTATTTGCAACGTTGGTGTATTTAGCACGTGGTTTGGATTGGGTACAAATCCGCCACAGCTTTGAAATCCACTGCCCACCCTTTTCTCCTACTTGTGTGTTCACCACTCAGGTTAGGGACAGAGTCATTTCCCGTCATGCTTCCCCTTAGGTAACGCCAGGGATTGAGGTGTTTACATTTCTCCCAGCTTCTACTAAAATCCCAAAATAACAAAAGATCGTTTTTATGGTTCTTATCATCTAGAGTAGGATTGGTGGCTCCAGTGTGGGCAGACCCAGCCTGCCACTTGCTTTTGCAAAACAAAGTTTTATTGGCACACAGCCATCCCCATGGATTTATTATGTATTACCTGTGGCTGCTTTAGCGATATAGTAGCAAGAGAGAACATAATTCTGGCTCTTAAAAAAGAAAGTTTGCTGCCCCCTAGGGCAGCACATGCTAGGGTCTTCCACAGCAGGCTCAGGAATCAGAATGCCTGGGTCCGAATGTGAGTCTGCCCTGGAATAGCTGTTATAGTGATTGAACAAGGGAGCCGTTAGTCTGGGTGGTGCTCATGCCTTTTTAGCCCACTTGAGCAAACCAGACTATAAACCAGCACCAGTGCCACCGAATGCAAGGAAATGAAACGTAGTAACAGCAGATCACTACAGCTAATAGGCTTTTTCAAGTAAGGAAACCACGTACGCTCTGGTCAATGGAACAGTGTCCTTGCTTTGCTTCCGTCTGCACCTTGTCTATAAGGACCTCTCCCACAGCTCCTGTGCCTGAGGCCTTCTAACCATAGCCAATCCATGTACGCTCAGATAAACTCTTAATTATTTTTTTCAATGTGTATTTTTAAAGTTTTTTTATTTCAAGAGAGGGGAAGGGAAGGAGAAAGAGAGGCAGAGAAACATCAATGTGAGAGATAGACATTGACTGGTTGGATGCCTCCTGTATGAGCCCCAAGCGGGACCAAACCCGCAACCAACCCAGGCTTGTGCCCTAACTGGGAATGGAACTGGTGACCCTTTGGTTTGTGGGACAATGCCCAACCAGCCGAGCCACACTGGCCAAGGCTAAACTGTTAAAATGTTTAATGTGCCCCAGTTTCTCTTTTAACAGAGCTAAGAGATCTTGGGTATCTTATTTAGATTTATGAAAACTCTTGAAGGCTCAGTGTCCTCATCTGTAAAATGGGAACGATAATACTTACCTCCTAGAGCTGTGGTCGGGGTCCAGTGAGACAACACAACTAAAGCACCTGGAGCAGCGCTGGGCAACACAGAAAGGCCGTGAGGGTCACCTAATTACAGAACGCTCGCTCTTTTGTGAATATGTTTCTCTTTTAAAATGTCCTAAAAGAGGTTCTGACTTGTGGTTAACCACACTCAGCAACATTTCTTCACCCATTCATTAGCTTTAGACCTGCTTCAGCAATTCTGACTTCATTAAAATTATAATTATTTCTTTAATTCCATTTCCTTTATCTCCTCCTTCAACTTAATCCCTGACGTGGGCTGCCGAGGCCCTGGGACTCTCGGGGAGCCTCTCGTGAGACAGGTTTAGAAGAGAAAGAAGATAAAATGAGAGCCAGGCAGAGTCAGGAGAACGAACAGTGGGCGAATTAGCAAATTCGCGTGGGGAACCAAATCTGTGTGCGCTGAATCGGAAAGCACCTGGGGGAGGAGGAGGAGCTGAGTGACGTGAAAAGTAGCTACAGCACGAACGCAGGCCAGCAAAGCCATTAGCAACAACTCATTTACATATCCTTAATCCACTAATTAATTCTCAGCTCCTTCCCCAACATTTCTGCACCGCTGACCAGCGGCGTCCTTGGAAATCCCAAGTAACTCGGCTGCAGTGGGGTTTGAGCTGGGCCTTTGGGGTTTCGTGGGTTAATCTCTATTCTGGGAAAATGTATACTTTTTGGAAAGACCACAAATGATAATAAACCTTTTTATGGCCCTTCCTGGGGGCTTAGTAAAAATATTTTTTTTCCTAGAAAATACAAGATAATATGTTCTGGTGAAAATCATGAATTTGGAAGGGCCTGACCCCGTGCTTGGCACTGAGAAAGTATATACCGGTATTCAGCATTCACTTGCCTCCTTTAGCATGAATTCCATCCCCAAGACAGAAGTTCGTTTGTTTATGCATCCATTCAACATGTGTTTTTCAAGTACAGGCCATGTGTTGGGCACAGTTCTAGGGCCTGGGAAATAGGGTCGCCAGGCTTAGCAAAGAAAAACAGACCCGCCAGTCAAACATGAAGTGAAGTTACACAATGAACATTCTTAAAAAGCGTAATTCTGTTCCACACAACACCCTTACACTGAAAGATTTTTCATTGCACATGTGAAATTCAAATTTAACTGGGTATCCCCTATTTTCCCTGGTAACGGGACCGTGACCTTGGCAGGCACCATCCCTGCTCTCTTGTGAAGCTGTGTACCAACTCCAGCCTGGGGGGCCCACGAGAGTCATTTCCCCGGTGGGGCAGCCTGGGGGGCTGCGTGGCCCTGTTGCTGCCTCAGGGGGCCCATTAGCAGATGGCACTCTGAATGGGAATGGCCACCTCATTTCCTTGTCGAGCTCCTCTGCAGTTCGAGCCGTTGGGGACAGGGCCTGTGTCTCTCTCTCTCCGGGTATCTGGGCTCTATCTGTGCAGAGCCCCTGACTAGTAGGTGCTCAGCACAGACCCAGTTAATGAACGAGGGCCACTCTGTAAATGGTCGGCCTTGGATCAGAGGTGGTGCCAGACCGGGCCCAGGGCTGGAGAGGAAAAGACTCACGTACCTTCAGGGACACTGAAGATACGGGGGAAACTGCACTTGGCCAGAACCCAGACAGCACCTGGGGGGAAGAACGATCTTTTATTTTAAAACATGTGATGAAAGTACTTCAAACAAAATACAGGCGTTCCAAAAAGGGAAGGGGGAAGATTTGGGGAAAAACTGTCACCCTGCAAAGAATGTTAAAGTGTCCTTTGAAAAGTAATTTCTTAACGTAGTAAGTAAGGGTGAGTCAGAGCGCTGGTTTAACGACCTGCTGGTTTAACGACCGGTAATGTAATCGCACACGACTGCCGGTCCTTGACCAGAGCCGGGCACTGTGTATTAACGGAGGAACACCACATACACAAGTAACAAATAATGAAGAGGCATTTTATTGTCAGTGCCGACTGTCGCACAATTGAAACACAGAAGGAAAAGTCACAAGAATCCACAAAAGGACAGATTCTGAGAAGTGCAAGGGACACAGTATCTACAATAGAAAATCATTGCGTGACAGCGACTCCTTTCTGCTCAGCTGTGAACGGGGAACAAGAGGTCGATATCTATAGAGCATGTTTCAATTACGCTAAGGTTTTTTTTTTTTTTAACAAAAAGAAAGAGAACAAAAAGAAAAGAAGGAAAAACGGAGAGACAGGTATTGTATTGCGGTTTCCCAATGAGAGCACAGGATGAGCCGCGGCTGGAAGCTTCTCTCCTTCACCCTCCTCTCGCTGCTGTCCCGGGATGTCCTGGGGGATCGGTGGCTGGCGCATCCCACACATGTCACACAGACGGCTGGACAGTTACTGTCAGTGCTCCGATCGGTAGGCGGGAAAAGTCTCTGTTCGATGAAGCTTCAGAGGACTGGCAACATCTTTTCCAAAAAGAACGTGAAAAACAGCGGTTACATGTCGAGAAAGCCCACCATCAGATTAGCGAGTCACCGGTGTCTAGGGAACAGAAAATAAGTAACATAGGACCCTGACTGCTCCCAGAAGCCACTTGCAGTGATATGCAAATAAGAGCCAACAGAGACCGTGTGATTAACATATCATTTGCATGTGGCTTTTGCAGGGAGCTATACTCGGACCACTGATGATTTTCCTAGGTTTTTCATTTTCATTAATACCCAGGGCATTTAGGAAAAGTGACAAAAATCATAGGACCGTGGAAATTTTTGGCTTGGACACTCTTTGTAAACCTGACCAGAAATAAGATGATATTATATTCATTATACCTAGGAAGTCTTGCTATAAAGGAGGGCTTCTTAAAATCTATTTGGCCTTTATGATTCAGGTTTAGGTACCAACCTAGAAAGTGAGAAAGTGAGGAAGGTGGCACACAAGACAACTGTCAGCCCCTGCCTGTGACACAGAGAGGCCGATGGCAAACTTTCTCCACGAAAGCCCAGATGCGAAAAGTCGTGCATTTTGCAGACCGCGTGGTCTCACGGTGGCTCTGCTGCCCACAGCGCAGACAGCCGCATTGTACACGGACGAACAAATGGGCGTCCATGTTCCCAACACACGTTCGTTGGCAGACACGGGAGAGGCTGGAAACCCCCAGCAGGCCCCCGTTTGCTGATCCCGTGGGGAGAGCCCTTGGTGTTGTAAAACCGAGAGGTTCTACTGCCATCTCCTGGCGCAGGTCAGCAGGAGCCAAGAAACGCACACGGTGCGTGCAAAACGTACACCCGAGCAGAACGACCTGGCGTCCCTGCGCGCAGGCCTCCGGGGAACCAGATGTGCGGGTCATGCCAGGAATCACAGAGCCAGCACCGCAGCTAAGAGGGCGTGCCCACCCCGCCCAATCACACGCAGAACCCTGCTGTAGTCTGATACTGGCCCCAGCGAGAAAGTGGAGGGTGGCCTGTGGCCCTCAAGTTTATTCTCCGACCTCTGACAGACCTCAGTCCACACCCACTTAAAGTCCTATGTAGTCCTGACCAGGGTGGCTCAGTTGGTTGGAGCATCGTCCCACAAACGGGAAGGTCGCCGGTTCGTTTCGCCATCAGGGCGCATGCCTGAGTTGCCAGTTGGGTCCCCAGCCGGGACTTGTAGTAGAGGCAACGGATCAGTGTTTCTTGCTCACAACAATGTTTCTTTTCCTCAGTTTCTCCCTCTCTTCCCCTCTCCCTAAAAATAAATAAATAAATTCTTAAAAAAAAAAATAAACTCCTACGTTTAAGTTACTGTGGGCATAACACCAACACACAAGGACAACAGAAATCACAGATTCGGGTACTCGCATGCCTCAGATCTGAATCATAAGAAAATTATACATCTAGTCACATGCTCACTGGCACACAATAGCAGAGAATGTCAGAGAAATCATGAATATTAAAATGTCCTCCGTCGGTACAATCACTTCTCCAGCCTCCCAGCGACTACAAACAGGAACTCTGTGCTCTTCCCCCACACACGTGTCCACACCAGCAATCACGAGTTTTACTACAAGTAAAAAGCCAGGTACGGCCTTACGATAGCTTGATAAAATTTCCTGCAGGAAGCAGACAGCATGCCACCAGTATCAATGCGAAATCCAAATCCTCGGTCAAGTGCAAAGCCCTTCTCTGTGCCATTAACTGTGGCTCCTTAGACTCCCCGAGTTTTTGAGGAGAGCTATTGAGAGTGTGCACTTGGGGTCAGGCTGTAACTAAAACACCGCAGCTTCTATCACGGTGGCTAACCGAATTCTTCCAGCTTGGCTTGGATGCTATTTTTAGCTTAAAGCTGGGGAATGGACAGAAAGATTTTATGATGTTTTTGCAGTTCACAGAAAGGGCAGGAGTTGGCACTGGCCTACAGCCCCATCCGGGCCAGCCCTGCTCTGTGGCCTGCCTACACAGGTCATAAGACTTGCTTGTCACTATTTAAGCAGCTGTGGACTTTCCCACAGAGGTGCTCACTTACCTGCTCTCTTGTAACACTGGGAGGTACCACTGGCCTACGTTCTGCCACAGCAGGATGGACAGGAGGTAACTTCGAACAGCCCTTGGCAAATGAGGCCGGTGGCTCACCAGGGACCCGCCACTCCCACACCTGCCTCATTTCCCCCTTGGCATGTTCCCCCGGACCCAAAGGACAGGCAAGTTTGAGAGCCTAGTTTCTTCATCACCTTTTCACTTTTGCTCAGATCTTAACCATGCCTTACTTCTGTCTTAACCGCTGCAGACACCATGTTTGTGACTGTGTTAGGATGGATATTGAAAACCTACATGTTAATGTCACCCAAGTGGCCACGTGCTCCCAGAATCTATTGTCCTTAAAACACGTATGTAAATCACACGGGCTGGACCCAGGCCTGCAGAGGAGCTATTTCCACAGCACGGTGCATGCTGGGAGACACTCACAGATGAGGCCCTCTGAGACAAGGAGCAGCCCTGGATCGGTGTCAGAGCCCTGGAGGTCGGATGCCACCTCCACCACTCCCCAGTCACGTGATCGTGAGCAACTGCTGACCTCCAAGCATCTCGGTTTCTGCCTTCACTGAAATAGAGAAGACGGTCCTGCCCCTGCCAACTCGGTCTGTTGGCAGGAGAACCAACCAGCACCCAGCTGTCTCCTAAAGCCCCTTATGCACCAGTCACACTGCCTGCCTTCTGCTCTTTGAACCTCCTAGCCCGTTTCTGCCTCAGGGGCTTTGCACTTGCTGGCATCCCGGAGGGATTCATCTTCCCTCACTCTCAGAGTGGCTGCCTCTTCTCAAACTGCTGGTCTCAGGAGAGAGGCCAACAGCTCCTGTGACCACCCCATTTAAAGAAATCCCTTTATCATCTTCCTCAAACCAACAGCTCTGCTTCCCTATTCTCTATAACAAATACTTTCTTTTCAAGGTGTTGTGTGTCAAATCTGAATTTAATTACTGATTGTTTAGACTACAAGGTCCAGGAGGGCAGAAACAGGTGCCTCTAATAACCCCAGTTACTCTCCATCATCTAGAACCATGCTTGGCACAAAGTAGTTGCTCAACGAACATTTACTGACAGAATGAATGAGTGAGTGGATGAATGATGGAGAGGTGAAAACCTCAACTACTGACTATTATTGTACATAGATGATCTTGGACACATTACCAACCCTTCAAATTTTCAGGTTCTTCACTGCAAATGGATATGACCCACTTACAGGTGGCTGTTTCGAGGACAAAATGAGATCATGTGTCTTCAAGCCTCATGCAAAGCTTGCAACACACTAGGTCTTCAAGAAAGGGTAGCTTTTATAAAGACACTCATCAAGAATGCCTTGTTTCCCTTGTAAGGAACAAATCCAGCCCTTCGCTAGTGGCATGTTTGTACAAAAAAGGGAAAGAAGAGGTTTCCTAGTTGACAAATTTGCAGATCTCTGGTTTAAACAACGTTAAACAGATTCTTTCCCCGCAAGATATCTCCGAGCCTTGGAAATGATGATTTGCACGCTGAATTTCCAAAAGGAGAATTAACACATGGCATTTCCTCCAAACTTGTTAGGCATCAGTACTTTTGGGGGTGGGGGACGTCCACCAGGGCTACAATGACACAGAGCACAGCTGGGAAACGATGCGTCTGCAGCTGCAACATTCAAGGCATTCCTAAAGCAATCTTGTGGACACAGTGTCAACATACACTTGTCGAGTGCTTCTCTCTCATAAGTCCCTTCCAGTTTTCGTGGGGAGCCTCCTTGACATGTTGGTTCTGTATGCCTAACCGTAGCAGGGGGTTTCTCTATGACAACGGGAAAATGGGATGAAAGAAGAAGTGAAAATGCATTAACCACGCCTTAGCAGTCATTCCTCTCAGCCACCAAAAACTAATAATAAAATGACAATTCCAAAACCAGCCAGCAGGTGACACCACAAGACTAGATTTAGGGAGGAAATGAAAAGTTTCTCAAATCAGATACCAAGATTACATTAAGGTGGGTGAATCAGCCAGGGAAATTACAAGCCATAAAGGAACACCAGCAAAACCAGAAGAAACTACATACCATGCAGTTTCACCACGTGGCACACACAGGGCCCTGATGTAACTAATTTTCCCTGATTTCAGTTCCCTCCCCCACCACCAGGGGGTGGGGGAAGGGAAGGAGTCAGGCGGGTAGTTGTAGATGGAACAATAGATACACTTACTCCGTTTATTTGTGGTGTAAATGGCCACCCCCAATAAGCAAGACCATTTTAGACAGTCTGTGAACTGTATTTCTGTAAGAGAACACATTACTGAAAAATCATTCCCCATACAGCACAGACCACACATCGGCACTATCTCAAAGAACTCTGGCAACTGCAATGCAATCCCCACGATGAAATAAACGGGGTCTACTCTACATAGAACACGCAGGCGAGGACTATCTTAGTAAACATTGGTACAAATTAAATATCAAGATAAAATCCATTTCCACGAATTCCTACACAAGTGACAAAAATATGTGAAAATGAATCATCGGACGAAATAACTAGTACAAACCACAAAGCAAAATAATAATTTGGAGGCAAAGACACCGCCATTCTCCGGCACAAACAGATTCCAGGGTCGTGGAGTATTTCATGGAGTGCGTTCTGCAGCCAAAACAGGGACAATGTAAGAATTCTAATTTTAAAAAATGTGTTCATTCAATGAAGATCATAGGATGCATCAAAACGTCAACAATCCGTTTTAATTATCTTCTTCAAACCCGAGGGCAAGATTATCCCTAAAGCCCTGTAATGGTCAGTCACAAAGCTCGATGAGCCATCGTCTCTGCGGGAATCCTGTGACAGTTAGCCCCGTCCTCACTGATTTCATCCGAACTGGAACCACCACGCACTTCCCGTTACCGTCTCGTAAGCAATTACTGCCACGATGTTCATTTGGAAAGCCTGGACCCGCAAGCTTGAACCGGATTTTATAGTAATACCTCATTACTTTTGAGTGACAGGCAAAACCATGACAAATAATAAACCTAATGATGAAGGTTTAAACCTGAATTTAATTGGGAGGAGTTGTTTGGTTGGTAGCTGGATATTTTTGATAGAAACAACAAGCAGGACCAATTAAAGAATGGGGATTTCTGTCTTTGATGGTCTCAATCTCCCTGCCCCACTTCCTCAGGGGGCGCGGTCTCTATTTTTATTTTGGAATTTGTGGGTTTCGAGTCCCCGAGGGTCATTCCCAGACCTGTCCACCTTGTCGAGGCCTTCCAACCATGACAAGGGCTTTGTACACACAGGCAAATGTGCAAATCTGGTTGCTGCTGCTGTTGCTAAAACACTGCGTCAGTGTGCTGAGAAACAGGTGTGTCCAGGTGTAAACGGGGTGGGGTAGTCATGAATACCTCAGGAGCACACAGACCACACGCTAACAGTAGTTAAAACATCCTCTTTCGACTGAAAAAAGAGCTTTAAAAATATTATTATGCAACCAGGGCCCCAGTAAGACCCTTACTTGGCCTCAGAGTATGCCTCAGGAATGTATACTTATTTCTGTTAAGGATAGTTGGATTAGTTAAGGACCGTAATCTGAGTGTGTTCTTCATGGGACATTTTCTGTCCAAATTGTCCTGAAGATTTTGAAGCTCTGGGACACCCACTAAGCAATTCAGAAATCGCAGCTCAGTGTAAGTGCTCAGGACTCCCTCGCTCTCCGCGTGTCTTTGCAAACACGGTATTTATCTAGGGAAACACCTCGGCTCGCCACAGCTGGTGCACACGGCCGAGTCTCCACGTGCCACGCCGCAGGCATCTCTTTTGCCAACTTCCTGTCCGTGACGCCCACATCCCATCGGTTCTCAACTTCCTGTTGGGTTCGGGACAAGTGGAGTCTAAAAAGACCTCCCTTTTCTGCAAAGGTTATCTTGGTACGTGCAGAGAGTCAAGATGTACAGCCATTCGGTAGGCTTGCGTGAGTATAAGTTCATGTGCTTTACCGTATTTATATCCGAAGTTGCTGTAACAGCAGAAGGTAGTGAAATACGCTTAAAAATAATAAATGTACTTAAGCGGATGAGACTGAACGAAACTGAATCAACAGTGTGAGCGGTATGTACGTATATGGCCACGACTGCGATGGCGGGATTCAAACATTGCAAGTTTCCGAAGATGACACGGGACAGAGGACATTCGCGACACCCAGCTCTGTGTGCAGCTGGGTCTCAGACCAGCTCAGGCGTCGGTTGCTTAGCGACGCGCTCACGCACGCATGCGCGCACACCGGCATTCAGGGCGTCCAGGTATTCCTGAGCTCTCCCAGGTCCCCTGCCCTGCCCTGCCCTAGTGACCAGAGACTGGAGTCGTGAAGCGGACACGGGAAATGCCCTTGGTGCCCTCTTCACGCCACACCTCGTTGCTGCCCCGGGCACAGCCCTGCCCGCCTTGGTGTTATCGCTTCTCGGAGGAGCCGGTCCCGAGTCAAAGGGCCTCGCAATCAAATACGAAATGAAAACTGTGCGAACAGCTATAAAGGGGGTGCCCTCCGCCACATCTCAGGAGTGCCCGTCACCAGAGAGTCCCACTCTGGTTACAGTCAAGTCTGGGAGGCACTGGAGAGCCACCAGGAAGGGCTCTGTGGGGCAGAAACGCCCAGCAGGCGGGCTGCGGGATAGGCTGCGGGACAGGCTGGGTGACCAGCGCTCAGAGCCGCACTGGCTGGGGGCTGGGCCCCAGTTCCCGCGGTCCCCACTGGCTCTCGCACTCGCTGCTCAGCACACTCCTGTGTCTGAACGAAGAGCAGCGGAGAGCGCGGGGGTGGCAAGGCCCTGGCGTCTAGTGCCCATGAGTGGAAAGTCCTTCCCCAAGGCTCCCCCGCAGGCCTCTTGACTTACAAATGATGCATGCACCGCTGTTCTCAAAAACTACCAAACATGAAAAGCCGCCTCTGGATGTCTAAGGAAACATTCATCGAATTTTCCTGTTGGTGCATTCTGTACCCTGGCTCTGGGACCGCGTTTTTGGAAGAAGGGCCTCTTAGGATTTGTATAGAGTCACCGCGGACTGGAACCTGGGACTCCCAGCCTCAGCCCATTCTCTTCCCCTAGACGCGGTTCCTAAATTTGAGACTCACATGGGGGACCAGGATGGCTGGTCCGCACCCGCAGAGTCCCTGACTCCTTAGGTTTGGGGAGGGGTCCGACAATTTGCGCTTCTAGCAAGTTACCAAGTAATGCTGACACAGTTAGTGGTCCATCCACCGGACTGTTTCTCCGGGGGTGGGGGACCCCAGACCTCTTGCCCAGGCCCTGTAGGCATCTGTGCAAAGTGTAGATCGTTCAGCCACATCCTTCGGCTCTTAATCTCTGGGGTGCAGGGCCCAAGAATCTCCATGTAAACCATTTCTCCCAGGATGTGGTGATAGAGCCTGGGGGGGTGAGACCCTGATGCGCCCCTGTCCCAGGAGCCTGGCATCCAGCAGCGGAGGGCTGATCGGAGCCCCCCTTCGTTCATAGGGTGGCCGGGTGCTGGCACCCTCGCCAGCACGCGCGGTTCTCTTCCCGCACACCGTCGCCCCCGCACAGTCCTGTCGCCGGCACTTACCTTGCAGGCGGTAGAGCTGGCCCGTGCTGTGCTGCCGGGTGATGTGCTGCCAGTAGGCGCTGCGAGGCACCATGGTGCTCAGCGAGGCGGCCCGCTCACCCATCTTCATCTGCAGCTGTGTCAAGGCAAGAAAGTCGCGCATCAGCTATGGGGGCGGAAAGAGACCCAACCACGCGCGGGACTCGGTGTGGGTGCTCCAGACCCACAGAGGCGACCTAAGTCTCCATTGCTCGGCTCCTGGTTTAACTGCACACACACGCAGTGGAACACTTGGCAACCGCAAACCAGAGGAAGGCAGGTGTAATCAACGAAAAAGGAAGCCACCATTCGATCTAAGGAAAGGCCATTTTCATTGTTCCTGTGAGCGATGCGTGACATCATACCTGCCTAGCCTTTTGCCTGGCACAGACTGGCTACAGGGGGGAAATTGGAGGGTATTATTATTAATAATTAATTGCAAAGCCCATTGAAAGTTTTCTTTTTTAAAGAAAACTCCCCATTCTATACAAGTCATCAGCACGGTAGTTCTAGGAAAACTATCTGTATAGTCACTCAGTACAGCCAAAATAATATGAGACTTCATACCCCAGAGACCAAAATTATTGTAGTTGATGAGACTGAACTTAGAAAAAAAAGGTTATAACCATTTGCTCCAAAGATAATTTAATTTATGGCTGCATTGATGTGTGTGATTGAATTTTTCGGTCCTTATCACAAGAAGAGCACAGTCACCAAAATGTGTCCCCGAGAAGAATCACACAGCACTGGGTTTCGGGAGGACATCTGACTCTCTTACACACATCCTCTCAGTTGAAAAGGGCAAGGCGCTGAGAACAAAGCCAAGCAGGAAAGTTCTGTGGCTGTTTATTTCTGTCTGTAGATGATGGTCTCACAATCTAAGAACGACAAGCGAACACACCAAAAAACCCAGGGACTCCCGCTTACATTCGACCACGTTTGCATGAATGCAAGACACTGAAGAGAGAAAAAGGACTGAATTTTCAAGGTGTGCTTAGCTGACTTTCCCACTATAAAGAGACTACATTTCATTTAATGAGAAATTTACTATGAGAGCCACATTTGGGAAAGAGCCATCCCTTTGGATTGTTCGCAACGTGACTGTGATACACATCTCTGCAACGCCGCTCGCTGTGGCCGCGTTTTTAGGAAGCTTAGTTTGGAAGGAGGAGGAGATGACAGCAATGTCATGTTTCACAGGGACCATGGCAAGGCCTGGCACCCGGCTTCTTTGTCAACCCTTTGGAAGGACAGCTTATTTTATGAAAGGAGCATTCTCATTGTCTTTGGAGAGAAATGATGAAAAAGTCTTGTTTCATGCAAAAATGTCTGAATTCTCAAAGGGTGAGAAGACTGAGGAAGTAGATTTGATGAAAACAAGGAGAGTATCCACCCTCGTTTTTCTTTATTGTCCTCAAGTAGCTCCAACTAGTGAAGGGGGACAGGAATGGGTCTCGTGGGCGCCCCCTGGTGGGAATGTAAATTAACACTACATTTCTGGAGGAGTTCAACTTGGGTAACCTGGGGTATCTGGAGAGAAGAATTATATCCTTCCTCCCCCCACTCTCCTCGTGTTTTAAAAACCTGACACACTTTTACACTCTTTGTTTTTCCTTTAAAATAAATGTAGTACTTTCACACTCAAGGGGAACAATAAAAATTATCCCAACCACAATATGTATAAGTAGAGGTATTTCTGCTATAATGCGATAGAGACATTCCCGGAAAAGCTCCCGTTTTGCAAATCGTTAGAAAAACTGGGTTATGGGAAGATCACTCAAAATATATGCCCATTTATAACCACAGTCACTGTCACTTTGGGAGACAGCTTGGAGGCTGGAGGTTCATGCGGGTTATAGAAAATGCAGAAACACATTTGGGAGGGAACGCGGGCTCCCGGTCTCAAGGTCCAGTCACTTCTAGCCACCAGGGGGCGCCCAGTCTCACACCTCCGTGCAGTTGAAAACGCGGCTCCCCAAGCTAGAGAGCTGTCCCCACGCGCTGGAGGGTTAAGACCTCCCTTCCCTTCAGGAGTCAGCTCGGGAATCACCTCCCCGGGACGTTTTGCTGACATCTCTTCTCCTTTAATGACACCAGACACCGCTCCCAGACACAAAGTCCTGCTCCGAGTCTGATCGCTGACGGTTTGGGGACAGCTTCTGCACTAACCTGCCCCCAGGACAGGCATGAACTCCCCCTAAGTGGGGATTGTATCTTTGATTTCCATCCCCAGCACCTAGCTAGGGCCTCTGGAGGCTTAACAAACAGAGGGTGGGTGGCTGAATGAATGAATGAATGAATGAACCCAGCCTTTGCCCGGGGGGCGGGGTATACTTTGCGGAAATAAACCCTAATCAACCCAGAAAATGAGAAGCCCCCAGGAGCCCAGGGCTGATTCCCGCTGATGCTTCAGGTCCAGGTGAAACGAATGTGGCTTTCCCTGGCCATGGAGGACGTGATAATTAAACTCTTCCTCATTCTACTTTGCCACGCACATGATGAGCAGATTCGAGGCCTCGGGAAGATCCACTTCCGGTCACAGGCACGGTGGGGGGCGGCCAGTTCCCCAGGGGCGAGCGCGGCGTGACATTAATGCATTCAATGAGCAGCGTTAGCTCAGGAGCCCACCAGAGAAGAAAGACAAGCTTTTGCTGCAAGTCTAATACCTTCTTACCCTTCAATCCTCAAACTGTCCCCCTGACCAGCAGTAACACACCCCGGTCTCTTCCTGACCCAGCCTAAGTGAGTTCGGAAACTGCCCGGTGGCCTAAATGATCGAAGGCTCTAATGGGTTGGGCTTTGAAGGCCCAGGGGTCACGGCGCTGCCAGGGTAGGAAAGTCACTATAGTGCCAGAGACCCATTTCCCAGTTCAGGGTGCTCTCCCTGGGCTGCGTGATGTGGGACACACCCCACCCCTCCCCTTCTCTGAGCCTCAAAGTCTCCTTTCCTGCAGAACTTCCCTTCTGAGCAGACAGATAATTAACCTAAACAAACCAGAGTAATCAGATTACCATAACAAGGAATGAGGTTCAGACGCAGGCTAAGACGCCAGACCCAAAGGCCACACTTCGCATGCTTCTGTTTACACGAAATGTCCAGGAAAGGCGGGTCCAGATGCAGAGAAGCTGAATCGGCGGTTGCCCAAGGCCGGGTTGATGGCTAAAGAGAACACATTTCTGTTGGGGGTGACGAAAGCGCTCTGGAATCAAGTGTGGTGGCATCCTCACAACTCTGAGAACACACTAAAACCTCCGAATTGTACGGTTTAAAGGGCGCACTGGATGTTATGTGAATTATATCTCCATAAAGCTGTCATCGAAAACATAAAATCAGATAGCAGCCTGGGCTGTGCAGAGGATTTTTTAAGAAGCACGACATAATATGAGTTAGTGGGTGGCTCCCAGTCCCAGGGGAAGTAACATTTAAACTTGAATGACAACTGACCCAGGCATGGTCCCCTGTCACCATCACTGCCAACAACACAGACAGATCCCTTTTCACAGGTCCCAGCACCCACAGCGAGGGGAGTGCTGATCACCAAGGCCCTCCCCTTAGAATGACGGATCTATCCATCCACCCTCTGGAGAGAGGAAAGTTCTCAGGGGCGCTGTGCACAGCTTCTCAGGGAGGAAAGAAAACCGGGCGCCCTCCCCAGGGCCGCGTGCCCTGTCGGTTTCTGTTCTCTGCGTCGGGATTGGCTGACACAGGGAATCCAAGACAAGGACTGTGGAGCTGCCTTGAGTCACAGCTGCAGTGCCACGCCACGTGGTCCTTCTCTGGAACCCGACTGTTTCTACAGCAGAGAATGGTGTGTTTGGAAATTGAACAGCACGACAGGATGTAATTGTTTGCAGCCACAGTCAGTCGTGAGCACCATATGGCGTGTTTGCGACTCAGGTCTGGATCCATTCAGAAACGAGCTTAAGTCACCCCGCTGGGAGGGAGGGTGATACCTCCAGACCTAACTCCATCCTCAGTCGACTCAAACTTCCACCAGGCTACTGGAGTGGGGCCCCTGCCGAAGCACGTCTGCATATGCAAATCGTATCACCATTTCCCATTCGCTCCGCCTGCTGAATGGGGGCGCTGTGCGGGTAACAGGGTTGAGCCGAGAGTCAGAGCTGCAGCTGCGCCAGCGAGTCTGCTCAACCTGAGACTTCCAGCGCACATCCCAGCCTAAGGTCTCCTCTGAGAAAGTGCGAACAAGCCAGTGTACTTCCCGTGGCTATTTTAAGCACACAATGAGGGCTAAGGTGAGTCGGCCGGGGCAATTCAGTCCGAGAGAGAAACCGTCAAACGGGCTTTCAAAGAAACCACCATCTCAATATCTCTGCGCTCCTTTTATTGCGAACGCAGTGGTCTCTTTTACAGGAGCCTACGATTTCATTGACACTCTGCGCTGGGCTTCCTGCACTACGCCCGCCTGGTCTGCGCACTGATTCTCCTCGGCAAATAATACCCGAGGAATGTCCCTATGCTTTTCGGACCCTGAGTCGGTGGTTCTCCTACCTTAGCAAGCACAGAAACCACCTGGGGGGCTCATGACAATGCAGAGTCCTGGGCCCTGCCCCTGCTCTGGGGGTTGGGGCTGGGAATTTGTATTTCTGCCAAGTTTCCAGGTGATTCCAGCCTTACTGGCCCAGGGACCCCACTTTGAGAACCACTGTCTTATGTTACTCATCACCTTTGGATGAACGGTTCTGGGAATAAAGTTCCCCACTGTGGTTAAGAAGAGCTCAAACTTGGCCAAGAATTGGGCTGAGGTTTGGAATCTGCCACTAATAACTGTACCCCTATAGGCTAGTTATTTAACCTCCTTTACGCCTTAATATCTTGCCATTGAGAAAAAGAGAGAGAAAACAATTCCTAATTTGCAACTAATTCCGAAAATGTACATGATTCATAGTAGGACCCCATAAACACCAGCGATATTTATAATTAGGCCCATGTCGATCGGAATACTGTCATTAGCAAGAGCTTCTGGACACACCTAAATATGTGATGTTGGACTGTGCTTCTGGCTGCTTGACAGAAGTCTTAACAAGTCGTCAAGCAACAATGAAAAAATAGTCCATACATGAGATCAAATGAAAAATCTACTTAGAGAATATATTGAACCACCTGGCTCCAGTCGGTATGTGATCAATTCAATGAACAGGCTTGAATGAAACTCTTACTCTCAGCCTGGAATGACATAGACACAGAAGAAAATCCTAGGTCCTTCAGGGTCCCCTGGGACCAAAGCCCCCTCCCTCCTTGGGGAGCTCATTTTCCCCAAGGCAGCTCTCTCTTTGAGTCTGGTAGTATTTTGCCTAACACCTAAAAGGATGGGGCGGGGGGAGGCCCACATTTTTGTGACATTACCCATTTTCAAGATGTCTAATAAAATGCATTCCTTCTTCCTTAGTATCGACATCTTTTTATTATGTTCAGGAAATACAGAAAAGAAAGTGTAAGGCAGATTTGAAACAAGCCCTAAATCCATCACCCAGAGAAAACAAAGAAAGCAAAGATAACTCTTAACGCATTACTATATTATTTCCTTCCAGTCTTTCTTTAAAGATGTGTGCATACAACACGTATTTAACACAAACTGCATGGTGGTCTCTACACGGACTGTCACCTCTTTTTCATCTAATAGATTCCAAACATATCTTAATCTTCCCCAGCCCCGCCCTCTCCTCCCCTGTCACTTCCGTGTCTGCATCCTAGGCTGTCCTTTGTTGATACCACACTTTTTTTCATTCTTTTCCCTAATCATTTATTATTTACAGGTGAGATCATGGAATGACATTCTTACCCAATCTCCTTCACTATATTTCCCCCACAGCCAACTACCATTTTTATTCCAGGACCCACTCTGCCAGCCATTACCCCAATGATCAGTTTCTGAAAAATTGGGTTAATTTGTGTGTCCCATCGTATTTCAGGCAGACTATGTTTAAAGGTTGCTGCATTGGAAAAGGGAGGCATGGGTAATTTCATTTCTGTTTTAAACATCGTGGGCTTGCTTCCACTTACTGCGCATCAGTACAGCAGACTGATCTGCAGACACTCAAAAAAAAGGTATGTCTTAATTCTAAAATCGAGGGGCTGCAATCACTCACCTGCATGTGAGCACTCCACTGGATGGGTTTAAGTACCGTCTTCCCCGACTCTGCTGACTCCCAAGGGTGTATCTGTAACTTCGGTCTCTCCCTGAAACCTCAGGCGCATGCACGTAACAGCCCGCTTCCCACGCCCACCCAGACGCCTGGCAGACACCTCTCCTTCCGTGTACAAAACTGAACTACCGCTTGTCACCCTCACTCCTCCAATCTCCTCTCCTTCTAGGCAAACGGTTCTTCCATTCCACCTGTTGCTCCGTTTAAAGAAGAAAGGAAAACAACTTGGAGGCCACCTTGTTTATTCACTCTCTGCCCTGCAAAAGAGCTCACTTGTCGGCAAATCTTGTGTCTCCAAACTTCAAAACGTACCCACATTCCAGCGGTTCTTACCACCACCGCCGCCCTTCCCCCCCAGCCACTGCCACCCTGGCCCACATCACTCGTGCTCAGCTAGATGCTGGATGACTGAGATATTGTCTTCTTACTTGTCCCCTTGCTCCACCCCCCGTCTTTCTGAAGCAGCTGCCCCGAGACCCTTTCAGAAGCAAAGTCAGCATCTCACCTTTTCTCATACACTGAGGTTTTTCAGGTCCCCCATCCCAGCCCCAACACCACAGGCTTCTCCAAATGACACTTATAACTGCAACCGAAAGGCAAAACCAGGGGAGGCTCGAAGGAGACTAGCAGTGAGTTTTCCACGAAGCTTCAACACAATTTCAAATGTCTAACCAGAGAGAAGAACTCCAAATAGCTCATGAATAGTACATATGTTTTGAACTGAATCTTAAAATATTAGGTTTATTTCCACGAAATCCAGACCAAATGTCTCCCCTAAAAGAGAATAGCAGTCACAGACAATCTTTCTTTTCTTCTAGAAAGAAATAAAAAAGACAAAAATTAAGCCCGTGTTTGTGGAACATGCGATCTATTTCTGCAACCTGACAAATCAACCTGTACTTCTGAAGTGCATCAAACACCGTTGTAAAGTTCTAGGAAATGTATCTTGTCTGGCTGGGTGCTGAGATTAATTTACGGCGATTACACCCGCTGCATTCTTTGGGGTTCTTTCCGCTTGATGAGGCGGGCTCGTTCAATCAATACAAACTGCTCAAAATGCTAATTGCTGCGCTCCGTGGCAGGAATCAATTCCTCCTGCACAGCCACGCCGAGGACGTGGAACGAGCGCTGGAATCGTTACGGCGCCACCACGCTGTTGCCGAGAAGAGGTAAGTCAGTCTCAGGAGGCTCGGAGGTCAGCTCAGCGACTCTGTGCCCGCCTCTCCTCCCCCAGCTAGGCGGGCGCTCTCCCCTGGAGTTAACGCCAGGTTCCCGCTTCCCTGGGAAGCCCTGTAAACACACCTGCGGATGGATACACGTGGAAAGACCGCTTGATGTCCAAAATAACAGATGATTACGGGATTCCGTTCTCTGCGCAGCGGTGTGCTTGCGAGTGACGGGCGTAAGTCTAGCTGTGACTTTTCCTGTGCATGCAGGGCATTGAGGTGCATAATCCTGTGCCATGCTCTCTCTAGCTCCTGCCCCATTTTGTCTGGGGACCAAGGAGCCAAATTCTCAGAGTCACTGTGGAGCCACGGTCCTCCAAGGGTGAGCCCTGGACAAGTGACATCAGGTTCACCTGAGGGTCAGTTGGAAATGCAAATTCCAACGCCCCACCCCAGACTCTGGGACACTGGAGGTAGAGCCCAGCGACCTGTGACTTTGGTGCTCACTGAAGGTGGAGAGACAAGGTCCCTTGGTGTCCCCATCCCCATTCCCTGGCCCTGTCACCCCACCCAGGGCCTCCTTGCCCTGTGTCCTACCACCAGTCCCCCAGCATGCTCCTTCCTTTCAGTTCCCACAGAGCACAAGTCCTGGGCCTTACGTTCTTGTACTGACTCTTTACTTACCCTAAGCCACTGTGCCTCAGTTTCCCCCTCTATGCAATGGACCTAATAATACTGTCAATAAACGGAAAAGTATTCCAGTATTTTGGAAGGCGATGTTGTGACACATATTTAAATTAAAAAAAAATTACTTACGTCCTTTGATTCAGCAATTCTATTCCTGCATGTAGAAAATTCAGTTACATAAAGTTTTTAGAAACTCAGTTAAATAAAGCTCAGGAAGTCAGTTAAATAAGCAGTATCTAAAGGCATGTATACACACTTATTTGCAGTATTGTTTACCAGTGGCAAGAAAATCTGATATTCCCGTAGACAGGTTTGATGAATTAATGTTCCATCGAGACCCTGTCACGCAGCCACTGGAAGGAATGAACAGGACCAAGGGTGGCAAACCAAGGTCAAAGGCCAGGTAGGGAACAGCTCTACGGCCAACTAATAACCCTTTGTTTTGATGGGAAAGTGGCCATCACAACATATAACCGAATCAGTAGATCTGTGTCCCTGGAAAACTTTACTTAGAAAAACAGGTGCAGGCCCGATTTTGCCTGTGGTCTGTAGTTTGTCATCCCTTGAACCAGACCTGTGTACCACTTGACTTCTAACTATTTCCACGGGATATTGACTATTGAGTAAGAAAACCAGGCAGGTGGTCTTTAAAGGGTGTAATATGATCAAACTTGTATAAAACCAGCAATGACCCTCAAGTACGCATCGTGCGTACGTGTGTGTGTGTGTCTGTCAGTGTGTGTCTGCAGGCAGAGTTCTACACAGGATTGCACAGATACAGAGGAAGACGTGGAAAGATCAGTATAAACGTCTCGATGGGATTCAGGAGCTGCTGCAGAGGGGAAATGAGGGTAAAGACACGCATGCAAACAAATCATGGAAAGACAAAAATATACAGTACTACAGTCGTATTTTTACAGTCAGTTAAATCTTACATACGTGTGTTTATGTAAGAATTAATTTAAACAGGATTCAGAAACCAATCCTCACCTCCAAGGACAGTTGTGAAAATTAAACTAAATAAAGCGTGCAGACGCTCCGCACAGGGCCAGATGAAGCAGCCGTTCTGACTTCAGTCACCCCTCCGCTAGACTCAGCCTCCTAACTCAGTGTTCTGCCGACAGGCTCCCTAGCGCCCAGCCTTGCCCCGCCCTCTTTCAGTGAATTCTGCACTGGGTGTTCTTCGGTGCATTTATTCACTCATTCCATCCATTTATGCGCTCTGGGCCTCGTCTGTAACTCATGTGTTCTGCCCGGGACTGGAAACCTAGAAATGAATGCCACTTAGCTCCTCTGTGCCCCAGGATTCCACAGGGAGCGCGGCCCAAGTGCTGGTTCAAAGCCCAGCTTCGGTCACGGCGCCTCCTGCCTCCACAGGCTGCTCCCTCTGCCACAAATGGGCGGACAAGATCCATTGTACGTGCTCACAGACCTCGTGCCCGGCAGGACTCCTGGCTATAGTAGGCACTTTATAAAAGGGGGCTGAATGGCTCAGTGATGGATGAATTCACTGGTTCGATGGAACACATGAATCTTTAAGTCAGTGATAATGACCGCTCTGGTTGACTTGTATTTAGCAGGTGCCAGCACTGTGTAGAGAAATGATTTGTTTTGCCTCACCTGACACAGCAGGTACTGATATAACCCTCTGTACAGAAGGGAGATAAATACTAAGGGTGGTGAAGAGACTTGCTCAGGGCCTCTGGGCTGGTACGAGTGCCCAACCAGGACCTCAGATCTGGCCGCTGACTCCCCAACTTCAAGTTCATATCACAATCTTGTGTGTTTTTCCTAGAATGTTACGAAGGTGTTACGAAGACCTTAAAGATGGGCTCATATCCTGTTCATCATGATAAAAAGATACCCAGATTTTATTTCCAAAACTTAGAGAAATAGCGACAGGCAAACTGTCTAGAATGCAAGGAGATGGGGACCCCGCCACCCCCAGGCACCCTGAGGAACAGAACTGAGCAGGAATTCGGCCGGGCTCCGGGACCCCCGCGGCCCCAGGCCCTTCTGTCCAGTGGACATGAACTGCCCCCCAGTGCGCTCTCTCCTGACTTCCCGCTGACGACCATTCTCACGGCGCCTGACCCCGACGCCAGCGCCCGCACACATTTGGCGTGGAACACCCAGCGAGCTGTCTACTCTCTCCAATTCCTCTTCCCCATCTGACATTTGCTGGGAGAGCGATGGGTATTGTTGTCATCAAAACGTTACCGAGATGTCACAGAACAGTGCTGAACTGTCGAGGAGAGGCAAGAGAGAGAGTGTGCAGGCTTACTTCTTAAGCTTCAGAAGGAGAGGGGGTGGGGAGAGGGGCAAGAGAGAAAGGTTGCTTCCCACCTGGGAAACTGCCGCAGAGACCTTAGCAGAGAGCTCTGGCTAACACGACGACACCCCCGCTGTGGGCGTGGCCTCGATGCAGCAGGCTGTTCCTGAGACCAGCCGTTTGGGGCAGAGTTTCCAAGTGCGGTGTTTTACGGAGCGCCAGATGCACACAAATGGTTATTTTCATGGGGAATGAGAGTGATTTGCATGTGTTTATTCAGAGCCATCTGAATTCCCAGTCACAGGCATTAAACAAAATCATTGCTCCCTTTGCTTCTGGCAACTCTGGCGCCCCCTTGCTAAGGAAACCCTCTTCCCACCTGCACACGCGGATCCTGATCCCCAGGGCCTGCTTCCCACACCGCGTGAGGCTGACTCGCCCTGGACTTGGGGCCTTGTTTGGGCGTTGGGAGGGAACAGCCATGGGCATTCTGGCTCTGCTTTTCTTTCTCACCATGCTCACAAAGCTACCTGGCGGATCATAGCTTGTTCACGCAACACGCCTTTTGAAATGGATACTTGGCCTTTGGCAAACTCCTACGAGAAAAAGTGAATCGCATGGCTCGGAGGAGGAGAGGCTGGTTAAACAAGCACATTGGTATCTAATGCCTAAAAACCAGGCCAAGTGCTGGTGGCCTGTGTCTGCATGGCCCAGAACAAAGAATGGTTTTTACATTTTTATTAAAGTTAAAAAGAAAAAGGAGGAGAAGGAGGAAGGGAAGGAACGGCAGCAGCAACCATACCCGGCCGTGAAGTCTAGAAGACACACCATCTGGCCCTTTTCTGAAAAGATGTGCCAGCCCTTGGTGGGGGTGGGTAAATTGCTTATTTCCCGACTTCGCAAAGTAGATTAAAAATGGCACAGAACCGATTCCATGCATCCCTCGGTCCATCTCTCTCCTCTCTGCCGTGGCTGGCAGTGCAGAAACCGTAGTGCCCACCAGCCGCCCCCTGGCCAACCAGACGCCCCCTGCTTTCACATAAACGCCCTTGCTTCATGTCCTGACCTGCTGTCCTGCCACCATCAGGCTTTCAATTTATTTCCTGCTTACGGAAACACTGCCTTAAACATGACCACGAGTTTTAGAGTTTCTCAACAAGACTACAACCTGCTAGCAACGTTCAATGTGTTTCCATTTCCTATAGTAGGGGCAAGCCACCAGCTCGACATTGACCATGGCAACATTACAGAGCTTACAGCTCTGCAGGGACATGGCACAAGGTAGGGCAGCATTTCATAAGCAGGTGAAAAGATTGCCACAACTCACCACTGCACGTTGCAAAGTATTATGCTGTCATAAGAGACGGAAAGGGGCATGCTCAGAAAATGACATTTTTCCCTAAGAGGCTGGAACAAAAGTCGCAGCAAATCTAAGAAGCCCGAGTTGTATCTGTATCAATTGTGTCTGAATAAACAGTTCCATCTATCTTCAATGTCTGTTACTAAATGTAGGTTAATTCCACTTAGCCTCTTTCAATATCTAATAAATTCAGGAGTGCTGGGTGGCTTAATTCAATTAATTTAATTTTAGCCGAGTAAGTAGAGCGTGGTGGCCACAGTGTGAACAGGGGCCTGGATTTAAATCTCGGCTGCCTCACTTCTAGCGCAGTGTCCACACTTCAAACGCTCCCCCTGTAAACGTGGGATGGCTGTGCCCACGTCGATAGAGTCACGTTGACGCTTAAAAGTTAGCACGGGTCTAGTGCTTAGTTAATACAGGTCTAGTGCTTAGTTAACACGGGTCTAGTGCTTAGTTAATACGGGTCTAGTGCTTAGTTAACAGAGGTCTAGTGCTTAGAAGCGTGCCCGGCACACGGCAAGTGCTCAGTAAATATGAGATACCGTCACCGTCAGTAGCAGCACATGGCTCACTCTTACTCATCCCAAAACTCGGCTGAGGAGTACCTTCTCCAACAAGATGATCCTGCCCCTTAATGGAGACCGCATTTCTAGCCCCTGAAACTTGACTGATTAAGCTTTTAGGCTCCATGACATACATATTTTTAAAATCATTCTCTCTTATCATGTATTTTTATGCATTCATAAAACCCTCCTCTCCCCCATCGATGGTATCAGTTCAGTTGGCCAGGTGCCAGAAGTTCGACTACTGTTTCTGTTTCTATAAATAGGATCATATAGCCATGATTTTAAAAAATAAATAAATGGAAGAAAAAGACATACAGTGAAATATAAAAGACCCTTTCCAGACCTTTACGCCACCGCCCCGCCCCCTAGAGCTAACCAACGTGACGTGCACCGCTGCATCGGCCGGAAGTTGTGTTTGCAAGTGCGTCCGCGCTGCCTGCTCCTGCCTCTTGCTCCTTCCTGTCCTTCACACACCTTTGATACGACCAGTGTGACTCTCCATGCTCTTCAACTGCCTCGTGCGATTCCTGAGGCATCGTGCGCCGTGATTTATCTGCTTATTCCCTGCTGAGGGGCACCGCAGCTGGTTTTTAGTTACGACGGTTAGGGTAAATCAGCCCCCGAGAATGGGAACTTCGTCGTCTGCAGGGTCACTCGTGTCCTCGTCATCGTCACGTCTGCTCCTGTATCCCCAGAGCAAATGCCCAGATGGACTGTTGCCGGGTCAGGAGGTGCATAGATTTAATTTTGATGAATAAGGACAAGTTGCCCTCCAAAGAGATGATACGAATCGAATTTACAGGACTATATTGTCGCCTGATTTGAGGAGTATAAATCATGCCTCCTTATCTAAATTTTAAGCTCCTTTTAAAGATGCAAAAGGATGTTTATACTTTATTTTGTATTCTCAATAAGACCTACCACATTGTTTTGCAAGGAGTAAATAGGTGTTTGTTAAAAGGGTTTTGGATAATTAATATACCAGGATATAAAAAGGGCTTAATTCAGGAAAAGTAAAAAGCTGATAATTGCTTTAAGCAATATAAAAAGAAGAAGAAGAAAGAAAAATCCCAAGTAACCAGAGCCCATAAACAGAAGATTAAAAACATTTTTTGTGGGAAGAGGAGAGGGAATATATATATGTGTGTATAAATATATATATATATATACACACACACATCCAGCATGCAAGGATCTATTTCAGTGTCTGAATAGTAATAAAATTGAAGCTTTGATTTCTTTGATGCTCTCTATATTTTAAAAATTGTGTAGCAACTTGTAGCATGTGTAGCATTTTTAAATGAGACTGACTATAAGTTACTTTGATTTCCAGAATTGTGGAAGGCTTTCACTTGAATTCTACAAATTCGTTAGCAAATTTGATTTGCAAAACCAAGTTTGGAAGAAAAGCTGTCCATTAAAAAAACCAACAAAAAAAGGTGACCCAGTGAAAACAATGAAAAACTGTTCAGATTTCACTCTCAAGCCTGTGTGCAGCCAGAGGGTGGGGAGATATCACCATGGGGCTGACATACCCCCGCAGGGGATCCCCCCACCTTTCCACAGCCCCAGAGAGAGTCTGCTAAATTGCAATCTTTCTCCACCATGTCGCTCTCACCCTGCAGAAATTCTAAAAACGACAGGCCCTGTCGTGGAATGAGGACTATCCCACACACCGCCACTCCTTGTTCCAAAATTAGACTTCGCCATAGACACTGATCCCCAAGGTGGCAAAAATAGCGGCTGCCCCAGGGAGCCCGGAGCTGTCCCTGCTGTCTCCGGGCAGCTCCTCCAGCAAGGCAGCTGGCAGCTGGTCCACCTCATTCAACAGGACGCCTCCCCTAGTGCAGGCCTGCCCCACCCTCGTCTAGCACCCCCTTCCAAGTAAATAATAGTAATGCACCGAGTTGCAAAAACAAGAAGGCAGGGAAGAATCATGAGCTTCCTTTCTGGTGCCAAAACTACCCAAAGAAATGGTATTTCCTGGAGCAGTGATTTTTTTTTTTAGGTATACTCTAAGTTGATATTTCTGAAAGGTTTTCCGGGCAATTTGGAAACACTGAGACAGTTCTCAGTGGGGATACAACTCTCCCGGGCCGAGACATTCTGGCCATTCAGGCTTAGGAACCAGAGACAATTACCCTGCATTCCCACCTCCACAGTCACAAGCTCTATGGCTGCAGGCAAGTGACTCAGCCACTCTGAGCATGTTTAAGGGACGGGGACTCTTTTCAGGTCAAGAGTCATGAATAATATTTTCTTGAATTGTAAGCCCCAGGGGAGCATGGGCCTCACCTGTCAATCACCAAGCTATCCCACAGCGCATAACAGAACATCTTATGTCCTCCATGAACAGTTTTGAATGAACAAATGAAGGAGAATAAATGAATGAGTCCACCTTGCAGAGACGCTGTGGTGACCAGAGAAAAAGGGAGGACAGTGTCCCCCATATTGTAGGAGGCTTGATAAATCCTAGAGGCTACTATTACCAAACAGCCTGGCACATAGCAGATGCTCAGTAAATACATGATCATATTAGCAAAACACCATAAAATAGGAAAAATATCAAAAAGATAATATCAAAGCACTAAATAAATATGATCTCAGAGGACTGCGTGGTGTGAAGACAGTAAGATGGCCCCTTGATCTTCTCGTCCTGGTGTCCATGCCCTCTGCGGTCCCCTTCTCCAACTGTGGTTTGAATCCACAGACTACGACAGGGCCATGTCCAAAGCCTAAGACCCCACAATTGTTGACCTGAGACTGTGGGCTTCAGGTAGGAGTACTCTTGATTTGTTTCCAGAGAAGCCAAGGATTTGAGTCTGTATAGAACACCTCCCGGTCTGTACCATTCACGGGCTCCAGGAACCATGTGGACATTGCTGGGGGGCCGTTACTCAGCTGACCCCAATAACAATACTTGCTGTAATTATTATCCATCCCACAAGCCTCCTCTTTGTGACCTCTGGGATGCTAGGTCACAAGTCTGACCCAAACCAATTCACTCAAGGCCGCAACTTGAAACTGGCGTGGGTCCCGCAGTGAAGAGTTCTGTCTGTCGATGAAGTCAGCTCACAGTGGGCTAGGGCTTCCTAATAATGAGACAAAGCCCAGGGGTTCACCCTCCACCATTTCTCCATTTATGACCTTGACTGTCAGAGAGGCGAGCCAACAGTGGCCTAGGGGCAACTCCTACTTAAGAATACAGCCAGGTCTGTGTGGATCCATTTCCAGTAACCAGAAATCTCAAAACTGTAACCCAGGGAGGGTGGCCAGTTTCGCTGTAGTCATTTGATAAATTTTAGCATGTTATCTCTTTTCTCCCCTGCTCAGAAATTGATTCAAGTACATTCCTTTGAAGCGTTTCACAATCCCCGGGTTAACTTCCTTGAGATTCAGATCCATTTTGAAGCTAACTCATTTCCATCTAAAATGGGCTGTTGTTGCTTTAAAATGGCATTCATTTTATAGAACTCATTTAGCATACAGCAAATTAAGAGCAAACAACGTTATTTTCCAGTTAAATTTGCAAGGGGGTGATCTGAACAAATTACTCATAATTCTGATTAATTTTTAGCGGAAGTAATGAGAAGGTTGTAAATGGAAAACATGTGCGCGCAGAACCTGCCTTTTAAGCACACAACAATTTATGCTAATTGATGGCTTGACAAATAAGGAACCTTCGAAAAATCTCAGATGTTTGAAGGCATCTAATGGATAGCTACACAACCTTAATGCAATTACATGTTGCCCCATAAATTCAAAGTGACTTGAAGTCAACTTCACAGCTAGCTAGCTAATATCCATCCATCCATCCATCCATCCATCCATCCATCCATCCACCCAGTCAGCCAGCTATCTGTCCATCTACCCATTCATCTATCTCTATTTGCAATATCCAGAACTGGTAAGCATATAGGGAAATGAATACCAAGTTTGCACTAGTTCAAAAAGAATGTTTTTAAATAATTGGAAAGGGAAATAAAAAATATTTCACTAATTGTGAACATTGCATGAAATTTGAATAAAAGTTTTTTTGGGGACACGGCCACACTATTCGGTGCCATGTGACCTACGGTTGCTTTGCCCGAGGACTTGCAAGAGACCATCTTCGTCCACAAAGCCTGCAGCTTCTACTCGCTGGCCCTTCACAGAAAGTTTTGCTGATTCCTGCTCTAAAACCCCAGGGCAGGACACGCACAGGCCATCAGGGAATAATCTAGGGCTGCTTTGGGACGGATCACATTAATAACCGGCACACTTTCCCTCCTCTTGAACTCCAACCATCCCACATGCTCACATCACCGATTTTCAACCGGCCCCAACGCAGCATGCCAACACAGCTCCTTCCAGATGGGCGGCTCTCCGCACATGTTTGCAGCCTCAGGCACGACTTGCATTGTTTAACTGTTCTGCATTCCATCACGATTTTGTGGATTTATTCTTCTTAAAGAAGAAAGTCAGAAGTCATCATTCTCTGTACGAGCCCCAGCTCCTTGCACCATGCAATGGACGGGGTAGGTGTTCCGAGAGGGCGTTTGTGGCTGCTCGTGTGTGTGTGTGTGTCTGTGTCTGTGTTTGTGGTGTCCTCACGTGTGGAAGATGATGAACGTTTATCAGATAGGGATGCAGATGCATGCCTACGGGCAAGACGGGGTCTGAGGACACGTTTTCTTGGGCCCACAAGTTGTGATGGTTTTGCTGCTGGTTTTAACTAGAATTCATTTCCAAGAGTTACAGGCTGGGAGCCACTATATGCAGATTCAAATCCTTGGCTTCTCTGGGGGAGAAAAATCAAGAGATCTCTTACATGAAGCCCAGAGTCTCATGTCAACAGTTGTCAGCTCTTAGGCCTTTGACATCTCACTCCAGCGTCCCCTCTTCTCTCTCACATGTTTTCTCCGACCCCCACTGGCAGTGGAAATCACAACTTCTGATACTGCTATAAATGCATATCTTCAGGCAGATAACCTGCATAGTGTGTCTACAGAGGTCCATGTACACCCAAATCAATATTAATGTAACACACTCCCTATAATGGACTCAGTGAGGACGTCTCCCCTAAATTAATGCACTGAAATCTCCGGCTCCACATGGAGGGTATTAGAAGGTGGGGCCCTTGGGACGTGCTTAGGTCCTGAGGGCACAGTGCCCTTACAAAAGAAACCTCAAAGCAAACCCTCATCCCTTCAGTCCTGTGAGACAGAGGGAAAAGACCGCCAGGAAGTGGGCCACCCAGACACAGACTCTCCGAGCACCTTGATCTTGAACTCCCCAGCCTTCCCGTGAGGAATAAGTTTCTGTGGTGTATAAACTGTCTAGTCTACGGTATTGGTTAGAGGAGCCCAAACGGATGAAGGCGCACACCTACAATCACTGACTCACAAAGTGGACAAGGAGGTCACTGGGTTAGCAATTGGCTCCTTCGGGCCGCCCCAGGATGGCATTTAATCTGAGTAATCCATGGTGGAGGACAGGAGTGCAGCCTCTGCTCAAATAACGCACCGGCTGGGGTTTGCCGCACATAGATTCCCAGGCTGCCTTGGCGCAGTACCCACCAGGTCCCAAGGAGGAAATGCCGGACGTACCATGGAATTTTTCACGCTCTGCAACAGGCGCTCATGCTGCTCGGCGATGGCCAGGGCAGCAGAGTGGACTTTCTGGTAAATGGCCTCCCCATCTCGCGTCTGAAAGATAAATAGCCCTTCGCCAGTCTCACACATCCTGCAAAAGCAAAGACAAAGAGCTTCTGAGAGTCCGCCCCCTGGAAGTTGCGTGTGCCAAGAGCCTAGTACACCCCCCGGAAAACCAGACCCAAATCTCTCGTATGAGATGAGGATGCGAATGCCCATTTGCTAAACAAAGTTAAGGGGAGTCCAGTTTCCAGTGAATGGTTATTAACATGGGCCGGGAATCAAGGGGTATCCAAACTTTTGGCATCTCTGGGCCACACTGGAAGAAGAGTTGTCTTGGGCCACACGTTAGATACACACACACACACACACAAACGAAAAATAATGAGCAAAAAAAAGAAAAGGTTTTAAGTAACTTTATGATTTTGTGCTGGACTGCCTTCACAGTCATTGTCAACATCACGCATTCCACAGGCTGTGGGCTGGACACCCCTGCAAGTGGGGGCTAACGCAATGCCCATTTTTTTTTTTTGGTCAAGCCAAGTAGAAAATTCATTTTTTTAAAAAAGGCCATTTCTTGAGTTTTAGCATGATCCCCGCTCTTGGCTTCATCACTCTCGAAGAGGGTGCCCGTGGTGACTGCTGTTTTCCCCCTTGGTCCAGGAACCCGAGACCCGTCAGCACCTCCGCCACTCGCGCAGAGAGGCCCGAGGACCCTCGGACGCTGTTGTAACTCTCCCCACGGCCAGTGCTCGAAGGGTCCTCTCCCCACGGCCAGTGCTCGAAGGGTCCTCTCCCCACGGCCAGTGCTCGAAGGGTCCTCTCCCCACGGCCAGTGCTCGAAGGGTCCTCTCCCCACGGCCAGTGCTCGAAGGGTCCTCTCCCCACGGCCAGTGCTCGAAGGGTCCTCTCCCCACGGCCAGTGCTCGAAG